>CAJQUW010017073.1:0-600000 GCA_907163375.1 Prostheceraeus crozeri
TCTAATAAAGTTTTGTCAGTTATTTGCGGAAGATCAGGTTGTGGAAAAACATATCTATTATTTAAAATTTTAACGACTCCAAATTTTTTGGATTATAACAATCTTATAATTTATACAACAACAGCAGAACAACCAATCTATCAATTTTTAAAATATGGATTTGAAAATAATCTTAAAAAAACAGCAATTGCTTCCCTATTCGAAGAATACGAAAAATCTGAATATGAAGAAGAAATAAGTTCATGGTGTGAGGAAGCAGTAGAAAATAGTCAGTTAGTAGAATCTAATAAAAATAACCATATAAAGATACAATTAATAGATGATAGTGGTAATATGCAAGATCCTAGTAAACTAGATAAAACAATGAAACATTGTGTAATTTTTGATGATTGTGTTAATGATAGAAATCAGTCAGTTCAGAGAAATTATTTTACAAGAGGTAGACATAATAACTGTAGTGTATTTTATTTGACACAAAGTATGTATTCATTAGATGGAAGTGTTATTAGAAAGAATGCAAATATATTTATACTATTTGAAATAAATGCAAGAAACTTAAGTGATTTGCTAAGAGATTTATGTATAAGAGATAAAGATGAATTTAAACAATCGTGTAATAATGCTTGGGCAAAAGATTATGGATTCATTACAATTAATATTGATAAAAAAATTCATGATAGAGTTATCGAACAATTGTTCTCTGACTAGGCTTCGCCTCGAGGGGCTTCGCCCCGACTGAAAGTCGATCGAAGATTTGTTTACTGAGTAATAAAAAATATACAACATAGTGGTATAATATTTTTTTGTTATTATCAGCTTTAATTTTATCTATTTTTTAAAATATAATATTTGAATTTTGTGGTAACATTGGAATACAGCAAAAACATTTTACTGAACAAATTATTTTTTTATTGCTTTGTTTGTTTTGTTGTTTGTAATCTTTCGTTGTCTTTTCGTTTTTGTTGTAAAAGTTTTCTCGTTTAAAGTTTTCTCGTTTAAAGTTTTCTCGTATTAAGTTTTGTTTAATAAAGTTTTGTCTAATAAAGTTTTTAGCTCTTCTAAAAAAATTTTATCATCACTAAAAGTTTTACCATCACTAGAAATTTTACCATCCTTTTTATTTTTATCATTAACTTTTTCTGTCTGTGATTGAAATGATATTTGATTTACTTCATTAGCTATTTGATCAAATTTTTCAATCTCATCTAACGTAATAACATTATCATCACATACTCTTTGAAAGTAGTAATGTAGTTTATCATAGACTTCTTTAATATGTAAATGCTTAGTTTTTAATGATTTTCGTTTCTTAGTTATTAAAGATTTATCTAACATTGTAGCAAGTGAAGTTGCAAAAACACCCGTACCTGTTAAAGCTGTAGCAACTACTGGAATTACTAAAACACCTGAAGATATAACAATTGTTAAAGCACCTAAACTTATTGTTAAGAATATGCCAATTCCTTGTGTTACATTCTTAACTTTAGTCCATCTCTTTCTTAATTTTTTATAATGCTCTAATCTTAATAATAATTGAGATTCCTTATCTTTCATATAACGTACTCTATCTTTGTGTTTTTCAATATTTAATTCACTTATTTTTAATTGAGATAACGAAGGATATATTCTTGAGGTTCCTTCCACTTTTGTTTCTTCCATTTTTAAAGAAATATTTTCAGTCACATGATATATTTTAAAAACCTGAAAGATGGATAAAATTCATGAATTTGAAATTCTCAACTTTTATGATTTTCGGTGTCCTAGAACGGTCATGATTTTCAAGGTAAAAATTGTAATTCTCAAATTTGAGATTTTCAACTTTTATGATTTTCGGTGTCCTGGAACGGTCATGATTTTAAGGGTGAAAATCGAACCGAAGGTTCTAGGGCTTCGCGCTTCGCCCGATTGTAATTCTCAAATTTGAGATTTTGAAAAATTTGAAAAACTGGGTATTTTTAAAAACGCTTAAATCGGAGCGAAGCTCCTCTGGCTTTAGCCGATTTATGAATTTAGGTCTTCATAACCTGAAAAAGGGTTCAAATTCATGAATCGGCTTAAGCCAGAGGAGCTTCGCTCCGATTTATGTTGTTTTTAAAAATACCATTTTTTGAAAAAATGGTACTTTTTGAATGGACTAAATTCATGAATTCAGGTCTTAAAAACCTGAAAAAGGGACTAAATTCATGAATTTATGTCGTTTTTAAAGATACCAATTTTTTTTTGACCTGTCCTGTCCTGGAACGGTCTTTTGACCATTACTATCCTGTTTGTTCTTATCATCAACTTTTTCGGACTTTAAATGAAATGGCGTTTTATTAGCTTCATTAGCTATTTGATCAAATTTTTCAATCTCATCTAACGTAATAACATTATCATCACATACTCTTTGAAAGTAGTAATGTAGTTTATCATAGACTTCTTTAATATGTAAATGCTTAGTTTTTAATGATTTTCGTTTCTTAGTTATTAAAGATTTATCTAACATTGTAACAAGTGAAGTTGCAAAAACACCCGTACCTGTTAAAGCTGTAGCAACTACTGGAATTACTAAAACACCTGAAGATATAACAATTGTTAAAGCAGCTAAACTTATTGTTAAGAATATGCCAATTCCTTGTGTTACATTCTTAACTTTCGACCATCTCTTTCTTAATTTATTATAATGTTCTAATCTAAGTAATAATTGCGATTCCTTATCTTTCATATAACGTACTCTATCTTTGTGTTTTGCAATATCCATTTCATATGATAATGAAGGATATATTCTTGCGGTTTCATCCACTTTTGTTTCTTCCATTTTTAAAGAAATATTATTAGTCACATGTTATATTTTAAAAACCTAAAAGATAGATAAAATTCATGAATTTGAAATTCTCAACTTTTATGATTTTTGGTGTCCGGTTTTGCATGACCTGGAACGGTCATGATTTAAGCGAGAAAAATCGAACCGAAGGTTCTAGGGCTTCGCCCGATTGTAATTCACAAATTTTGAGATTCTTAACTTTTATGATTTTTTCGGTGTCCTGCAACGGTCATGATTTAAGCGGGGGTGAAAATCGAACCGAAGGTTCTAGGGCTTCGCCCGATTGTAATTCTCAAATTTTAAGATTTTGAAAAATTTGAAAAATTGGGTATTTTTAAAAACGCTTAAATTTTCGCCCTTCGGCCTTCGGCCACGTGAAATTTGAAGTCTACCTAAATTTTTGAAATTTTGAAATTTTGATTTTTTTGAAAAAACCCGCAAAAGTGTGACATCCGGCGCAAGCGAAGCGAAGCAAAGCGAAGCGAAGCGTCGCGCCGGATGTCACACTATATACTACTCCAATGATCTAGATATGCCTTTAGCACGCTTAATTCTATCGTCGCTATCCTTTAATTTCATACTGTACATTTTTAGACGGAGGAGAATCATTTCATCTATTTCCTTCCCTGCTGTCTCATCCTTAAAGCAGCCAAGTTTTGCCTTATTTTTGATGGAGTAGAGTGGGTGATCAGTAGGATAATTTGATGTATCAAAATATCTTTCTAAAGATTTTCCTACTTCATTGAAATTTAAATCTTTTTGAGTGGTAATACCTAAGAAGAAACTATCTGTATCACCACCCAACAAACGAACCCCTTTTACGAGAGGACATGGTTTTAGTATTTTATAAAAGAGTTGGTACATTTCAAGCTTAGAGTAATTTAGTACAGCTTGACTAATATAGATGGGCTTGCACAACTCAACTTCAGATTTTATCATTTTAACACCTACAAGGTCCTCATCGATAATGTCTCTATCGATGAATAGAGGTGATGAGACCAATTTCTTAAATTTTGTAACATCATTGACTAGTTTATAGTTTACACGTTTTCTAACATCTTCCATCGTCTTACCAAATAGACTATTATTCTTATACTTATAAAAATCTTTTTCAAAATTATTTTGGGCTAGTGCACGTTTCTGGCTGTTGCTATCAATATATGGTTTGAGGAAGGCTTTCTGTCTAAATTTAATAATGCGGTGAACTCTTTTTAAAATCATACCCATTTCTAAATAAAATTTTAAGATGCTAAAGTGGACTAGATAGTTTTCCTTATCATACTGGGTGAGTAAAAGTTTGCGACAAGGCTTATAGTCGGGTTGACCGCATGATTCTAAATCTTTATGAAATTGTTTCATAAAGTCGGAAAACATATCTTTGGTCACTTCACCTGATTCGGGTGCGAGTGGAAAATCTACGGTTTTATGTTTAATATTATTTGGATAGATTAGATCTATCTCAAAATAATATCCCCAATCACCTTCATCTGGAATTGCTAGTATGTTAGAAGGGTTGGAGAGATGCTGAATTTCACTATCATCTAACCAGCTAAACTCAGAGTGAGGGAGTGGTTTGGATAATGAACTACCATACAGATTATTTTGGTCATAATACTTAAGATGGATATGATCATTACCTACTGTTTCAGATTTTAACCTATGTTTATTTACAAATGTGAGACCACCGCGAATTCCTCGCTCAAATAAATTATACATCTCTGGATCTTGTAAGAGATGAATGGTCTCACCAGTCATTTTAAAAGCAGACTTAAATGACATGGCTGGTAGACTGACAAAGTGGACGGGATCTAACTTATCTTCTTCTAATGCCACTCGTCGAAACTCCTGAAATACATCAGCCAGCAAAAATACATCTAACTTAAGGTAGGCAATCATATATTCACCAAATGTATGGCAGTCAAATTTTATCCATGCATCTTGTGCATGATCATAATCTTCGGTCTTACATTCTGCACCGCTCAAATCATTTTTAAATTTATCTATGGGCGGAAGAGAAGTCTCGCCGAGTTTACTAATTGCATCAAAATATGCATATGGAAAGACTCCTTTCCGTGTGATGACTTCATCGGTTAGATTTGGATATTGTTTCTTAAGATTTTGTGTTAGTGGAAGAGACTTCAGATTTTGTACGAGAGAGGCCAGTGATGCAGTCATAAATTGGTAGGAATCTAAAAATTTTATATCAAAATAGACCGTCTTATTTTCTTTAGTTTTATCGACAGGCACTTTTGCTGTCATGGCCATAAACTTCTCTCTCGTTTGTGCTATTACATCAAGCTTCCACTCTTTCATTTGACCTAAACCTCCTTTTATTATCATATGGCTATCGTAGCCCTTGAAATTATGGAAAATGACGGGTAATGTACGCCGTTTCATCCTCAACGAAAAATTGCATTTTGAACAGAGTGCGTTTCTAAATTTACCAGTGATGTGATCATGGTCGCGCACTTTCTTAATCTTATCATCGTCAAATGTTTTCCTACATTTGGGGCAAACGTTGCAACTATCAAATTTTACTTGATCATCTGCTGTCATATGCAATGATCTGCGATAGAGTTCACCATCATACTTTTGCTGAAATTTTACAGCCTGTTCGAGGAATTGTAGGAATTGGTAAATACAATCCTCACCTTGCCAGACGCGCATTTTATTTTTTCTATTTTGGAAATGGTCATGCCATACTTCATAGCAGGAAATGGCTGCTGGTCGATGGATGTTATCATCGATATAACATTCGATGTCAGCATAGATGACACGAAGAGGACTTAGTTCATCGCCATTCTCTCTATATGAAAACTCCTTATCTTTGGGCATGCGTTCCATTTGCAGTTTACCTCGCTTACACCACTCATAATGAGTTTCAAATTTGTTTTTACTCCTAAAGTTCCGAATGCATCTGTCACAGTAATAAATCTCTGATGAGCTAGAATTTCTTAGGTGGTGGTATAAGCGAGAAATTTTGGGAATACCGCAGTAGTGCCATTCCTCACTATCATCCTGTCTTACTAATAAAAGGTTGACAACGTGGTCATAACAACTCGAACGCGAGTTGTAGCGGACACCCTTCAATCCCTTTTCCCAAACATGGAGAACTATTTTGATGTTGTTCAATTTTTCAAATTTTTCTATATCTTTAATTTTCATATCTTCACTATTGCAGTCATCAAACTTTAATTCAATCTCCCACTGTTGATACTTACTCTTACGGTATCGGCTATTCTGTACATCATTATAGTGGAGAATGGAGAGGACGGCATACTTAAAACATTGCGATTCGCAATCTACAGAAATGACTGCTGCTTTATTTCTTAAATTTTTCGGAAGTTTAAAGGAGCCTCGTCCAGAGTAGTTTTCTAATAAAGTGATTTTAAATAAGGCGGACTCAATACCATCAAAAACGAGACCGCTATCGCGCTCGTTAAATTTATCTATGTTTAATTTTAATCCTTGGATATGAAAATTTATCCAAGACTCATAGTATACAACTTCGGTTGCAGGAGAGGAGGGTATGTGAAACTCCAACCTCTCTACTATTTGACCAGTATGGTGGTCGATTTTTACATATTTTATTTTAAGATAGATGAGCGCCTTCATCCTAAAATTGTCTAAATTGTTGAAGAGTGCTTCTATCAATGATGAATTTTGATGAAACCATTCCTCAAAGTTAGCAATGGTTTCTGAGGAGTCCATCTGGTAGTTCCTCACTAAATTATTTATGGACACTTCAGTGAGTCGGATAGAGGAGGTGCTGTTAGTATAACTATCGTCACTGTGTGTATGTTGAAGTCTGTGCGAAGATAGTTCAAAACGTGTCTCGAAAGACTGAGCGCACAAGTCGCAAGAAAAGGAGACGACGTTAACAGAATCATCCCCACCTTCGGAGTTTGATGCCGGCTTAGGTCGACAAACACCTCGCTTGATGTGTCGGGTGAGATCCCGCTTCCTCGTGAAGATGTGTCCACAGTCAGCACATTCCCGATCGTTGCATTCCCGCGACAATGTTGACATGGAGTCGCTGTTGTTATCCGACTCGCTCGAGATGAGACTGGTATCACCTGAAAGAGAAATCATTCTATCATCTCTGTTCAAGTCTCAGTGTATTGTTACAACCTACCTTGACTCAATAACTCTAAACTTTCCTCGAGAAGGGAGGGTGTTGGTGATGAAGTTGATGCCTGAAATTGAGGAAGATGCTATTAGCCACACGTTTGAGGGAGATGAGAGAGGAAATTTTCAACTTACCATTTCAACGAAATCAAGTTTAAGGTTGATACTTCAGTCAAATAATACGTCTCAAATTTGGAATTCACTAGAGAGCAGTTCACTTGTACGCCTCAAATACAGAATTCGCTAGACAACAGTTCACTTATGCGTCTCAAAGACAGAGTGAAATGATACGGATGTCACTTTGCATATATACTTTCATATTCATCATTCATTGGCTGTTCATTCTGATTGGTTGCTTGTTGATACTTAAGAATTAGAAAACATGTCAAAGTCATTACTCACAGTCAACATGACAAGCCCTCCGACAACACCAAACACAAAATTCTCTTCTCCATGCTCAACACCAAAGGCGCTCGTTGCACCAAACGCTCCAACGAAGGGGAAGGTAGAGAAGGTGTACCGACTGGACAATATCAGAAAGTTATCATTACCAGCGGATGAGAAAGAGGAGAGTGTATGTGAGAAGGAGTGTCCCGACTTAACAGGCGTGAGGTGGAAGTATCTCCAGTACGATACTGACGATGTGATGGAGATCACCAGCACGAAATGCCTCCACCAATTATGGGAGTGGTACACCCCTAACTCCCAGCCACGAACTATGGCAGAGTGGGAGTATATTGATAAAGTGAGGCTCGCAGTGGAAGAACGATTAAAGCAACTGAACTGTTTTTGTGATCTATGTGAAGCCAGACTCTGGGACGATATTGACGATGAAAACCTTTTGAAATACATGCCATAATAAATTTTTATTTCATATTATCTTTGCTTTCATACTGACTTACTTGAACGGGACTTCAGTGGATGATTTAACCATGTATACATTTTCATTTGGAAATAGTAGCACGCTTAGTCTAACTTGTAAATCTTAAAACATTTCATATGGACGATGATGATAGATGAAATAGTGTCAAATAAAATTAAGATAGCTTACACTTCTGATACAGGGATAGCAATCGACTGCGATCCATGTGTAAAGAGCTTGTTAGACTACGGATGGGCTTAAGTGGATGATTTAACCATGTATACTTTTTCATTTGGAAATAATAGCACGCTTAGTCTAACTTGTAAATCTTAAAACATTTTATATGGACGATTATGATAGATGAAATAGTGTCAAATAAAATTAAGATAGCTTACACTTCTGATACAGGGATAGCAATCGACTGCGATCCATGTGTAAAGAGCTTGTTAGACTACGGATGGGCTTAAGTGGATGATTTAACCATGTATACTTTTTCATTTGGAAATAGTAGCACGCTTAGTCTAACTTGTAAATCTTAAAACATTTCATATGGACGATGATGACAGATGAAATAGTGTCAAATTAAGATAGCTTACACTTCTGATACAGGGATAGCAATCGACTGCGATCCATGTGTAAAGAGCTTGTTAGACTACGGAAGAGAGAAGTGTGTTATGTTGCGTGTGGCGTGAGTGTCCTCCCATTTCATTCCATTCATCATTTTTCTTCCCCTCTGCATTCCATATCCGAGGATATGTGGCGGGCTTGGGACCGCTTTAGCTGCATTAGAAGGTTGGCCCTTAAAAGAGCCCATGGGTCGTTCTCCGTCCACCGACACTACTACTGCAAACACTCTGAAAGAAAAATAATGGGAGATTAGATGAGCTACAAGAATGATTATGTTGAATAGACTTACTGGGAACCTTCTTTCTGACTTTTCTGACGACGAAGTCATCAAGATCTCCATTGATGTTCATCGTCATGTGGAGGCAGCGAACTCCATCCCCCTCATAACACAACTGTGTTTCATTTAAGTCGCTGGAGATTGTAGGGGCATCGCATACGTTATTCTCAAAGAGGGGAAGATGAACCTCATATACTCTCCTTTTTCGACACTTCAAACGCTCATGCAGTCGCTCCATTTCACCCGTCAACCTCTTATTAATAACCTTCACCTCCTCCGTCTCCTTCACCACGCTTCGCATCCGCTCTATCTCTTCATCCTTCCTCGACACACTCGCCTGCAAACTCTCCACCAAACCTGCCTTCCTCATCAACTCGCTCCTTTCCGCCATCCATTCCTTCTCCTTCTTTCTCAAGCTCTCCAACTCTTCCCTCGTTGCCCTATACCCCTCAACCTTCACCTTCAGCTCTTCATTCTCCTTCAAAACTTTTCTATTATTACTTTCCAAAGCCATCACACGATCCTTCATTCTCACAAATACCTCCGTATCATACGCCTCTTGCTGCCGTGGCGATGACGCTGCCATCGGCTTAGCCACTTCCTCCCCCTCCCACTCTTCCTTCAAATCCGCTATGTCCCCAAACAAATCTTCCATCACCGCATCCAAATCAACATCATCCTTCTTCTTCATTTTCGCTCTCAACTCAACTTCCTCATTCGAACTCCCATCACTCGAAATCACATCACTCGCATTCCTCACCACTTTCTCCCCAATCACGTCCTGAATCGTTGCCACCGCCTTTCTCACCTCTTCCCTTTCCAACAACTCTCCCTCAAACCATGCCTTGAACCCCTTCTCTCCGATGTTCCCACTCTCACACTGCAAATGCGCCTTCATAAATTCCTTCTCATCCCCCATCACACATTTCCGACAAGACACACACAACCTCAACATCACTTTCCTCTCATGGCCCATCGTCCCCTCTTTTTCTTTTAAATGCTTCTTAAGTTCGCTACCTCTGGCAATCTTGCCACAACTGCACTTGCCAACTAACATCTTTGCGTTATTCGGTTTTGTCATGATAATTCTGTAAAGATAGAGTAAAATTTGATAGCAAGTGTTTATAGGATACTACTTGCTGATATGCATTGAAAGACTAAGTCACCAAACATTTGATAGCAAGTCAGCAACCGTTTGGGTGTTAAGCTCTTGAATCCGTTACAGGCATTACTCAGAGGGGATCTTATCCCAGCTCCAAGGCCTCGACCCACAAATCCAACCTCGATCGGACAGAGCGTGCGTCATATCACTGTGTTGGTATCCGGGCCCCAGTTTTGACATGAAAACCGGTGGAGTTATTTACAAGAGGAAACGACCCAAGTCACAGAGACTCATAAACGACTGCTTTTTATTCAAAAACTTTAATTATTATCATTAAATATGAATTTAAATTTTTCAGTATTTTAGTACTACTCATAAAACGTTTATAAGTAGTCTGTCACCTTCAGCATAGCAAACGCTGTCGAATGTTTTTTGAATCAAGTCTAAAGGACTTGTAGAAGCAAAGTTATAGCCGTTTGAAGATTTCGGCCTACTATCATCAAATCGTAAGTCATGCTATACTGACTAACCTATAAGTCTGACACCTTAGCTGATATCAGCAATGTTAAGTCAGAAGTCCGATATCGGACCTCAAGAGAAACGACTTACCTGTAGTCAGTTTCTCAACTTAGTGAAATTCCTCTCCCGATCCCGTTCTTATATACCCTGTGAATATGCAATCGATAAGAGGGGGGGGACGTCAGTGAAATTTCAAAATTTGATGAAAAATGTTTTGGTGACGGTCCCAGGTCAAAATTCCACACTTTGGAAAATTTTCAAAATTTTACCCATACAAAGTCACTCTGACACTTAGGATTTTTTCAGGTGAGCGAGCTCCGACCTAAAATCTTGTAACCGCTCTAACTTTTGAACGAAGACAGATAGGAACAAGCCGATTCTTTCACTGAATTTGTTTCACTCTTAGCTTTCAAACGAGCTATCGCACGACAAAATCCGTCCACTGGAAGCCAAAATCGAAGCAAGCTGTCCAGAGGGGGGGGGACGTCAGCGAAAATTTTTTCTCTCCGATTGCCTTGAAACTCACCATACCGATGCAGAATTTCACGTTGAATCCGAATCTGACCTCCGTTTTCTCATCCGATGCTTCGTTTTGACGCTACACACCAAAACGTCACAAATTCTAACTCTGTCGTTTTTCGAAAAATGTTGAAAATTTTTTCTCACCGATTGCCTTGAAACTCACCATACCGATGCAGAATTTCACGCTGAATACGAATCTGACCTCCGTTTTCTCATCCGACCACTCCTTCCACTCGAAACAACCCATTTTACAACCCAACATTCAGCAGATTGCACGAAAAACATCACACACTATAGCCTCAAGACTAATCCTGGCGGTCGCCCAAGTCCACCACGACACTCTATCGTTCCAGAGGGGGGGGACGTCAGCGAACATTTTGTGAACCCACCTGGCCGGCACACCACGACAGACTACAACCTCTGTCGTTCCAGAGGGGGGGAATCAGACCCGAAGCACCACGGCGGCCGACCACGACACTCTGCCGTTCCAGAGGGGGGGGGCGCCGGTCGAGTGTTCGCCGTTTTCTTACTACTGTCAACGAAAAATCAAGCTCGGAGGAATGACCAGTCATAGATTGAAAGATCAAAACAGAAAGACAATTACATACATCAAGACGAAGTCATGCAAGAAAATTGACCAATAAACAGGCAAATGATAAAAAATGCTGAATGAATAATATAATACTGAATACTGATCAATAATACTGAAAGAGCAATACTAAAAAGAACTAGATAGTAATACTAGATAGATAAAGTGGCAAACTGGTGGAGAAACTTAAAACTATCTGTCCTAGCTGGCACTGACGTCACAGTTCGTTTTATTGCAACTGCCTGTTCGTCTCCTTTGTAACCCGTTTGCGTCAGTTCTCTTCACGGTAATTACACGAAGACCTTCAAAGTCAACTCGATGTTGATCCTGTTGCTTCACTACCTCTGATCTACGCACATCGATGTTGCGTACTGCACGTTTATGCTCCTTCTTTCTCTCCTCAATCGAACTTTGTGGCTCACCCACATGCTTCCAGTCACAGTCAGTACACTGTAAGGAGTAAACAACACCGATCTGTAGAGGCAGAGCTGGAAAATTCCACTGAAATTTTTTAATTCCAATTCCGGAGCAGAAATTTCAATTCCAAATCCAATTCCAGTCGAAACAGTTCAATTCAATTCCAATTCCATAATAAGATTCAATTCCGATAATTGCATGTCGCGTATAGTGTCTTATGTTAATGTATCTAACGTTTGTTCGTTTCAATCTAACCCATGTGCCCTTATCCGATCCTCGTTGTTCCCAAGGTTGGGTCTTGGGTTCACTCTTGGGTTTTGGGTAGTCTTGGGGTGCGGCCCCAAGAGCTTGGGCACCACCCCAAGAGTGAGAACCTAAGAGTAATGACCATGAATGATCATTTGCGGTATTCTTGGAAAAATTCTGCCTATGACCACATCATGTCATAGAAAGTCATCTACATGTAAGCTTACATGTATGTGCATGTAAATATGTAACCTACTTCAACCACAAGATTGGTCTTTCTATGATAAAACTGTGCTATCATCAACTTTGATATAGACCTACCGTAAATGTCCATCTGACAGTTTGTTTAATTAATTATCTTTTTAAACTATGCTTAGCCTATGGCTTCCTTATTAATTTAATCCATTAAACAAGATGTAATGCATATTGTTAGACAGAATTTTGTATATATCATTTTGTGTGAAATAAAACAAATAATACATGAAAAAATGCAATGCATTAAACCAATGCCTGTATAACGCTTATGCTGTTAAGTGGTAGCCTATTACAATTCGTAGATAACTTCCTTCACATAGCCTCTTGCCTTGAAAGTTAAAAACTTCGGCCTATATTGTTTATTCCACTATGTATTAGAAATAGAAATATATCGGTATCATTTAATGCAGTGACATTCTTTGATAATTGCTTCTTACGATTAGTAAAAATATCGTTGTATCTGCATTTGTGCTCTTTTCATCTTATACGAGGCCTATGCCATGTGTGTTTCGTTTCTCGATCAGACATGTTGTAAGGAATGTAGCTTAGTCATGTAGGTTGTTGTTCTAATTAGGTGATTATTTGGCTGTGCACGTAAACAGGGTTGATGATATTAAGCTCAGAGATAACCTATGCCGATAAGTAAAACTTTTAGCTGAATATTAATATGGCCTCAATTCCGCAATAACAAATTCATGCAATAAATAGTAATTAATATGAACATTAGATATATATCAATTGGATAGCAATATGTACAATATGGCATGATTCAAAATATCTTCATGCAATTTTAGATCATATTTAGAACATGTTTTGGAAATTACTGTTCCACTTCACTAGGGAAATAGCCACTCTTGGGTCCAACCTTGGGGGGGGGGGGTACCCAAGATTAATTTTGGGCTTGGGGATACCCAAGCCTAAGTTTGGACCCAACCTTGTTGTTCCTGTGTGCCGTTCCATGCGTCATTCCTATGTGCGTTTTCATGTTCATAGTTCATAATTCTTGTGTACATGTATATATGTAACCGGTCAGCCTACGCCATTTTCGTTTCATAAACGAGATATTCAATATCTCGTGAAAAAACGAAAAAAAATTAACGGTCAGCAAATAATCAAACGCTGAGTGAGAGAGAGAGAGAGAGAGAGAGAGAGAGATAGGAGATGCGAGCGAATAAATCTATTAATAAACTGACAGAAGAAAGAAATTCAATGTGCGCATAACGTGATTCTTGATGAAAGAAAAAACGACGATAAAAATGATATCATGAAAACTGATTAATGATCCATGTTAAAAAAAAGGGATTAAAAATTCCGTGATAAGAACGAAGTGTGGTCGCGTCGAAAGCTAAAGAGCAGAGATTAAAGGAAACTCCTTCAATTTTCAAAAGAAAGTGGTTTTCTCGTCAAGTCTCAAAAATTTGTATAAATTAGAAACGATGAGAAATTGACACAACAACAACACATGCGACATCTTCAGTAGCTGTTAGAAGAACTCCGGGCTCTCGCGGTGCAACTTAACTACAGAAGTGACAACAACAACTGCCCGCCAGTGAACAACAACACAGCAGCGTATACGGCAACACATCAGCGAGCGCGATTGAAGATTGACGGTATAAGTGACACTGATATTTATGATATTATTTTGGCATAATTGAGTCCGATCGAATTGAAGTGAATTCAACATTAAGAAGTGAAATGTAAGTGTAAAGTTTTTCTTCTATCGTTGCGTATAGCATCTATATAAGTATAGTCTTTAAAATTAATATTGTTAATTGTTGTGATTAGAAGTTGAATAATAGTTCCTGTAATTGAATAATTAATTATTAGAATAATTTGTTGACACTGTCTATATTGTGATTTGAACTGACAGGGTTGCTGCCCTTTGATGCAGCGATAATTTTCCTCTTTCCGAACTAATCGTTTTTCGTGTGTACAACAATTAAGTTAATCTCTAATTTTTGTGTTTCTCCTATCAAGAACTAAATTCAACAATTGCTTTATTTTGATTAATTATCTTACTTGATAACAGAATGAACAAAGATGATTGTCTTTTCATTGTCTGCCTAATCGCTGAAATAACATTGTCCGGGGCTGTAGGCCCATCGAAGTCATAAAAAACACCCTTTATTCAACAATAGAATAAAGCTACCTCTGTCGATCTATCTCTTTCTTATCTCTGCGTGCAGTTAGCACAGCGGCCGAGTAATGTGATTTCAATTTTTGTACAAGTAGATTTATCACAGATCTATCGAAAAAGTGGGATTGAGGTTTATCAAGGTCAATTCCAATTCCAGCAGATTTAAATATTGTAGATTCCAATTCCAATTCCGACGAAAAATGGAATTAATTCCGGATCGGAATTAATTCCAATTCCGACTTTTCCAACTCTGTGTAGAGGTGGTGCTGGTATTTTCTTTACCAGAAGTGATCGTAGAGTCTGGACCGGTCTTGATGCCACTTGAACACCCACATTGTGCAAGATACTGACAATCTTCTCCGTGATCTTGGGAACGTAAGGGAGAGAAACACCAGAATGTGACGGCTCAACAGGATTTTCTTGATCAATCAGATTTTCTGGACGACAAGAGAACCTGTTGATCTCGGCTTTCGAGTAACCACTGTCTTGTAGGACCTTGCGTATATGCACCAGTTCACTCTCACGAGCATCATCAGAGCAGACACGCTCTGCTCGAGTAAGAGAACGCGTAATGCAAACGAACAACGGACGCGTAAAACAGAAATAAATATGAACAACACAGAAAAAGTTGAACACAACGAGAAGGGGCTCATCATGGCTGAGTCGTTTTCATCATTTTCTACTGCTGAAGACGCATTTTTCCCTTATGTCTGCTTGAGAATGATCGTGGCCGATTTCGCACAAGTTTTTAGCTGTTTGTTGATAGTAATCTATCTTAGCGAGGAAGATTAATGGGCTGCAGCCTATTTCATCAATACGGCGCAGCAAAGTCGGCAACTTTGAATCGATTCCCCATTTAAAATACGCAGTGAGACACTATGTTTGTGCGTTAACCTGATTGGCGTGGATCGATCGGTGCGCACGCGATAAGCCACAAGCCATAAGCCGCAGACAGTGTTCGAACATTGAAGTTTCAATGAGGACTTGCGCACAGAATAAGCCATCAGCCAGCAGCCATAAGACGCCTATAATTACGGAAACACGAAGCACAAGCTACATGTCATAAGCAACAAGCCGTCACCCGGTTGAGAATCCTTAGGTGATAATCTTCAATAGAACAGATGTTGTGGTATAAAGCATCATTCTGTATGCATATGCTTTATGCTCTTGTAAATAATGGAAAAGTGTCATAAATTTTCTTCCCTCCCAACTTGTATTATCTGTCATGAAAAAATATTGTCGAAATGGCTTGTGAAGGATCGTAGCGCGACTTGAGAGCGATGGCTTATGACTTATTCTGTGTGCATCCAGCCTAATTAGCGAGTAGGACATGAAGTGCAGTTAGAAATGTGAAAAGAATTCAGCCATTCGGTTAGACAGACCAGAGACACACGTGTCTTGTGGATTCAGAAGTTCAGGTGGTTACTCCAGGGTGGGTAAAAAACATGCTAAATTAAAAAAATTAAAACTGCTATAAAAGATAACTGCTCTTAAAAAATGTTTTAAACATGCTTTTTTCAAAAACGGTTTTCCTGTCCATACACTCGATTGAAACAACCTAAGCTTATCAATGATGTCGTTAAATAAATAGAATCAGCATTTACAATGAAAAATAAATTTCTATTTATCAAGAGAAAAAATCATTCAATTTTAAATGAAATTTGAGAATTGTGATGAATCCTGATATTGTTTGTATTATGCTCTGTAAGTAGCCTAAATAAATAGCATTACTTTTCTAAATGCTAAATAATAACTGACACTGAATTTACATTATTGAAAGATTGCAGAAACAGTACGGTACTCGTTTAGATAGTATCACTATAAAGGCCTATTGTCTACATCCCATGAAAGTGATGCATTTAGGAAATAATGGAAATGCTAATAATGAAGTAAATTTAATGGCTTTGTATTTTATTGAGAAACAACAAAGTGCGTGATGCTGAAATAATTTGGAACAAGTTCGTGATGCAATAAATCCATCGTCATTGTTATACAGTAACATTTTGTAGTTCATCTGTTCAGTTGTTTGCAAAGAAAACGCATTTTCCCGCAATATTTCATTCATCAATCCCATTTTGCTAAAGTGACGTTAGGAAGCTGCTGTGCTGCATGAGTACAAAATAATACTCTGGCAATGCCAAATGGTTCTGTCACAAAACCTATTCCCACCAGCTTCCTCTACCACTTTCAGGATGAACGTTGCCTTCGAAAAGTCGAAGGAGATGCTTTTGCAAAGAATTGGGTAAGTGCTCCAGGGGCAGCAGACTCAGCACCAGCGATAAAAGTCCTAGTAAGTTTCGTTTGCTCGGCGGTCATGGTCAATTTTGTCTATGCAGATTCGCAGCAAGTAGGCCCAGCCCTTCGGTGGTTGTACTACCATTGTCGTTCGTTTTTCGATCACATGCTTATAAGCGCCGTCTTTCCTGCAGAATATTTCACTTGTCTACCACTTCTCCCATAGTTCCGTCGTCCTTTTCACTTGTCTAAGAAAATTGAAAGAAGATTGAAAACATGCTATAGGCTATATTTTGTCCATGATCCGTCAGATCAAATGTTTGCATGATTTAGTTGAACATTCAATAGCTGATCCATTATGATGCAGTCTATAGTCAAGATAAAGAGCTCTCCAAAAATTTTAGTTGAAAACTGTTTTCATTAGAAAATTCACTTTATAAGGCCAGCCATCGGCGTTCAGCACCTAACGATCGATGCTAGCGAACTGGCATGCGTGTATGGTTGCATGATGTTTCGGCTGTATTCTTTTAAGATTCTGAACCGGGGGCCATGTGGCTCCCTGGAGAGGAATGACGTTCGAAGGAGTATTTTGAATGAACAAGATATGTTGATTTCCTCCTAGACAAAGAATTTTGCGACTGCAGTCATAATACATGAAAACAGATTGCTTATTGAAATAGGTTTGCAATTGACGGCGGCATCAGATTTGGTAACTAAGAAGATCAATCGACTCGCCATCAGCGTGCGCGTCGATTTGAGATTGAAACTCACTTCCTGATTTGTTACCTGAAAAGTCTGTATTTGAAAATATCTATGACTTCCTTTTTAAACTTGAATAGAGACCTACAATATGGAGGAATCTGAGTAGAAGGCTAAGAACCATAGGTAAGAACCATTGAAAAAGCTGCATTAAGCATCTCTTCTCAAAAAATATGTTTTTACAGCGTGTTTAAACAATTTGTTTAAAACACTACCCACCCTGGGGAACTCTTGAGTCAATTTATCAGCATCTCAATGAGCAGTATAATGATGCAATCATAAAATTTTCAATAACAAGGCAGAAAATGTGCCTTTAAAAGCCAGATTCGTGGATCTGATTTCAAGGTAGCAGCACATGAGTAGATCTAAAACATGTGCCTAATAGATCTACAATATTTCTTCGAATTTCAGGTAGGAATATCTGTGTCCTCGTACAATGCGTCACATATCTATATAAATGTATACCTAATACTATGATGAATAGCACCCTGGAGAATACAAGGAAACCTGAGCTCAAGCTCCCCGACCGGCCTTTGGTTCTTGCAGGCTTCTCAAGGGCATAAACTGATTAATTGATATTTACTAAATATGCTGGCTAGGAGGAGCAGAACTTCATTAGAAGGAGTTAAAGAATGTGAGAACGCCAAATCTGAATGCTCGAATTCCATATTAACGGGAAATACCTTGAAGTGTCATAGAAATGGCTATGAAATAGATTTCAAGAGTTGCGATTCAAATGCTAAAATGCATAAATGCGCTAAAATGCACTGGAGCGTCGAGCCACGTACATCGGACAAGCTGCATGCTTATTAATAGCAAGAGCCCGTGCTCATCGACAACAAATACATGATGATAACTGTCGCCCACTCAAAGTGAGTATGATACATCTTCAACTGTGTACGTAACTTCAATCCTAGGTTTTAGGTCATGCCGATTTTGAAGTTGCCCTGCAACTGCGCAAGATTGCATCGTGAGGACAAAGAGGAAATGTGTATCGGAATTATTTGATCTCTTTTTGAACATTGATAAATAGCGTGAACTTAATCGCACTTAATCGCACTAATTTTTCCTTGAATTCTTTTAGATATCTTTACATTTGAGGACTTCATACTGAGTTGATGTTGCTATTCTGCATGGAATGCATGTACATGATTTCTAACTCCATGATTTCGGATTATTTTGAAAATGTACCGTAAAATGGGGTAACTCTGCCACAATAGGAGATCAAAGAGTATTTTTCCAATTTATCTAATGTTATGGAGAACATAATGCCAAGTCAGATATTCAACTACGACGAGACTAACCTTTCTGATGATCCTGGGTCGAAGAAGGTACTCGTAACGAGAGGAACTCGCCGTGTAGAGCGTGTGAAAGAACACTCCAATACATCGGTCTCTATAATGGTTTGTGGCTGTGGAGATGGAACGTTGCCGCCACCAATGGTCGTTTATCGCGCGACAAATATTTATGAGAACTGGTGCAGCGCAGGTCCTTCAGATACCCTGTATGATTCCACGCAATGCGGCTGGTTTGATTCAAGGACATTCGCTCGTTGGTTCAAATGTGGATTCCTAGAATTCGTGAAGAAGAGACCTTCTCTAGATGGAAAAGTCAAAGTTCTGATAGGCGACAATTTAGCCTGTCATTTTTCGCCCGACGTTATTGAACTCGCAAAAGAACATAATGTGTACTTTGCTTCACTTCCTCCCACTAGTAGGCATCTTACTCAACCTTTGGATGTGGGATGGTTTCGGCCGTTCAAAGCAATTTGGCGACGAATTTTGGACCAATGGCGCATTGAGAGTCGCAGAATCGGCAGTATTCCCAAAGAACATTTTCCTACACTTCTCCATAGGTTGTGGTCGCAATCCACAATCAACGCACAGAAGAATCTTCAATCAGCATTCAGAGCAACTGGTCTCGTACCATTTGATGAACGTGCGGTGTTGAGCAGACTTCCCGGTCAGACTGAATCCAGTGAAATGGTGAAGGTGCTCAATGAAAGTGTTCTTGACCTATTGAAAGAAAATCGAGGTTGGGGAACGATGAGAAGCCTAAAATCAAGCGTGGAAGGAAGATACAACCAGGTAAGGATATTACAACAACCATTTCAGTAAATGAAGGAGCGACTTCATCCGGAGTGCGAGATGAACCAACTTCTAGTCAACACGACTCATCTTATGACGAATTCGATGATGATGATGGCTCTTCATGTGCCCATTGTTTCGTTTTGTGGAGATGTTTTGAAGGACCGGATTGGGTGCAGTGTCTTGAATGTTTGAAATGGTAATGTGGAAATTGTTACAGTTATGACGTTTATTTTGTTTGCGGTAGCTGCAAATAGAGCGGAATTTTTGTACTCGAAAATTGAACAATTATTTTGATTGAATTTGTACTAATACAGAATTGCTTTGGAATAGGCCTATGTTCTTCTTTGTCTCATTATTATAGACAATTCAACCAAATAATATAGCCGTCTGTAACAAAACTCATCAACTTACATTTCTAAGGGACTTTGTGAAACTTCATAGGCACATTCATCAATTATAGTTATCAGTAAAAATACTTTTAATTGTATTTTATAAATTATTTAAATGTAGTGGCAGAGTTACCCCATATTCTGAGAAGTCACTAGCCTATTTTATGACCCAAATATGTGCTTGAATAGCTATCCAGAATTAATCAAGACTGTTCAATTCGCAAAGTGGACGACACAATTGGTCTAAGCGTCACTCTTAAATAAAATAAGCATACAACAGGAAAGAATATGATCATCATACGATGAAAAACTATGGCAGAGTTACCCCATCTTACGGTACTAAGTTTGCCTATAGATCAGTTTATGATCAGTTCTTTTATATTCTTGGATGTTATTACATGCAAGAAATGTGTGTATAATACATACACATTTTTTTGTGTGTGTGGTGTATAAATCTAAATATGTGATATAACGAATATGCGACCTTGAAACCCGACATAATTAAAATGTTAATCAACACATACATGTATTGATATAAATATAATCACATAAATTAAGAACTTGTTAAATAAACGTGTGTATTCAACCTTTCGCTGCGACTTGCACATAGATCTAAATTGTTGCTGTTATCTCGTTCAACTCTTTAACGCATTTCGCTCACAAAATGATTTATTCAACATATTCTTGTGAAGATGGGTAATAATTTAGCCATAATATTGAACAGAACTCGTTTCAAAGTAATATGCCGTTAGTACCCGTTCTATGGCCATCTCATTCAACTCATTCCATGCCCACCAACAGCGCAATTCCATGAAGGGTTAGATAGTTAATCTGGACGACCTCAGTCATTTGCGATAACATCCAATATTTCTGGTCGTTGTCTCGAATTGGCGCCGACCTACGGCCACACACCTGAGAGCTCAATAACGAGTGCGAGGACAATCATTGAGAGAAAAGAGTTTGTATGTGATTGACAATATTGAACGGAGCCACATGGGAAAGTTGCACTTTGAATCGAACCTTGTTTATTTGCGGTCCCAACAAACCTCACTGCAGCCTTTGATGGAAGTGATAAAGCGTCAGGATGCAATTTAGATGAGGAATTGTGATTGCTAAAGTCGTGCTTGACTGATCTCACGATCCTCTCAGATCTCATGTCGTGTTTCCCAAAGGGCAGAAAGGTTATCAGAAAAGTTTACAGATAAATCCGTCTACACAAGGTATAAAAGATGGATGACAGGAGAAAACTCAGCACGGACCTTATTAAAGAATATCACGGAGAAGGATGAGGGATTTCAGAAATTTCAGATAGATTTCATTGATTTTCATATCTACATAATATAGAATGCAGTCTTGTGATTATCGTACTTCGTTGCAATTTTGTTTGCCTCTAGTATTGGAGACTCATTAAACGATGAATCATCGTCATTTTTCAGAATTCTCGACAACCATTGTGATCTGTCAGATATGAGGAAAACATGAATAATGATATGTAGGACATCCCTAAAATAATTTATGAATGGCTATTTCATGTCTGGTGTTGTCATATGAAGGGAAATCTATATCTCTGTAGATTAATCAAAATAGAAAATGCATTGTAGACAGCTCCGGCATACTATTACATGCAAGTTTGTTCTCCTTTTGTAAGTCGAAACAGGTTGATTATTCCATTTCATTTTAACAATGCAATTATGTGAAATAATTGGACAACTACAATCTCTTTTCAATAACTTTTCAAAAAATTATTTTTATATATAGATTACTAATGATTTTATAGAATTTAAGAATGTAAGTTACATGTGTGTGACATACAGAGTAGACCTCTGGCGGATTTTCGGCCTGGCTTTAGCCCACGACTGCAGGAGCCCGTCCAATTTGAATGCTTGAATAATCAACTTCATCTTTCTTCAAGGGTCACAAAAGTATATACAGCCAATTTTTGATGAATAAGCTTATAGTAAAAAAACGTTTTCGTATTCGTTAATATGCGTATCCATCATTCGAAATATTCAAACGTGTTACTTGCTATTCGAACCGCAATTATGATTCGCGCCCGCAAAGAAAATGCCATGTAATCAATAACTCATCCCGCCTTTTCAATACTAAGAAGTATTTTGCTTGATCTCACAGAAATTATCTTTCATGACTTATTCCGTGCAGAACGTACCATTGATAGAGTCCTAATAGAAGGTGATGCATGTGTGTCAGGAAATCTCATGTCCTAGCTGTAAATGTCTAATGATATTGACGCTCGTCATTATGATTGCAAACATATGAAATTAATTCCAAATAAATCAGGTGATCCTCGTTCTGCGGGTACTAAATTGATTTATTACGATAACCAATATTTCGCCTATGGCGGCTTTGTCAAGGTTACAATAAGTAAAGCAGAGAGTGGTAAAAGGTGGGCCTATTTAAACAAACTTTGAGTACAGCTAAAGGAGAAACATTAACTTGGATGAACTCGTTGCATGACAGTGTCTATATTTAGACCTTGACATCCGTTCATTAGGGAGCCTGCATGTTGCCGAATGTACAAAGCTTCTAACGTGAGTCTCTTTTGAGTAGTATTCAATCCACGATGCAGTATCGTCCATGAAATAGGCTGCGAACAATTGGGATGAGTCTGTAGATGTTGAAAACAGCACTGTTATTCTGTGAGAGATGTTCTTTTATCCTTGACTTGATGCAACGAGCTGACTCGCCAATGTAAATACCACCGCATACATTGCACACAATTTTATATATGATATTTTTTGAGTGACACGAGTTACCTGTATCGTTCCATTTGCAACTTGCGCAGCTATCATGACATTGGATTTTTTGTTTCGGAGGGTGGAAAGTTCTCTTCAATGATTTGCCTGAATCAAAATGCAGAGAAATATATTCTGATAATGTAGTGCGTTTAACGGTATTGATATGAAATTAAATTCCATTATGCATCAGCGCATGTAGTGTAAAAAAATGTCAAGCTTAAGAGGAAATCAAAGAAAATCATCTTCAAAATCGGCGGTGCTAGTGATCGTTTGTGTCTCCAAATGTCGAGGCTCAGGTCCAGCATCTATTCGACTGATGGCACACGGTATTGGAAAAGTATGATGATCCGTTGATTCCTAACTTGAGTCCTGGACGCATGCATATTTCATCTTCTTTGACTCCCCAAAAAGTCCATCTCCCAATGAATGTTTTCTATCTTTAATTAAAAACATCTCTGAAAGACGGATCGATTCAAACAATTGTTGTAGTTGAAATAATTGGGCAAACGTATTCTCAAATTCATTATTAAATGATGATGCTGAATGAAAAAGTTTAACTTCCTGACGAAGATTGAAGCAGTTCACTGACCTACAATACTATTGAAACCGGTTGGAGACTTTTTATGCAACATCATCAAATAGATTTAAGACGTTCTTTACAGTCCTATTCACGGTCATTTGGTGATGAAAGATTCTAAAATGGTTTTTCGTCTTTCACTGTCTGACCAATTACTATTTGGAGGTAGGAGGTGGTTGGCAAGGTACCCCAAAAGACACTACATGTATATTCCTGTGACGATGCATTGTATTCACACAAACAAGCTTTTGACAGTGCCTTTCAAGACATCGGAAAATTTATGGAAAATTCGTTGGAAAACCTCTGAAAACAATAGCTGGAAAATGTATGTTGTCTAAAACGTGGAACCATAGCAGGTATATAATTTGATCAATATTGCGAGTTTAACTTTATTACAATAATACCATTGACATCAATGCCAATTATCTACTCATATTTCATAAGTTAATATTAATTTGTAAGATTCAAGCATAAAAATACGCTAGAGTTTCGTGTCGATTGAAGCCGATTATGACATGAGAAATCATAGTCAACAACAAATGATGTATTTTAATTTCTACATGTTCGATAAAAAATAGTTAACGACATAAATTATGCAAGTAGATTAATGATCTAAAAAATAGATTTTCCGCAGTTTCGATGAACTGATGGTGTCTATATAATTGAAAATTTATGCTTGTTGGACTCATTACAATGTCTTTAGTATACTTTTTATGATGAGCTCTAACTTCTGCAATCTTTCATGTCCTTGATGACGAGTTGTCATGGCTTTTTGCTATTCTTCTATCATATCGTCAAGTGCAAAACCTACAGTGCAACATGCAATCAGCACCTATCATGTCAATCAAGCTAATCAGGCGATTATTTTGTGAAACATAAGAGCAGTAATCACTAAAGTACATTACGAAACAATATTGCACGAAAGCATCATTGCATTGCAAAAACTTGGAAAACAAATAAAACACAATGTTTCTACAAAACGCATTCCATAGTGCAATATCTCTTGAAAGTCACCTACATGTAAAGAGACGCTCTGTAGAATGGATAGCAAGAATAGTCACATAGAGTAAGTATATTGGGTAGAATGGCAACTCGGTATTCATCAAATTGCCAATGTGTATACAGTTTCGATTTCATTAAATGAACTCGTGCGGAACCCAATTGTGTATTGATACCAAATGTGATATATCCTAATTTTTACACTTTTGGAGAAATCTGCATGGAATTTGACTGATCATCATGGCAATACAGAAGGAATAATAATTGCAAATCCTTCGTGTCATGACAGCCTTGGAGAGGCAATGCTTGTTCAATTAGCAATTCGAAGGTTGTTATTACTCCAATTCTCAACCTCAACCTTCATAATAAGAACATTTTTTAAGCGTGACCATATCACAAACTGCCTGCCACTGGAAGAGCAAAAAAACATAACCAAAGACAATGATCACAATTAAAGTAGTAATGGTCCACATTACTATTCAGATTCAAGAAATGAAACACAAATTTGGTAAATCATAAAAACATACCAATGAAAATGGAATTAAAAACTTGAAATTTCATCCATGAAAGCTTAATGAGATCTCAACTTTTCCTTGAGGACTTGCCTTACATTGGGGTTCATGAAATTCGCTTGATAATCAGCTTAAATTCCGCTCCAATAAGGTGCTTGTCAGCAAATATTCATTCCTGTTGATATCCAACAGATTTCATCCTACTCACATGTTGGGTTCATGTCGATAGTATATAAACACAGGAATAATTTCCCCGTAGGAATAATTCTCCGGCAGGGACGCTATCTCCGTAAAAAACTGAATCTTTTCATTTAAAAATTTTCATTGTATACACATACTTTTTTGAGTAGACACTCTACCTATTATATATTCACTCTATGAATGGTCATCTTTCAAGATTCTTCTCAAAGTCTTTACAGACATCTGATGCTTTATCGAGCGTCGTTCTAGAGACTCGAGAGGTCTTCCAGCAACATCTCTCATTGTCTCAATACACGATGAGCTGCGTGATGTTTTTGGTTTCCCCGGTCGATGTTTATCCTGAGAATTTCCGAGTTCTCGAAACGTGAAACAAAACGACACATATCTTGCTCAGACGGAGGTTTTCTAACATTTTTCAACGGTGACAACCTATCTGAGCAGCAACGATCGACCAGTTGCTAAAACAGCACAACAATTTGAGAATGGTGCTGGTTAGTCCACTTATTCATCATCAAATCACTGGCGAAGCAAACTTATCGGAGATTCAAAATGTCACTGTTTTGATTTTGAATATGTCTCAGTTGCAGATGATGTGAAATTGCTATGCACTTTTGCATAGGAATGCATAGTGAAGAATAAACAACCGCAATATCTACAATGATATCAGAGTATTCTATGGCATGATAAATTTAAGATTTTTAAGCGTCAAAATATAATATAAGATTATAATGAACTTTATACTTTATGCACCAGGACAAATTTACGAGTATGATCTATATACAAGAATACGCATTGGTCTCCAATTTGTAATTAGCAATCAACACTACCAACATGAAATTAGCCCTATACCACTTCCGGCGGACTATGTGCTTCAAATACATCGCTTTGCGCAATCACTCCGTGGATTGCACGTAAGAAACATTACACCTCGCTTTCATCTTTCTTGGTTTGCGGCTTTCTGCAAAAAATGCTGCAAATTTTAATCAGTGAAACATTTATTACTGTTTTTTCTATGCCCAGTCCATCTGGCTTCATATTATGGTTACAGGCCACAGAGTAAAGCCAGTGTAAAAACGCAGGATCAGCTTGCTCAACATGCTGGGCCTTTCCGAGCGAAATAGATACCTGGGCCTTTTAGGACGAAATAGATGGAATGTTTATGCATAGTTTTCTTTTTAATTTGCAATTTGAGATAATGATTTTCAAAAAATTGCATAGCTGACCTCTAAAACCATGATGTTGATGATGTGCCATGATGTGCTTTCCTTTTAACTTCAAGTTTGAAGTAGCGATTTATTAAAAGACAAAAAACATGCATGTAGTTCATCTGTAAAACTACAATGGTAGGAAACTAGAAACCATCCCCTGATTTCCCATCGGTTTGCCTCGATATACTCAGCGAAGGATTTTCTCAGAATGGTATTATGGTATTCGAGTGTGTAAATGAAGACAGTTAACTCCATAGAGAAATATTACAAAATGAAGTGATATTTATTAGGTAGAATCGATTTCTTCGCTGCTATGATTCGCTTCTCTTTAATAAGTGCATCACGAAGCTTTGATAAGCGACAATATAGAGTATAAACGTCTCAAAGACTGCCTGCCTCTACTTCGGCTTCTCAGAGCTTTATACTTAATTCCTTAATTTCTTCCTCGGATTAACGCAAAGTTCTATGCCGTCAATCAAAGCCTTTGTAGACAATAAAAAGGCAGCAGCTAGAGCATTGCTTATTCAGTTAGAGTTGAGAGATATGGGTAACTTAATCTTATCAATGTCGTCTACAAAGAGTTACTTTTAAGGTTACAATTGTAATCTCTAATAGGTAATTTGATCATGAATAGATAAATACACGAACTATTCTCTCCTGTTACTATTATTAACATAGGTTGCGTGGGAGGATCTCTTCAAATTTGTGAACTAAGTAAAAGTCTTCAATCATAAATGACACGATATATTAGCAACTCAATTATCACAGGGAAATCTTTCTTATGCTTTCTTTTCATGAGCAAACTAGGCCTATTTATGATCGACAAAGACATTAATTACCTATTTTGAAATTATATGAAGCAGGAGTTAAATGAATTAACAATGAGTCAATCAAAATCTGTTGTCATCGCAAATCTAGGAACCAACTTTTGTTTAAACCCATTATACCCGGAGATGGCTCCTGGAGCCCCGAACACATTTTGCGATGTTGATCAAAAGCTATAATGATTACGACTCTTGTGCCCTATGGCCAAAGATATTTAATTGTTTGAAAGGGCTAGATGGGAAATAGAGGCCCCAGCTGTGAGACTAGTTTTGGTCGTTAGTTATCGTGGCAAAAAAGCATTACGGCAATGGGACGATATTTTTCTTTTGTTGACTGTGTGATGCGACAAAAAGCCTTAGAAATGCCATATTATGTAGGCCAAAAGCATAAGTCACTGATATCATGTGTTGAGTTTCAAGAATTGTCATTCAGCAGTTTCGCTGAAAAAAATTTTTAACTGCCGTAAAGTATGTAAGCCTCCTTGCACGAGTACAATTAATTCAGGAGACATCACTCATTAATCAAAATTCATTGTCTGCGATCGAGGCTGAATTAATTATAGGGCAAAATTATTCATCGAAAATCACTAACTCAGATGACAACGACGAAAACCCGAATCGCAAATCTCTGTAAAATATATTAAACCGTCCGATTCGATTCTCCTAACGGATTTTTCGATCTGCCCCCGAATCGATTATCCTATTCGAAAATGAAGTTCCGAATATTCGGATAATCGGAATAAATAGTACGATTATCTGAGTGCGCAACTCTGCTGACGACAAATATATGTGGTGTGGTATCAACATTAGACATAGTAAATGTACAACCGCCTACATGCATGTTACGAGTGTGTGTTGTAGACATTGCCTAGGCACTCTATTTTACGCATTAAAACATTCTTTAGAGATTTTCGATTCCATTTAAGAAGAGCCATTTAAAGCCATTTAAAGAAGAGAATGAAAATGTTTCAATAAAATAACAGAAAACTTAAAAATCAAAAATGCAATGTTAACTACTATTTCTGGCCATATAAACATTAAAAAAATATGACGTCAATTTTTGTGCACATTGCCTCTGGAGTAGGCTACCATGTCGTTCTTCTCGACAGTGCATTGGCAATGGTAACGCTTTGGATGACATAGAATTATCTACAATAGGGGTGGGTCACTGTGCTGAAGGCTAAAAAGTCAGAAAAGTTAGCAGTTTCCGCAATGACTTAAATCACGTATCGTTCTCATCTCTTGAACATTCGTCATATCTCTAAAATTGAAGCTTCATAATTTCACTCCTCTTAAAAGAGAAGTGATCTTCAGACGTTATCATTTGAATATTATTCATCATAACCAATTAAGTAAGCTGTGATATATTGATAAGTAAATCCTGTTGGACATCGGGAAGCCTAAATAAATTGCTCCTATCTTGCTGAAATCGAGGCACTGAAAAACAAATGAGAAATCTGTGAATTCATCACGAATGAAATTAATAACAACAGGTGTTTTTGACAGGCAATTCAAAAGCTTTCCCTAGAATATTCGATTAAGTCATCATCTACCTATCACTATTCTAACCGGAAATAATTGCGTTGAATGGAATACATGGCCTTGTGTAATGAAGTAATTGAATGGAAAATCGATATATGAAATCTTATGCTTGCTGATAATGGTTTGATGTAATATTAGCGTAAATTTCAAGGGTATGATACCAAAGTCGGCCTGAAATTGTGATTGACAAATTTTACTGCCGTATTGCCGACAAATTCAGCTAAGATTGGGGAAAGATTTTAAAATATTGAAGGAGAAACTTTTCAAGGTGAAAGAGATGAAGGAGAAACTCCATACATGCCAACGAACTCGTGTGGTGTAATCACGGCTTACCAGACAAACGATTACCATTACAACTGGAATGGCCATGTGAGAAAGCGACTTCAAGAGGTGATGCGAAGGTTGGCCGACTCATTGTCAATTCGTGAGTGATATGGACTTTGTGTAGGGTGGGCCAGACATGACCGCGTTTCAAATATATTATATCTTCTGATGCTCCTCTTCACTTCGAATGTAATTGAAATTGATATGCTGTACGGCTATTCTTGAGAAGTATAATTGATTGTAGAGCTCATTTGATCCACTGACATGTAACTGCAAGACGTGTGTGAGTTTTACCATGCTTTGGCTTTGAGTGTGGTTCCCATAAAATAGTCGAAATGTGGGGAGATACATTTCCTATCTCATACTACGCAACATAGCACTGCATGCAAATAGCATATAACATGTACGACAATGCCGATTGAAGACCGAAGGGTACATCGACACGCTTACTGCAAAAAGAAGAGCAAAACTCGGAACAACTTCTCAGAGACCACTAAGTAACCCAAAGCTGATAGACTGCTTATTCGATTCCAACCAAAATTCAAAAAACTTTGGTGCCAAGTAACTGAGCGAAATAGAAAAAAAGATAAATTTTCGGAGCAGTTGGTAGCTGCAAACGTTCAAAATGAAGTCACCTTTTACATCACTGTGGAGGAGTTCTAAGTCGGCAAACCAATTTTATTAAATGGAAGGAGAGAATTCATGTATGAGTCATCATAGGTACTTGCATGCATGTATCTTTTTACATCACACGCCCAAGTATTTGTTCAACTACTGTTGACCTATTTGGCCCCACTTATCATTTATTGTGAAGACCGGTCAGATAGATATGCACATATCTGCATTAAGTGATATCATTTAAGTGATATAATCGCTTAATAAACAAATGAAGTGGATGTTCAGCGTTCTCTCTGTAATGAACAATAGCAATTATGAATTTCTGCAGACAATTGAAATTGACTGGGCTTCTCTGGCATTGTTTCAGCTTTAAAAGTAGTAGCTTTAAACAGTAGTTAGCAATTGATTTTGCGTACGTTGTTATACTCGGAGCTAAAAAGTTCTAATTCTGTTTGTGAAACTTGTGAAGTGTGCGAGATCGTTTTTTCTTTTTGTTGTCAGTTTATTCTTTGAAAACCGCTGACTCATCCTGGAATTATTTCTCATCAACAAACGAAGATAGCATTAATTTGCACGGATATGAATTCTATTTTCATCCAAAAGTGTGCTTGCATACATTTACTTGCTAGGTATTTTCCCGAAATCCTATTCACTAGCTAAGCAAAAGAATTTGGTTGCTATTAGAAGAAAGGCAAATATTTTCAAAAAAAGTTAGGTAACGCGCCTAGCTTTGCTCCGTAAGGTCCTTTCACACCGGACGCGGGTCGGCGCAGTCAAGCGCATCTCTTTGTGAAGCACCCCCTATGTTCACTGAGGTTCCGACAAAATTTCAGGACGAGTGTGGACGCGCCGCGCCTTGTGTAAGTGGACCTTTACACTTCGCAGTTTCACTAATTCAATTGCGGCATTGCTAAAAGAGAAAGTCATTGGGTTGTCAATATGGTGTAACAATATAATTGCAAACCAATTCATGTCATATTAAAAAATAATAATTAAGAATATTCCGAATTATTAACACAATTCTTCTTTCGAAGAGTCTTTTATGAGGCAGCCCTCGTTGCTTTCGAAAACCCAAGTTTTCATATCAAGCTTCCTTTTTATCACAACTAGCCTCAGACAAGCCATATGTTGAGAGAATATTACAAGCCTGTACCGTATTTTTTATATTGTAACTAAGTTGTGTATATTCAAATGTCAAAAGATCTTGCGAACTTTGAAAGTGGAGACGTTCTTTGTGAATGGCTCAAAAGTCACTCAACATCATTTTCAAATCCTTGAAATGATCCTTAGTGCTATTCATCTATTGTCCTCTTCACTTTCTCTCAATATTTCAATAATTCAACAGCAGCTAAACTAAGCCGTTAAACTCATGTCAGTACCTCCTGTGACAGGAAAATTCCGAGGAAGACAAGTTGATTATTCATGTAGACTTATGTAAGACAATGCCTGTCTCTAGTGTTACGTCTTTGTAAGTCACGAACGAATGAACATGCCATTTCTACTGCACTTTCCAACTTATTTCTTCCCGGAAGGATACAACAATTCCTGAAGTTCTATACAGTAAACTATTCCATTTCAACATCTGCTTTGATTAGATCGTTGAAGTCAATTATTCCTCGTGGGTCTCTACTTAAAGAGAAATAATTAACTTTGTTTTATGTTTATTTTAGATTCTCAGCCTTTGAAATGATATCCAACACCAGCTGAATATATATTTTCATGAGAGAACATTTGGAATAATCATAACGGATCTGGAAATCTCTAACCATGACGATTGAGTAACTTTCTAGGCAATTAATGAGAACGTCATGATCAGAAAATATAGCAAAAAATGACCTCTAATTGCAAATATTCTAGGCACAATTCGCGGTGTAAACACGCTTATAAATGGGTCTGAATTTATAGTCCCCGCGCATTTCCGCTCAGAGAAGGTCCGTCCCCGCCCAGTTCCGTTCAGAGAAAGCCCGCATCGGTCTTGGTCCGATTTGGTGGGAATATTCATGCCCGACTCGCTCATCTAGGCTCACTCAGCCAGTAATTAATGCATTAGCGACATGCAAGAATACCGCGTTACCCATGAAGTGTACATGCATTCATGGTTGATATTCAATACAGACTCTGTAAGTTTGAAATGAATTTGAGCTAGATTTTCATTCTAAGCTAAGAGTGGCCTGCAAGAAGAAAATCAATCGATATAGAAATTATTAGACTTAATTCAAAATAGAATTCGACAAAAGTATTCCTTCAATCTAAATACAGCAGCAGGCTTAAACAAAAGATTCAAGCAAAAATGAAGGAAGCATTCCAATATTATTTCAGAACTTGCTACTTGCTATCATTCTTTCGTGTTGCTTCTCGCTGATGATGATGCAATAAAGCAATGAAACATGTCCTTTCAAGACTCCAAGACTCCTGATAATTATTCTTCCTAAAAATATGAAACGCTTTGGCAACATTTGCCTATACAGTATATATATATTGTCCCTTTGAAAAGCCTCCACGATGAGGTGAAAGTTTTGTAAGTTTTCTTTAGTTTACATTGAATTAAGTTTTCTACGGGGTTTTATTTTGGAATGATTATCTACCATTTTGTATTTTATTCATTTCTTATATATATATATATATATATATATATATATATATATATATATATATATATATATATATTTCATGTAAAAGAAAAAGCACAGCTTTCCGGACTAGTTTCGATGTTTTTTATCACATCATCTTCAGCGGTAGAAAGAGTTACAAAAATCTGTACACATCATTTACATACTTGCTATCTACAATTCATTTTCAACATTAACACAACTAAAACACGATAAAATACGTCATTAATTGCATGTCACATGCCACTGACGTCATGCATGTCATTTCGTCACCTTTCATGTAATTTCATAAATCTAGAGACAATTGATATGAACCATTTCGTTCATTCGAGAGGCAATCTTTGTTTTGATTCATGATTATAGTTTCAAGAATGAATGGAATTTTGTAACGACCTAGAATTCTAAAGTTTTCATATTTCGGTGCATGTTCATGCATCGAAACTTCAGTGGGAGTTGGGTAGCCTCTAAGATGCTCGCTAATACGGGTATTTAAATGTCTTTTGGATGCGCCAATATACCGCATCGAACAGCGGTCACAACTGTATTGGTAAACAATGTTGGCTTTCAATCCATCAGACTTTTTTACCGCTGAAGATGATGTGATAAAAAACATCGAAACTAGTCCGGAAAGCTGTGCTTTTTCTTTTACATGAAATATGAAAAGACTGGGAACACTTTGCTGTAATATATATATATATATATATATATAAGTAAAAAGTTAATTCAATCGATATATCACTCTAAATTTAGTGCGCGATAACCAAAATTTTCAGACTAACCATAATTCGAAAAAATATTAGAATTCAATAATTTGCACTTTTGGGATTGCATGATTTTGTCACATCATCTTTAGATCACGATGGGGCTGCTTTTAATTCGTGCATATATGTAAGAACCCAGCTGCAAGGTGTGTATCACCTCAGCACCATGTGATTTGCATGAAGAAGTAAATTTGCAGTCGGGTTCCCGACGGGTTGCGGTCGGGAAGTTGGACTTTATTTGTCACACATGTAATCACAAACCCTACAATAACTGTTTGCGGAAACTAATGAATTCTATTTCGTTGCATTATTTGAGTGTGAGCTTGATGTAATAGAGAGTATAATGTAACTTTGTAGTATATGCTCGTAGTATCATGCACAGAATCAGACCTAGCTCGCTGCTCTTAGGTTCCCTAAAAGAAGAATTGTTTTTCGTATGCCGTAATGAAATGGCATACACCGCACAGTCTACTCTAGTACTCACAAACTTTTCGAATGGATAATTCATGTATCGCTTGCTATTGGAAATGGCAAGCAATAATCTGTCAGCAGAAGACAACAGAGCCAGTGAGAGAGACGTGCGTGCTGTGATATCACTTCGCACACACCAAAACACACATCGCTGTCTTGGCTAGCATTCGATTCAGTGTATGCACTATGCAGTGAGGAATGCCGAGAAGAGGATGTGAAATCATGAGGTGAAATAATTTTCGTAAGCCTGCTATTTTCTTAAAATAATGATCGGAAAGGCCAACATTATGGAGAAAACTTGTGCGCAATGATCTCAATTCCTCAAATTTTGAGGAGTCGTGGTGATCGATGCATTTTGAAGAAATTTGCAGCAATCCACAAGCGACGCATGACTTTTTCCTATCTCTGTAGGGTATTAGGAATTCGTTTTTGCCCACTTACTAAGTTGCAGCATGTGCCGGCGATTTCGAATAAGTCTACACTTCTAGTAAACTGAAAGAGAAATACAATCTAATTCTGTGATATCATGCATCGGAATATCAGAGTTGCTGTGAGACGATTTCCACTGATGTCCCACGCCATAGGAAATCTCGATTAGAATCCTGTGTTAATCTCCGATGGAAGGATCTTATTTATTTCCATTAATCATGGTAAACGATCCATATTTCATATATACTCATTGACATAATTAATGAAGCAAACTATCATTGGCTTGAATTGAAGTTTGTTTCATTTTTTTCTCAGGTATGATGCAATATCTCGCCTTCTATGTATTACCATTCAACACATTAGAGAATGGAGAAAGATCTATGGTGGTCAAATTTCAAATTTTGATATCGATACAACTGTCACAATTGCTTTTACAAATTGAACATAAACGTGAACTGAAATCCAACTTTTGTAAAATAAAATGGCACACGATCAATTTAACAGAGGTGAACTAAAATCTATTGGAATGATTCGTTGTGGTAGAAGTTGTGCGAGTGTTGCCGAAGAGCTGCAACTATCGAGAGTCGTTGTTTGGAGGTGGAGGAGATGCTAAAAAGAAGAAGGGATCTGGTAGACCAAGAAAGTCTGCAGGAAGGACAGACGCACGTCTAGTTTTAGCTGCAAAGCGGAATAGATTTGTGTCAGTTCCAAAGCTAGTCGTACACTGGAAGAGTGCCTCAAATATAGACCGTAGCGTTCGAATAGCTTACCAAAGATTGCGAGAAGCTGGAATTCAATCACGACGACCAGCTGTCCTAATTCCATTGAGTTTTGAGCACCGCAGAAGACGAGTTGCCTGGTGTGAGGATTTCCTTGAAACATCCTTCATTCAGAAACTTTGTGAATCCATGCCATCTCGGATTACTGAATGTATTGGAGCTAGAGGGGGGCACACGCGCTATTAAAGTTGAATCTGCTACATGCGTTGTTTTTCTGTGCTAGCGACTTGGTGGAGATTGTTACTAAATTATCAAGGTATCATACATACATGTATATATACCAGTCAAAAATGAAAGAAGTTAAAGAAGTAAATGTTTCAAAAGTTTTGTCAATGAGTATATGACAACGTATTTATTCATATTATTTCTGCAAGATCGACGGAAGGAGTATATTAAATGCCTTCACGCATGTTCGATTAATCATGATTGATGATGACGAAACGTGGATGTTAACTTTGTATACTTTCGAGTCACTTTGACTTTTATTTCATATGTTCTCCATAGAATGCCACGGCAACTGTGAGAAGTAAGAGATTATTTTGCGCTGTCCAAACCTACCTACAAATCGCATATCTTTCTTTATCTTGTTTGCATTGATTATTGACAAAGTTTGACATACATATGTGAATTTAATTTTAGCCAAAAGTTCTTGATTATCCAAGATTTCTCCTATAAAACGCTTTCTAAAAATGTCAACGAGAACTGATATTTGGATACTTCAATTACTGTTTGCTTTTAAGTAAATTGGAGAGAAACGATATCATTTTCATGCAAGTATTGGCATTGCAAGAAAATATAACAATCGTCAATTATCGTCCTGAAAGTTGCATGAAGAAGACTGAATGAATTATTTCCAAAAATAATGAGAGCAACACAGATAACGAAGTTCGTTGATTCAGAATTTTTAGCAATAATTATTAAAAATAGCAGGACAATTTTCTTTTATATTAAGAAAGATGAAGCCATTCTGTAACAGTTTGATTAATAACAAACTTAGATTGCAATCATTATTAGAAATCTAACATGGACTAGCGCTTTAAATTGATCTAAGAATTGAAGCCAGCAATTGTTAAGAAATCATGATATTGAAGTCTATAAATCCGTCAATTATCCGTGAATAAAAACAAGGAAGTCAATCACAGTATTTCGTGGCACAGAAAGAAACTTCAATCAGAAAAGTTGTCTCACGAATCTAGCAAACGTTTTAATCATTTTCTTGACACACAAGCTTCGATGAAGCAGCATACAGTACATAAAGGAACAGAATAAAGAAGTATTATTTTCCTTGGTTTAGGTTATAATTATCAAGTTTCTTTAGACTGAAATTTCGAGAAGCATGCTGCATTCCCAACTGTCTTAGTCACAATAACTGTCATTCAATAAAGTGACAAGAATAAAAAAAACATGTCCTCAAATGAACTGAATAAAGCCGAGGCAGCCGGAAAATTTATGTTGAATATTATTACATGTTTTTAGCACACCATGTCACACAGAGCAGTCAGAAAATAACTGTCGCCTTTGAACCAACGAACCAAATTTTCATTACTACTGCTGTCATATTGCCTTGTCGTCAACTTATGAAGAAATATTGATTACGAACACATTGATTCATATTTGCTTCTTGACACCAATTGGCCAATATTGTTGATATAGAATAACTCAACTAGAGATATCGCACTATTATATAGAGAATTTCTACTTGTTGGTCTCTTCCTTTTTGCGGTTGAATGCAGCGTAGTACTCGACAGCATGATTATTTTAATAAGCATTGATGACATCATTAGATTCTTTCGGCCCACCAAGGTCCCAATTTCGGTCCAGTTTTCCATTTCAGACATATTTTCTGTTTGAAGGTCAGGACCTTATCCACAGCCTGTTTTTCAAGTCAACAACCATTTGAATGTAGTTGTAAATTATGCTTTAAAAATCCTTTCATATTTCAAAATTAACTCGACATGTTTTCCTATTCGAAATATAGGCATATGGGCATTAAATGCAAATTTTGACGAATATGCCAAATATTCAGGCATTCATACACCTCTTTATAACTCAAAGCGCATTCTTGCTTTTTAAGTCGTAATAGACTCACTCCCCCATAAAAGTGCACTATGTGACATGCTACGCTCAATTGCGCGTAATTACACATGACCCTAAAATCCGTGGCTATGCGGGACATTGCTGCAACATCTGTCATATAAGTTAGTATAGTTGGCAGTCCTGCTATATAGACTTTGCGTCTCATGTGTCTGCATGTATCAGAGGCTAAACAATGTGAAAGGACCTCAATTTCATGCTCAGGGAAGACAGAACATGCTTTGCGGTTCATTCGTGGTTCAAGCGGCAACGCAGACAACCGTATACGTAATAAGACGCGCAAACTATAAACGCTCGACCGCGCGTATTCATAAACATTTCCCATGTTTTAACACCATCAGATCAAGTGATTTCTGACTCTTAATGCAGCGCGCACGTACGCGCGTAGAAGAATAGAATGTCCTTAACCACGGATGTTTGGGTGTTCCGTAATTACGCGCGGCATGTCACCTAGTGTACCATGCCATCAATATATTTTTTCGGGTTATCAATGCCGGTAGGCATTTCTACATTACGATCAGATTGTTTTGCTATTCTTTGTTCGCAACAGAAATCTAGGATGAATTCGTGATTATGAAATTGATGGGTTAAGGAGGCTGATCGTAGTTTAGTCTGTCATCAGTCTCCACTCGTGACAGGGAATAATTCAATCTCGTGACGGGGAAGATGAAACAATTAAGTGGAAGGAGAATTTCTATGGCATGCCACTATCTGTTCCTTCCTACACACCTGCCCTGTTCAACGAGCATGTGCATCCACTTGAAAGCTTTTCAAACACACCTCAACGACAGCCTAGTACATCATGCAGTGGGAGCATAGAGATGCTTAATCGCTGATCAATCGATTCGAGAGATTACAAAGTGGCTGTTTTCCAGCATGATTCTGCCTGTTTCTGAATTCGTTAAATTCAACTGTCAGCTCGTCAGCAATATAACATTATCCGATAATGCACCACTCATTCCACGTCAAAAAACAGCACAATTGTTTTGTGCAAAGAATGAAGACTAATTGTACTGTGCATCAGAAACAATCTTATGGCAATAGACAGTACAATCGAGGCATCTCTCAACATCATCTTGATCTGAACGCAGGCCTCCTCGTTGTTAGTGGTTTAGATGATCCCTATACAGGCATTGAATTGAATGATGCAGATTTGCATTTTATGTGCTGCATATCACTGGTCATTGTGGTCAAGCATGCTGTACATGCATGTATTTTGATTTTCTCAACATAATTACAAATACCAGCATAAGCTGATCGCACTCAATAAATCATGTCAAACACACATGCAATATAATCGTCGTCACTTGATCTCTGCAAATATATTTTCTACCTCAACAGCTATCAGTAAGAGCTCGTGGCGCAACGGTAGCGCGTCTGACTCCAGATCAGAAGGTTGCGTGTTCGAATCACGTCGGGCTCACATCCTTTTGTTTTACACTCACCACATCAGATACTGCTGCACAAAACTAACACAGCTACTGAGAAATGCTGCTTTCATTCACAATTTCCAAAACACCTTTCTCGGAAAGGAGTTGTCTCTACTTCCCTACTTCACTTCAAGATGCACTGCAACATCAATATATCACTGAGACGACGTCAGTTTGTACAAGCCTACTTGAGCATCAATGTGTCACAAAATCTATGTGCAGCCTTCCAACTTCATTCGATTCATCGACGTGAATGAGGAACAGCATGTTTAGAATAATATCGACTTTCTATGGCATTGACCATAGAAGTTATAAATGTCATCGACTTCAATGGAATAGGTTTAAAAAGCAGTTCAAAAAAGCATATAAACTTCTCACCCAATGAAGATGAATATGCTGAAATTGAATAGGGCCCTTTCGTGATCGAAGTGAAATTCATTACATTGTCGGAAGTCATCATGACCTGCTCTACACGCATAATTTAAATACGCCCCAATGATGTCTTCCCAATTGAGTTGACTTCAACCAATTCATTTATGACGTGCTGTGAACGCATTGGTCGCGAAAGGGCAATGGAATAAAAACTGCATAATTGTCCGGAAGAAGCACCTTGTGTCAAATCTCCATAGAAATTATGCGTTAGCCAAAAATTTGGAGTAAAATTTATTAGATATCCATATCCAGGACATAGATTATTATTGCTAAGAATCACTGTGTGCAGACATTGTGGTAGGCCTAACTGACGACAGTTTGCTTGCCCGTTTGTCTATTTAATTTTAACGAGCAATTTCTGATGAATCGTACACAAATTTCACGTACATCGGGACAAACTTTGAAATTGCTTTATTGGAATAACTGTCGAGTGCAAAAATTGGAGGATATCTGGTGGCGCGCAGCGAAAAGAGGATATCTTCGAATTTACACTAAATCCTAAAAATGTCTGTGAACTTTTCATTATCGTTCATTTATTTGAAAAATGGAACTCCTAGATCACAAGAAATATACAACAAAATCACAGGTTATAACGGAATGATGACATAATGAATGAAGCGCGAGTGGTGCAATTATAACTACTGATGGAGATTGCATCCTAAACAAGTGAGTACACAAGAAAGTAAAGTAAACCAAAAAAGCAGAGAGAATAAGCGTCAGTCACACCACGTATTATTGGTGTGGATAATTGATGTCGGAAAGAACGATTTGCGTCTGTGCTAGGTTCGAGAAGGAAGTTCGAGCTGATTTGGGAGGGCACAAGGATGATCGATGAAGCACGAAATCTTGTGTAATAGTCTGGTGGAGGCTTCATTTCGACATTCAATCAAGGTACTCAAAATCTCGCAAGAGCACTCACTGTGGCAGATGATTCCATGTGCTCTTTTATGGATTTTTTGAATTGTTTTCTAATGTTAATTGGTGACATCGTTATAAAATTGCCAATTTAAACATGTCTATGAAAACATTGAACACTCTACATGTCATGGCCGAAGTTGATGATGATGATACATGTTATTCGATATGAATGAAAATCTTGCATTCCACTTTCAGTAAATATGCAGGAGTAAGTAATTATACAGAATTCTGTAAAAATTGCACAATTTTGCGGAAATTTTGTAAAAAATTGTTGAAGCGTCAAGTAAAACCACTCCAGTGGGAAAACCTAGCAACATGCTAGCATTTTCAAAGCATATAGCATAAGGCTAGCATTTTTTTGCGTGTGAGTTGAGCACACATAAGTTGTTATGTCGACCAAAATTTAATTTGTGAACTTTTGTTTTGCTTGGAATTGATTTGTTATTCAAGCATATATAGAGCATTGGTTGAGATTGATTATGCTGCGGCATTTTCATTTTTCATTAGCTTAGTATTCTTACCTATGAGCACATACTTTGCAAGATTTGAGCATCTAGCAAGACATCATCCTACTTGACCAGAATTCTATGGCGTGCCACTGCGAAACAAACGCGCTTAGGTAAAAACTGAATGATGCCTAAAGACACGACGAAACCTCAAATTCAAGATCAAAAACTCACAAGCTTTCCCAAACTACAATAATACAATTTCATCCTCATTGGGTTAGAATACCAATAATATTCACTACTATCCGGACACAAATACAAAATTCCTTGGAAGTAACGCGTCCTCGAAATCTATGCATTTGTGTCAAGATACTATTCCTATAAATATTTATGAGTAGCCTACACAGCTTTGATAAAATATTTTCATTACATAACACTTCATATCTTCTTTAAGAAATTGGTCGGCACTTCGGGTCATTCGTTCAAGCGCACAAGTACATTTCTATTGATTATGTAATCATGGACACGATCGCGTCGTGACCCTTTGTCGTTCGCTGGAGGATCTGGGCTTTTATTAATCAAGTTCAAAGCGACAGCAAGCTGTAATTCCCTCAAATCACTACAGAGAGGATGTGATGGGAGAAGCAAAATGACTGTCTCTGCTACGAAGCAAAATCTTAAAGAAATCTTTATTTAGTAAGAATCGAACGTTTCTTTTTTAAGATTCATAGCCGTCATTCTCAATTTTCTTTCATGTTTGATAGAATCTTCGCTTCTTCTGGACTGCAAATGAAAGAAAACATACGCAGTTGCGATTGTGTAGGAAGAAAGAGATGCTTTCTGTGTGATCAGAAATCGTTCGAGTGAAAAACTAAGAGATTGTTTGCTCTATCCTGTCGTGGACGAATTACACTCATCTTGGTGTTTTTACAATTCCAGAAGAAAATGTTTTCTTGTGGAGCTTTCGTTATTATCCGTCACCTTACGGTTGACAGCATTTCTTTTTTTATCGACGAAAGTTCATGAAATTCAGTAGTCAAAGTGGAAGAAAATATTTGAGCAATCGCTTTCGCTTCAGATGTCTGTTGCCTATCACTTTGTGAAATATTTTTGTATGACAAAATATTAAAGATGAAAGAACGTGCAATATTAATCAATTTCCAAAAGGAATCTCGAACGCAGCAATTAGTATCTTGCATGTACATGTAGACAGATTGTTGTTTGAACTTAGTTTTTGCTTGCGTGTTAGCAAATTAGTAATTTTGCATGTTCAAGGAGGTAATGGCAATCATAATACATTCATCCAAATACCACAAAATAAGCAACGTCAATGTTTTTAAAAATTAGTATCAATGTGATGTTTCGCCCATTAAACAGTGCGGTGCTAGCGTAGAATCACTGTTGTCAAACATATGATTCTCCTGTAGTAAACGGAAAGAGTGATAGGTAAACGATAAAAAGTCTCCTATAGCTTTGAAGCTTTAACTCAAATATTTTTTGTCTTTTGATAAACATCATTTCATTCATATTCAATATCAGCAACCTGATATTCCATTTCGAAGATTCATTCTAGAACATACTTACTTATTCCGGCAAAATGCATTCATCAAAAGATCTACATTTTCTAATTGCTGAACTATTAATTGAGTATATGTTCATGCACTCCTGTCTACAAAGCTAAACATATTTAGATTTGGCGAGCCTCTTAATGTCGGCAAACACAAACATTTTGAGCAACTTGATCCACATTTAGCCACATTCTCACATACACTTCCGATTAGATGCATGATAAAAGCACATGCATATCATAGTAAATGACCTGAAGACATTACATGTCAAAAATTATGACTCTGGGCTGAATACTTTTCGTTTAATCAGAGAAAACATAAAATATTTCATTTTAGCCGAAAACTGCAATCTGAGTCCCACTGGATTAACATGTGTTTTTCTTTGATCCTGTCTGACAAGAAGAGGAACTCACTAGAACTCGGCAGACGCAGCGATTCGTAGTAGGGCACATCATTCTGTGAAAGTCTCATTTTCGGCCTCGTTCCCTGCAGAAACTCGTTCTGGCTGCCGGACTATAAGTCACTGCAATGCAACAATTCGATGCCTCCTTATTAAACATATAAATTTATTGATAAGAGTATCAATGGTGGATTTGCAATTAATATGCACACTATGAACCAACCCGGTAACAAATCTCTGATATAGCCTGCAATGCGCATCTGCTAATATTTTGAAGACGTTATAATAGGACCACTGGTTTGAATTAATTAATTAACAATAGAATGAAATAAAATAGACGATGGATCAAATTGCCACGCAAAAGATGTGTGGCTGTCAGAATTCGAACCTACGACCCCAGGTTTACTAGACCTGTGCTCAACCAACTGAGCTACGAGCCGCTTACATGCGACTCTGTCAATTGGCAGGATCAAACCCTGACCACCACACATCAGTCTCATAGCAATTATGATGAATGAATAGATATCTTGTCACACTTCTGACTGCCGACATTTAGGCAAAATAGTTGGGGCAATACATACAATTTCGCTATTTATACGAGTACAAGTAATGGAAGAAACGGTAAATGCCTGCAGCTATGCTTGATAAAGTAGTGTTGATAAAGACCAAAAGAATCAAGACTGGGAAATAGAAATATTGGCAGATACTTCATAGTAGCGCATACAGCTTGCCGAGAACTTAAGTGCCCCCGTGTGTCACTCACTCTGCTGTGCACTTCCGCATAGTTGAATCAAAACGTTGTAATTAGCAATATCCGGATTTCATTTAAATTATTTTGACAGTTGCCTCGCAAGCAAAGTGGTAATTTGAGTGAAAGACTTTTTGTGCCTTATTTGCGACCTTCTATACAGTTATAATTCATAATTTTGTATTCCCAACCTTATACAACCAAAAGCATCGTACTAATTAATAGGGTAGCGATAATTTTAATGTCTGAATAGGCTAAATGTCTAATTGTCTCAATTTTAATGAAAATTGTCATATTTGTAAAATGCTAATTGTCTACATATCAAAAGTATTGCAAGCTAGATTGGCTGCAAACTTCTAATCTCAATAAAATCTCAAAATATTAAGAATCACGCGGTTTTTGATTAATCATGCAATGAGTCGCACAATTCAGAATCGCGCAAAAATTGAATCGTAGTCGCCACTGCTTGAAATGTGTTTATCCATGTAATGTGTGCAATGTGCATACATGCCTGCATCATGGGGTTACTCAAAAGCCCTCAGCAGAAATGCGTCTGTTAAAACATTTCAACAAACCTCATGAGCAAATAAGCAGAAGATCCTTACGGTAAGGAGTATGAAACTGAATATTAGAAATCCATTTTCACACTGCTTGACTTATTTACCTCAACATGTCATTGATCAAATTTTCTAAACAAGAACAATTTTTCACTATTTTCAAAGTGATCGAGAAGTAATTTGTTTCCTTGGTTGTCTCGAGCTCAATATTCTATTTCAAGAGAGTAATTTATTCCGCTTCTACATGCATTACATTGACTCAGACGTGTACTAGCAAGACAATATGCTCATTAATTCATTGATTAAAGAAAAATTGCAAATTCGCTCAGATCTGCTAACATTCGTCTCATTCAATTTCGCGGCATCAACAAAGACTAAGTCACTAACATTGATGCTCGAGTTCATGCGCAAACGAGGAATCCACGAGGTATTCGAAGGACGTAGTATTCTGCTCTGCCATCACAGACCGATGATCATAATTTTCTAAAACTAAGCAGTATGACAATTAATTCTGAATCTAATAATCTGACACAAGGTGCGAAGGAAGCGTAGAAACCATCCATGATAGGTATGAGAATTTACCTACAAATATTGATTGAAATATTGCATATTGAAGATAAGAGGGACGAAAAGCTAAAACAGTTTCACTGCTTCCATCTATCACTGCCGAATATAATCCGCATTGTATTTTTAGATGGCAACAGTCCTCCACGAGATAGATATACGTGACATCATCTGCTAATTTCTTTCCAAAAATTATTGCAAAATTCCTAAAATTAAATTGCTCGATTGCATTAGACTGCAATTTACCATCTGCAATGTCAATTCTGCTAGAAGCAGATGTTTGAATTTAATTAAAATGGGCATTCCTGGATGAAAATGTTTCCTTTTCATCCTTTCAAAGTCTGGAGATAAGTCATCTCCAGCTGAAAAGCGAAGTAGGTTTAAATGTTTGCTGTAGTTGACCAAATGACGGCAGATCACCTTTCTCAGAAAGTTAGACAAAAGTAATCAAAACTCCCCTTTTTCAGTTTATGGGCCGATATAATAAAGTAAAAGTTAAACGCACCAAAGACAGGTCTTCGGCGTCCAGCGCCTTCAACGGTCGATGTTCGGAAGGTTAAATAAATTCTCTCTTAAATTTTTATCTCTTTTTTATGTTAAATGTTTAATAAAACCCTCTTGAATGTCTAAAAAAAAAGTTCCTTCGTATACATAAATTATCATATTGTCATACAACGATTTACCGCATTCGCTTTAGTTCTCTCCGTAACTGATCAGGATGGATACTTATAAAGTACAGTCATGTCAGGTACATGTATATGTAAATTGCGTTCTTCAACATAAAAAAAATGTATGTACAAAGCAATTTCAGAGGTCCAAATACAGTGTATTCCAGAAGCATATTGAGTAGGAAGGGATGATAACAGCGTCTACAGGATGATCGTCCAAGACTAGTTTTTACCGTACCGCCTCCGAGGATTCCCATTTCAACAACATCCGAAAAATCATAAATTTTGTGACATGCGTTGAACGTGTATGACATAAGTTGACTTTTTACATTACCTATATTTCGTGCTTTCTCACTATTTAATACAATAAATTATGTTGATAATATATAATGTAAATAATATAAATAGATGTCCTACTAGAAATGATGATGTTTTGAACTCTACTGAAGTAATTAGTGATGAATTTTATTATGTTCAATCATGGGCAGAAGCAAATTGTTTGTAATTATATCAATCAAAGACGAAAGCGCTATGTACATGCAAAAAGAACTTTAATGTATATTTTCCTTTCATGATTGTGAACGACGTGAAGATTCCAGGTGTTTTTTGGTTGTAAAGATGGGTGGTAAAACCTATATTTCCGTGTTCTCTTGTCGAGAAATGTGCGTTTTTCACTTTTGACTACTTACTTAATGGTTAAGGTTTTCTTTGCTTATTGTCCAGGAAAGCATTGCAGATTAGGAGAATGGAAAACTGATAGCTGCAAACATTGTAAGCGCTATTCCAAGAGCGAATCCATGGTCCATTGACTCCAGGTCTACAAAGTCTCTATTTAATCAATTACAGCAAACTCGTCAGTATATATATTTCATCGGAATATTGAATTATCCCTGCGTATATCATCATAAGATCATTAGATTAATTAGATGAATATGCAACAAAAAACATTCCTTCCATCTTCATTAAATACCTTGATAATACACTGAACGTCATAAATTTTGCAACATACAAAATTGCTATCATCCAGGAATGTCAATCTTAGGCTTCTCAAAACGAAATCTTTGCCCTCCTTCACATCATTTCAAATTCTGTGAAAGCTAATCTCTCATCTACTAAATTATGGGAAGTAGCCAAGACTTATGCCCTTTAGAGCATGCCATTAAAAAAAGAACCTTGAACTCTCTACAACATTCCGTCTATCGGTACCATCAGCAGCTGTAGAGGACATCCCAAATGTTTGGTACTTTTGGGTGACCAGTTCAATAGCGCAAAAGCCTTTTCTGTTTTTTGTATTATCAGTTGAATAAGGTATTGGTTTTCAGTAGATCTGAATTGATCGAGGAATTTCATTGTTGATAGAAAAGCTGATGTGTAGATGCAGAGTTAAAGTTTGTCATTTGGGATGACTTGCTAAAGAACGCAAAAGTCTTGACTACTACTATTTGCATTCTAGTTGCCAGGGGATTGGATCTTAAAGAAATTGAATAGATTTGAAGAGGTCATTTCAACAGCCATTGTAATGAAACTGACAATGTTGGTGACGATGTGAAAATCCTACGTTTGACATTTTTTGATGATCTTTTGAATTCTGTGATGACTTCTTTGGATGATCTTGTTATTCTACATATAAGGATTGCTACACTTTACACAACAGTCATCACTTGCCTTAACATGGCATAATTGCATGTGCGCAGCTAATTTGCTTTATTAAGGAAAGATATAATACAGCACAAAATCTCTATACAAGTAAAGAATAGCAACTGCACTTAATCAATTGCGGAATTTAATCTTTTGTATCAGTAAATCATAGATTAATGATCTCATTAGTGATTTGACAACATGATTTATGACATTATTTCATCGAAGTAAGTATACCTGGTACTACATATGGGCACTACTGCAGTTTAGTGCACCCTCTATGAAAGAGACGGAAACGCGCCTACTGCAGTTTAGTGCACCCTAAAACAACGGCGCATTCTCCCGCAAATGATGACTACGCACATTACACTGAAGCGCGCGCTCGGTGTAATGTGCGAAGACGAAGACGAAGACACAAAGACACTTATTTATAACTATAGGGAAGAACGAACGGCATTCATTCTGTTGATTAAATCATGTTGTTCTCACATGCATTTTAGGGTGCACTAAACTGCAGTAGTGCCCTACATATATTCGCTTGCATTTCTTGTAATATACAGTCCGTTTCATAAAAAGTGGATCATCCTAAAATTTGACTAAATAAAACATAAGTATGATACAGAAAGCATTTTTCATGTTATTTCATGTCCCTAATATATTTAAATGTCCTTATATAATTTGATAAGCTATGATACAGTGATATTTTGTGGCCCTACCCTTATTGTCAATGACATTACCAATTCGTCTAGGCATTGATTCGATGATATCGTTGATTTTTGACTGATCTAACTTTCTCCGCTCTCTTTTTAACAGTGACGTAAGTTGTGATACGCCATCTGTAGGTAGCAGTGAACGACGAACGTTACGTTTTAGAATACTCCAACATTTTCTATGGGATTCAGATCAGGAGAACGAGCTGGCCAATATAATGTCCTAAGCCCTAATTGAGACTTGCATAAGTTGACTCTACTACTCCTGTGACACGTAGCATTATCATCCATAAATAACCAAGTCGATGGATCACCAAGTTGATCTGTCATTTGGCCAATGTTCATTCGTAAAACATTCACATAGTGTTCAGAATTCATGGTTCCTTGCTGTATGTGAAGTCTTCTACGAATAGTGGACTTAGAAATAGACGAGTATAGTGCAGCCATCTCAGTTAACGAGAGACTTGGATCAACTTTAACAAATCTCAAAATTAGGCGGTCTATACGTTTGGATGTTTTGCGTGGACGGCCAGAGCCCTCTTTACGACAGAGTCGAAAATCATCATTATGCCATCGATGCACATTTGTGTAAGGGACATTTAGTCGCTTGCTTGTAGCTCGCAAAGAAAACCCTGACACTTTGCCTTTTGCGAATGCGATCTCGTTATTGTTCATTTGTGCTTTGTATTGTTTTCAACCGGTAAGAGATAGATTTCTAGCTGAAAGCAATCAGGAGTGCTGCCAACACCACCGCAACGAAGTCAGGAAGCTATGGAACATGAAGTACAGTTAATCACATGTAGCAGTTACATTATTGTTGATGAATAATAGTGCTATACTGGCTCTGATTGACCGATTTTCTTTATTTTTGCTTTGCTTGATAGCTTTTGGCTTGTAGAACAACATATTACATAACAAAGGAAACAAATGTAATTTTATAAGAGTGAGGTATGATTTTGTGTAACATTGCTAAATGAAGATCAAATTATCTACTACTTTTTTATCTATAACAGGAAAACAACTCAATATTCATGCTTGAAATTTCCAACAATGATATTAGTAAGCACAACTGACATATCTTCCAAATTTCAGAGAAATTCGTTCAAGTTTGGCGGAGTTAGACAAAGTTGAAGTTAAGGCGATGTTTCAGGATGATCCATTTTTATGAAACAATCTGTAGAATAGCGTGTCCGCACTCCACGATGTCATTAGAGTACAAAATATATTGGTGCAGTAATGCAAACAAAATCCAGCAAAAATACTTGAAAGAAAAGTTAGACTTCTTTCGAAGTTGCCAACCATTAACGAAGTTAATTGTTTAACTGGATTGTTGAGCATCCTCTCAGCAAGCAGTACAACAAGAGATCTAAATGATTTTGTCCAATTTCATAGTTGCATGAAGATAATGAAGGCGCGCTGAGGAAAAGTGCAAATATTTGCGGATGAGATTCTAATAATTACTTTCTTGTCATTAGAAAGAATCTCTGAGGTCATTTAATGACATGTCCTCGAATGTTGCCGTCAGAGATAAGTTTCTATTTCTGTAATGGATTGAAAGATATTTTGAATCACTCTGTGTATTATCGCCGAGAGGTCAGCGAGAGCATTAACTTAGAGAGTGGAGAATCTATCAGTTCGCATCGGTCAAGAATTTCCTATTAATTCCAACATCAACTTCATCATAAATGCAAACATTCGCTGTGTAAATGGATTTCATGAACTGCATTGATAGGATTTCGTATTTATAACCCATTTCCGCCTTTGAAATGAAACGCTGATTTCATTAGATTGTTATCTGTTGTTGCATCACTTTCATGGCGACTTCTAACCATCTACGTAAACAATTGAGATTGATGTTTTTTGCTACTACATTACAATGTGAATGACTTCCCCGTTTTTGCAACTTTTCATTTGATATAAAACATACGACAACTGCAATCAGTGGCGCTTCAAAATTTCAGATATCAAAAGTTGAAAATGTTAGAAGAGAAATATAACTAGAAGCAGATTTATACTTTTAATTTAGCGATTCAACGGTTGCCATAAAGCTTAAAATAGTCTTACATTTCAAAGCACCCTGCGACCACCCATGCCAGCAAAGCACTACTAACTTCTAGATTACAACTCATTTTACGAAAGCAGTGAGCTTTATAATTGAAACCCTCGCATTTAAAACCACAGGTCGATGCGGGTTTGATATAAATGCGGCCCTCTGCCGAGGCGGCAGATTTTGCTACATTTGATGGCAGGTTTTCATTACATTGATGTAGCGAACCGATGTACATGTAGCCAAGAAATATGTCTATTATCATCATTATTATTTTTTACTGCACCCGTAATCGTTAAGTTTTTGAAATGCCGTTTTAATCAATCACAGTGGCGTGCGGTCAATAGATGCGGTGCATGCGGCGAATGACTCGCTTAAATTCTGTAAATCAACCATTTTTATCCTTGTCAAGATTGAGGATAATTTGGGCTCTGAAAATCGCATAAAATCCAATGGAAAGCCATTTTATTTAGGGAAATTACGTCTAATCAGCTTTAACAGCGGTGAGGCATCGCCGCATTCACTGGCGCTGTCTGTTTGCATTGACTAACTCACAGTTTGTGCACGCTGCCTTCTCGCACAGTTCCCATACAAAAGCCTGTGAAATGAAATAGTGGCTGCATTCGGCGAAATTGTCGCATCGCTCACTTTGGGGAATATGATACAGATAGACCAGATCTCATCAGACTGATTTTTGTGCATGTGTATGCATTGCATGAGACGGTCTGATGTTGTATATTGGGCATCCATCACCAGAAAAGAACAAAGCGTTGTCTGATGAACAATATAGAACTGTCTTGGACATTGCATGCTATCAATTTGTTTACAGATCTGGCAGAATATTTGCCGAAAAATGTTGTTGAAGCTGAGCGGCCAATGCCCGAACTTCAAATGAAGTTCAAATGAAGACCGAAGCGCTGAAAGACGAAAAGGCATACATTCATCGATACGACGATTTTTCCATAGTGGTTTTGAAACCCAGGTCTGAATGTCCATTGAGAAAACTTCACGTGCAACCTTCCAAGAAGGCTTTTTCTATTCTAATGTAATTTGATGACTTCGTTAAAAAGTCAAGGAGGATGTACTTCAAGTTTAGATAATTTTGTGAATATTCACGCTATCTGCTAACGCCCTTTTCGATATCGAAAATGATAAATGCCATAACGCGCAAGGACAATGTCTTAGTTTGAATGCATGGGCATTTAGAAAATATCAAATTCTGATTCTGCGCATCGCATGCCCATCGATAAGTAGCACCGCACGCCACTGATCAATCAAGATATTCTAACTGTGTATGACATTCACACTTCACAGACTTAAGGATGCAAATAAGAAACATTTTTGCGCAAATGAAAAAACAGTATACACATTGTTCTCGTGAAAAATAACAACTTCCCTTTTTTAGTTAATTCCTTTTACAGAGGCTGAAGACCGAATATTAGGAAATACATTTCTCACGTTCGCAGTAATTTGATTTTTCACAGAAGTTTTTCGGATTGTGTTCGGATTTTCTAGTATCGGTTATATTTTCGGGTCGGGTTCAAAATTATTATTCGGGTTTGGGTAGAAGGTGGTCGGGTTTGCGTTTCACAGTTCATAGCCGTTGCACATCTCTAGTCCAGGCCGTTTACCTACACAAAAAATGCAAACATCAAATTATCAATCGTAAATTCATACTGAATATGTTTTTTTTCAGCAGACAAAACTTTATTTTGAAGCTGATAATTATCCTTTAGAAATGTGATGAAAATGGTTTCTGCTCGACTCACTGACAAGTCCGCAACCAGATCTGATCTGCAGGGGGGACATGGCCCCCAAGGAGAGAGAGCTGATGTGAACATCATCAACCATGAGAAAACTACAATCTTGAATTAATAATATCTGCATTTGCAGTTTAAATGATTGTTTTTATCTAAGTTAATTAATTATGTAGTAAAAGACTTTAATGCATGATAATGATATACAGGCATCTGGGCGACCAGACCTGCAGATTAAGTTTTGTCAATATAAGCAAATTCCGCAATTACTACACTACCCAACACACAGTGTGGCAGACAGGCAGGGGTTCTCGTGTAAGTTATCAAATTTTTTCTCACTCTACTTATATTTACACAGTCCTTTTTCTTCATTACCTACCATTTGAATATTATCAACATTTACATTTGTGTTTTATTCTTATTTTTCACATTGGTTTTACTTACTGAATAGTTCGATTTGTGATTTAATTCATTATTAATTGTGTTTCGCCTAAGGATAGCCCTTGCTAATTTGATAGGATAATGAAGAAATCGATTGAATTCTACGGATAGTCATTTAAGTGTACAATTAATTCCCCCTCCAATTTGTTCTGACGATTTGATTGATTCGTTTTATTGATTGCGTATTGATCACATAGACAACTATTTCAGCAGAGGGGGCACAAAAATTAACAGGGGGCTACGGGCCTGCTCACTGCTATATTTGTGATTCAACCATTCATGGTAAACGTATTTTCTACGACAAAACTTAATCATGCAAAACCGATTCGTCACTCACTCGCGCTCAGAAGCATTTCATCTTTGATTTCCGAATTCTCATTCAAAGCCTTTATGAATTATATTTCTGTCTGACTTCGAATCTGTTTCAACTTTAGATCTTGTTGGAATTCCTTCCTTATAGTTTGGGTGCAATAAAGTAATTGACAGATTCAAACATAAAACAGCTTCCCACGTATTACTTTGAAACAAATGATATCTCGAACATCAGACATGGATCGATTACAACAACTTCGAATGTATACGACAGGATTAGTTTATCACCCATCTTTCCTAAACATTCAGACAGAAGACAAGGTTGACAGGAGAATGGCGTCCAAATGCAGATTCCTTTACACATTTTCTTTTAAGCAAATGAGTTTTCGACCATTCCGGTCAATATTCAAATGGGAATTTCTTTTCAGAGTTTTATGCTATCGTTAGTGAAGCGATTAGTGATGTTCGCTTCAACACAACCCCTATCCAAGTTGAAACATGAGACAAACAATTTTTGTTTTATATCCGACACATAATGTGAAAGGGATTCCAGGGAGAGTTCTTTTATGGCCATGAAGGACGGTGGACGACCGGATGTAACCAGATCGATCATCTTTATCTCTTACCCCGTTTGTGAGACTGTCAGACATGTTTTGTGGAAGCAAGCGCAGGAAATCAGATACGATTCCGGCCTTATGATGTTTATATGAGTGATACACCGCACCGTGACCCATAGATAATGTCAGGCGACGGATCGGGCAAACGAGGTAAAATCGCCATCGTAGGGAGATTAGACTTCAAGGTTTCCACAGTCTCTGCAGCGTCACTGAGTCAGACGAGAGTTTCCCACGTTATTCAACTAACGGGCTCATCCCTTGCGAATACTACGCGTCTATCACGAGGATTTGATGAGTTCCCCTCCAGATTTTGACCATAGCTTTCAAACGCTTCGATCTTGGCTAGAAAAAATTCTGACCCTCATGTTTTCTTCTTTGATTGCTTCAACTGCATCAAAGTTTCATGATATTTATTTTCAGACATGCTTTCCTTAACGCGGGTGTTATCTTCATATAAGTGGTAGCAATAAACATTAGACAGCTGATAGATCAAAAAGATATTAACGTTAAGGATGACAATATCTATATCAATAATAGGTGAACTCTGAATTGATGTGGAGTGGGTCGGTTATCACGCAATGATACACCTGGATTGTATTCCATCAAATGGGAAAAATCATTTCAATTGAATGATGGTGAATATGTGAACTCGTTCAATAGTGAAAGTATCAATGATCTCTTAGGTTAGATGACTTAACGTTCAGAAGATCAAAATAAATTATACCAGTCTAGGAGTAGTAGAAATTCGAAAAGATATTCGACACGGTGCCATCAATGGCTGAGAGGGAGATCTTTATAGCAAAAAACTGATTGGCAGATTAATCATCTGCAACTAAAATTTGCATTGAAATTAACAAATTGATGAAATTGTTGAAAAAAAGATGTGTCGAGCCGGCGACCTCAGGTTACCCAGATCTGTTGCAACAACAGAGCTGCAGCCACTTATAAAGTAAATAGGCGTATATTTGAAACAAGCAAACCCCAAATGGGAAATGTAGGGGTGAAAGCTACAGGCAAAGCAATAGGTGTTCTGACGAAACAAATACAAAGTAGACATACTTTACAGACTGTCATTGTGCTGAGCAGAGCATGAAAATATGAAGGCATTTGTTCTCCGTGCAGTTTGTGCAGAGGGTAGAATTATTCTCTTTGATCGCTTTGAAGTAGGAGGCATCAGATGGTGTAGAATATGATCAGGTGAAGACAGTGCTTGCTTAAATAAGCTGAGAGCCACTTATGAGCGAATGATGCCAATTGCGGGATCCAGTCTTAATAATGCCAACATGTATAATCAAGACCTTGGCAGGTCAGATCGCGCATTTCTAAAGATTTGGCAACTTTTCTCGATCGATAAGAGAAAGTTTATCTTTTATATGTTTTGTATCCGCAGCATCTTGGAATATTGCGCACCTTCATTTACAAGCCTAGCTGCTCGGGATGTTCAAAAAATGGAGAAAGTACAATCGCGTTGCCACAAAATAATATGTGGATCATCCTTGTGCCAGTGTTCTGCGTTCATTCCATTGGAGTGCAGGCGAGCTGTGCAGGGTTTTCGGTTGTTCAGCACCTTGGTTGAGGATCCTTCACATCCTCTTCATCACATGTCCCCATCCGTCCTATCATACTCGGGAAAATTTTCGATTCCGTTGTGCAGAACAGTTCGTCGTAGCAAATCATTCATTGTATCCATGGCTAAACTAGCAAACAGTGGTTTTGGTGTTTAAGTTCTTATTTCAAGTTACATGTGAACCGACCCCAACTGACAAGTCTTTTGTATGACTAGCTTTTCTGGTGTTATTTCTTTTGTTCCTTGTTGCTTTGTATTGATCGACTTACTTCATTGTGTAATTGTAGTCAGCCTCACGATTATCATTATTGAGGCGTATAGAATAGAATAAAATAGAATAATGTATATATTTGCCAAATGAAAATCAAAAATTTCAAGCGTCAAGATAGGATACAGGTCATGAAGGAACAGCACAAATGAGATCAGTCAATTCATTGATTACCAACGTTGACATGATAACAAAACAATTTTGTCTCAAAGATGTTCGACAAAATTTAACTTTTAGTCTTTTAGAGTCATAACACGGTACAATGGAATATAAAGGGTGATTCTCATCTTGACATTTGTAAAACTATGATCGGAAGGCCACCAAACGTTCTTCATGAAAAGTTGGCGCAAAGTTTCTACAATTACATGTACATTGGAATGGGCATATCAATTTACGCGCTCGCTTAAATAGGCGATCGATGAAATTTAAAGATTCAGTGTCTAATATGCCGAATAAGCATGTACAATACATCAGAACACTTTCAAAAACACCTTTGAATACAAACCATAGATCGTCATGATTTAGTATGTTACGTAGGGTCTTCAACATGTACAACCTTTTTGAACAAATCTTAAAAATATTTCGAAAATGATCAACCCAAGTAAGACTATCATTCCAGACGACACCCAAGATCTTCAACTCTTTAACAACAAGGAAAGGAAAGTAGACTTCAAAATTTCGTTTCTTAATACATAGTGCTTTCTTTTTAAAAGCATTCAGCTTCAACTTATTTAACAAGGACCACTCTTTGATGCAATGATATTCAGACAACATAAGTTCGATGGATTCAGAAATAGACTCTTTAAAAATGAGACAAACTTCACAAATGTCATCAGCGTACATAGAAACAATCGTATTTTTAGACAAGGGCCTGATGTCTTTACAATAAAATATAAAAAGAAAAGGTCCTAACAAAGTGCCCTGAGCTGCACCACTAGTGACTTTCAAAGGATAACTCAAAACACTGCCCAACTTAACACATTGATAGCGATCACTCAAATATGAAAAGAGCCATTTCACGAAACCACAAGGATAATTTGAATCGCAAAGCTTTTCAATCAAAGTCTTATGACAAATACTATCGAAAGCTTTCGAAAGATCATAATTCAATAACATACAGCAGCCGATTTCAGAGGGATCTAGAAATTCAGTAACATCATTGTGCATGTTTATCAGGCAACATGTAATATCAGAGCTTTTTTTATTCGCAAATTGAAAATTAGGACAATCTTCCTCAAAACGTTCTCTCATGTGATTCAGGACATGGGACTCTAAAAACTTTGATGGTGTACATAACAAACTGATCGGACGTAGTTGGTCAATAGAAGCAGGCGTAGATTTTGGAACCGGTGAAACAAAACATTTTTTGAAAACTGACGGCACTTTACGTTGGACGATTGAACAATTGATTAAATGACATAGTGGCTCTGATATAAAAGGAGATGCAATCTTATAAAATATGTTAGGTATACCATCAGAGCCAGTAGCTTTAGTAGCTGACAAGCTTTCTAAGAAATTAAATGCATCCTGAGGATCTGACAAAGCACACCAGTCATCATCGTCTAGTTCTAACAAAAAATCATTGCGTGTAAATGAATTTGCAAAAGTCTCATTTACAGCATTTGCAGCAGCTGCAACACTTTGAAAATTTGATATGATACTTGACAATGGATCATTGACTGAATTCCCTTTAATTTCATTCACAACATTCCATACTTTATTTCTTGATTTCATAGAAGACTGCAAGTATGATCAATAAAACGCTATTATTATTATTAACAATTAAACCAATCAACGTCATCAAATGATCATCAAACTTCATCGTCATGTTGTCCGACTGACATAGGAAATAGGATTCGTATTTGGTACCAAAGTGTTGTAGTATTTTGCTATTTTAGAGATTTTTAGACATTTGCATGTGATAGAAGTTTTCCTTATGCAAACTAAAATTTTCGCTTTGATAACACATTACCAATGCGAAGGTTTCGGAGTCGTACAATCTGAATCACGGCTCCGACTCCGGCTGCGGCACAAGACACTTCTACCTTCTATACTTCGGCCGCCAGTCACGAACTTCTGCAAGGAACGATGCCGAAATGAGACTCCGAAGAATGATGCAAACTATAAGGCTACGAACTGCGCGTCTGTCGAGTTCTACCTGGTTCCTCTTCCTGTCACACAGGTTCGAAGGAAACACAAATATAATGGGAAACATATCGAGTCGCTTGGTAAAATTACATTTGTCTATGTCTTCTCTGATTAAGTGAAAAGTACATGTACTAAGTCTTGAGCCATGCGGCATAGAATATCTTCAGCTCATTCAATCACATGCCTATATGCACCTTTGTCTAAGGAGCTGTAAAATACACTTAGGCTTATCAAGCCACCGACCGACCGGGTTTGAATGCGCCAGTCGTCGACCGACCGGTCTTGAAGACGCCTGCCGCCGGCCCCGGTTAACCTCACTGAAAGCCGGCCCGGCCCCCGACCGGTTCCAACCCTGACATGTATAAACTAACTTCGTACATTGTCACTTCAGTTTCTCAGGGCATGGCTGCGGGACAACTAAGAAGGGCTCGTGATGTATATCGAGACCGGATGCATTTCATTCTTCATTCATGATCAAGTTATCATGCTAAATGTTTGCAAAAAGTGTCAAAATTCAGGCAATCGAATAAAGAACTTTGCAAAATAGGACTCAAAATTCATACATGAACCAAATCCGACGATTTTTAATGAAAAGTTGAAGAATGCGCATTTGCTAAAAGTCACATCAGAGTAAGCCGGTCCGGTGTGGATTGACTGAAGGAGCATTCCTTGGTGTCCACAAGCTTTCTGGCCCAAATATGCGAGTTATTCCCTACGTAAAGACTTTCATGGCCATAGATTTGCTGTGTGGATATGCAAAATTCAGCGGATGTTACATTTATATTTCCAATAGGATAGGAATTATCACTGTATCTCACGATGGGATTTTGTTTTGATAGAAATATCGTTGCTGAATTATTTCTCTCAATAACTTGAAATACTGGTGGGAAAGTTGCAGTCTACAAATTCAATGGTCCATTGGTTACTTTGTAAAACAGTATTGAAGTTCTGATTGCAAATGTTTCGAAGCTGAGTAGAATCAAGAATTTGGTCTATCCTGAGAATCCCAGGAGATATTATTAACGGAAGTGTACTCGACAAGCATATTTTCTGCGTGGGAATCAGACTTTCTCACTGAGGATCGAGTGATTACTTCACGACGTGTGCAACGGTGTCCTCGACTAGAAATAAGTCCGCATCACAACATGGTAAATCATTGAACGATACAAAGTCCTCGGAGTAATACAAGGAGGGGAGAACTCGTTGTTGAGGAAAGGCAAGACAAGATGTTGAGATACGAAGATTGATAATGAGAGTCGGTAATGGTTTTCTGTCGAGAGAGATAGGAATTTTGCTTTCACGGTGTAATTTCAAATGAAGTTCGGTTTGTTCTCTTCAACCGAAAATGTATCGGAAATAGTTTGTGAGAGATCACTGTCCGAAATTTAATTACGTGATAATTAATTACATTACGTAGTTCAATGCTTTAGTTGTGGCATTATTACATAGGCATAGAGCACTCACTGTTTCTATCCGATAATTTTAACCACTTGTTATGGATACTTTAGTAACTTTACAGATCGTTGTTGCATTTATGGCTCCCTATGCTGAATTCAAATGCTTCATAATTTCATATCGAACTGCTCAAGTGAATATAGGGTAGCTATTCAATAGGGTTATCAAAAATTGATTGTAATTTAATTGCTCTTTGCAATCAATTAATTGAAATTGTGAAGATGCGGTGGGTTGAAATGAAACAGCAAAAATTCGAATGAGGGTAGGAACTCCCCTGGTATGGATGGTGTTAAGATGCATGCTGGACGCATCAGATCTGACGCATCAGATCTCTCGATCACGGGCTAATTGTCTGACATAGGATGTGCCGTTAGGTCTTTCCGGGGCAGTTGATATAGGTCGTCGAATTTGCCTGCCTTCGTCGGCGGGATTCGTATGTAGTTATGAATAAAAGATCTTAAGTCGGTTCACTATAGTGGTCATCTGCTCGAATCAGATGCTCGCACAGTGCCAATCGTCGCCGTTGCAGGGTCCGGCTCGGTCCAATGAGCCCACACTTACAGTGTACGATACAGATCGCCGCACTTCACTTTGTCCGTGTAGCAGATGGGGAAAGCCGCGCGGAGTAAGGCGAAAGCGCGGAGTCCAGTCGTCGCAAAAGGGTCCTTCATAGAGTCCACGTCTCCGCATTGTACCAGGGTTGGAACTTGCCGAACAATCGGGTTTTAGTAACACCGGCCCTGCACCGGCCGCAAATTTTGAAGACCGACCGGCCGCTTAATTTGATTACATCCATGTCGACCGTTAACGACATTCAGCCCAAAATGAATTGCTTAGTCAATCATTACAACATTAAGAGCATGTAAATGTAACATAATTTGAAAGTATCTAGACGTACATGAATGTTTTGTGACATAAATATTGCGAACTGGTATTCAAACTTAGAAATTAAATGATAACTGGCAACTTATGCATGCACTTGTAGTTCAAACCCTACTTCATCAATGATGTAGTTTCCAGAATACTATATTCTAGCCTGTATGAATTTTGGAAGAATTGTGCATTCCTCAGCCTATCTACTGTAAAATTATTCCAGATCTTGAATAATTTCACTACACGGGATAATTTATAGAATACGTTGAGCTTAGAGATGCAATGAATAATGGATTTCAATGAAACACTGACCGAGCATTTGACAGTGGATCGTGGATAATAAGATAAGTTAACGGCACGCAATAATTTTTTTGACGTTGTAGACGTACAGCAACACTCCCGCTCGGTCTTGGGACTGAAATGAAATAATAATGACAAGTTTGGCGGTCTTCAATTCAAACTCAAAAGATCTTAATTTAAACTGTAGTGGAGTTCGCAATTGACGTCACAAATCAGTGGAATTCCCCCACAAGTGAAAAAGTAAATCTCACTTCAGTGAATCACTTTAAATCAAGTTTGCACGTCGCAAAAAAAACCTTTCGTAACATCAACACTCAGTCTCAGAACTTCCATCGTTAAAAAATCTTTTATTTAGAACTTAGAATTTGTTGACCGCTTAAAGCTTTCTTGTGGAGGCGGGATATATATGTATATATACACATATATTATTATTGCATCAGTGTTATTTTCATATCAGTGCCCGTTTGGGTCATTATTTTGATTATCCGTTTTCAACTTGTTTGTTTTTGATTGACTTTGAAATGTGTAGTTACACTATCATAAATTATAAAGTAGACAACTCACTGAATGAGTAAATAAGTCATTACGCACATTACTGCTCAGCGCACAAAACATGATCAAAGTGAAAATAATTGCATTGTGTAATATTGTATTGTAGTAAGTAACTCTCGCTTAAACGGAGTACCAGTAGGCTTGCCATTTCATGCATGCTATGTGGAAATTCGATAATGTCTAATGGCTTAAGTTGACCAAATAATGTCTGACAATCAAAGCTTTAACCAACCGATATAGAGACGTCAGCCACCGTCCCATCCCCGACCGGCCGGTTCCAACCCTGGTAAAAGAGCACCGATTCGACTACTGATGAGAAGAGCTGGATTCTGCGAGACTTAAACCAAGCTTCTCTCTGTAGAACTGCCCTAACAGAGTGGAGGGCGGTCCAGGCCAAAAGACCTTGTTCTTAAAAGAGCAAAGAATAATCAGTGTACAACAGCTGCACTAAAATTTCGGCTGTTGGTCTTCACGGGGTGCGATGCTGTAAACAGGTCAAAACGCTCGTGCGTTCCTGTTCATACGACTCGTCACAAGTCTCAGTCATCACATCATCAAAGGTGAACAAACTTCATGACGCCATAATACAGCTAGAAAATAGCAGTTTCTGCTATCATCGGATAATAATTTAATTCATGCTTTCTATTTATTTCTGGTCTTTGTATTCGGCTGAACTCACTTTCTTCTATAGAAATATCACGAGCATTCATTTTCTTTTTCATGAGTATTCACTATTTATTCAATTTTTTTGTAAATGACCATGTATCTCACAGCATTCCGTTAAATTCGATGGATACAGTACATGTAAACCAACTTGATCTGTGTAATCTTGAGAGATAATGAGATCCGTCCGATCCCCGACATTTGGGGCAAGTACCCTACAGCAGTATGGAAGTCGGAAAGTTGTATTTCACACATGACTTCAGTTTTAAAATAATTTAGGAACTGAAAGTGAAGACTGAAATGAAATAATTTTGGCTTTAGTTTCATGCTTGGCCATTGATTTTGGTGACGAGGTTGCAAATCTATTTTACGCCTATTCTATGCTATTTTATACGCCTTTCTACTCATCTAGAACGGATGATAGTGAAATTAAAAATATTATGTCACATACATAATATGTTGAAGAAACAAGTTAGCTACTTTTTAACGTGTTGCAAATAGAAATGATCATTATTTACTATTTTATCATGGATTTTTCTTCTGAATTTTATCACAATTTTTCTGACATAAGGTTTGGAACCATTTTCAGGTGAATTCTCTTATTCTTGCGCATGTGAACTGAAAGCGTTTAGATCTGCATGGAATCGTTATTTGGATGTAAAACGAAGTAACATGGAAATTTCTCATCAAATGAGTCATCAACCTGGCCGCATCAGTTCACAGCAGCAGCTACATGTACTCTTATCTGTTTCATTGTAGATTGCCTCCTGTGAAATCAGTGATAAATGGTATAGGCCTAATTCAAAGTCGCAAGCTGAAGCTGAGTTATCTATGTAATCAAGAGGACATGCTATTTGATTTATTGATTTGATATTTTAATTCTTGTATCCACTGCATGCAGTGTTGATTATTGTGTCATTGTTATTCACATCATTGACAGTTATTCATTGGTTGACGCATATGAAAACATCTTTCAATATGACTATTATTTCTACATCAATCACGGTCTCTTTACTTAGCCGGGCTCAGCCAAGATGCTCAGGAAACAAAAGCCGGTGTCGCAATCAAAAGTGCCTCATCTCTCCAGCAAATTGTCATCAATTAGCCGCGATCTGCGGAGCAAGTAACATGAAGCTGTTTGTCCAGAAGGTCATATACCTGTCCTAAAAATTACAAAATATGGAAAATAGAAAAAAAATGGAAATAATTGTGCGAATAGTTGCATTATTTAAAACAGGTATTTCTTAAATTAGATCAAGGAATTACAAATGAGAGACTCAATCTGTTGGGACTTGTACATTGGGGGAAATGACGAAGAATGCCAGCCAACATTAAGAGGGCAGACAAGGATTCCTTCTAACTGAGTAAAAATGACAGTGGAAGTGATTAGTCCTGGAGTTAACTGCAGCACCCGCCGAGAATGTCGGTATCCCGGTCATGTTGGCCTAAATAATTCTGTTATGAACCACGGCTCTAGGCTTCCCTCTGAGTTTCGTCAAGCATCTCAGAGAAATGCTACAGCGACGGAAATTTCGTAAAACCTATTGTTTTGCGCATTTGGATCTCTCTGTCAAAATTTGGCAGTATGTGACCAACTGCAGAGTCAGATTTCAAAAAGTGAGGACACGAGCAAGGAGTAATGGCACTCCTCTTCCGGGGGAAAGAGTGTTGCCACTTGAAACGCTGGATGGCCTTTTTATTTTTATTTAGTTCATCTGACAAATCCATTGGATTACTTCTCGACACCTGAAGTGCCCTGGCTAAACAGGTTTAAACTCTGATTTCATTCCTGTCACAAAACAAAGTTTTAAGCAATATAAAATGTATGTAATGACCAAGAAGACCAAAGAAAAAACCATTTGAGTAATCAGCAATCTGAAGCAGTATTGTTGTTTGCCCTTCAAGGAAGTATTTTAATTTCTAGACTTTTTAGGATATGATAATTTTCTTTTAAATCATATTTTGCATTATCTGAAAAATTAAGTAGTCGCTAGTTTGTTTTTTTTGTTTTTATTATGCTACCTTGACGCACTTTGCCACGCTGAATTGTTTCTGCAACACGTCTTGAGTTGAAGGTGGATAATGTCCCCGCCTCTTGACCTCTACTTGCTGAACTCTGTGCTTCTTTGAAATGCCTGAGGTGCATTTCAGTTAATAGGTACTCTATTTTGTTTTGATAGATGCTTTTTTTCTTTACTATGAATTTAATTTTTGAGGCTGTGCATCCTACATGTACAGGACCGCACTGGTCGGGTTTGAGCGTCCACGATTTAACGGTCGAAACGCGATCGTCCTGACCAAGTTCCTGTTGATGACCTCATTTAATTTGTATGCATATTTTGTAGAATTTAGCTTAAGGAACTAATATAAATTTGCACACACACTTGGTAGATTTTAGATAACGCAATCCCTTGGTGCTAGCTGGATCTGATCTCATGATTGGAAGCAAACCTGTCCTCTTGTCAATCTGAATGGGCAGACTCTTAAATAGAATCTTTTTCAATATAAAGTGATAAACATATTTTGAACAGAACGACTTACTCGCCAATTCATTCCACATGAAGAGAGGAGAACCGGTGTTGTTCCTTCTAGTATTTTAATTTCTAGATTTTTTTAGGATATAATAATTTCCTTTTAAATCATACTTTGCATTATTTGAAAAATTAAGTTGTCGTTAGGTTGTTTTTCTTTTTTTTAATTTTGCCACCTTGACGCACTTTGCTACGTTGAATTGCATTTCATATAAAACACACTCAGAATTTTTAATCTTCAATCTCGCTCTGCATCTGAGAATACGATCAAATGAAACTTTGATCAGCTGTGATTTTCACTTTTGGGAATTGTCATGAAATGTGACCACTTGTCGGCGGCTGTTATCTTGTCACAATTTTAGCAAACACGTAAGGTAGACTATGGAACGTTTGCTTCTCTGCCGTGTAAATCATCGCATCCGTCATGAAAGATTTGCTGTGACAGAACGGATGAGATAACCTGAATGTTGCAACTTGGCGGAGATTATCACAAATCAGTCTTGACAAGAGCGTTATGATTATCGTTCATCGGTTTTCAACATTGCCTTTCTTGCAGTTGGATGCCTTGTTCAGTTAGCAAACTTGGATAATGCATTGATATTCGTATCGTGTTTGAAATGTGAGCCATCTGCCATCTCCTATGATGCAGGAATCTGCAAAGAGTTTGATATTCCTATCTTTCAACTTTATACTCGACGTAAATAAACACTTTGGTGACAGTTTTATAGCTCTCTATCAAAAACAAAGATTCTACAAACATTAAAGTATTTGAATGTACAAGGTCGGTAACATACAAAAGTCAGGCTTGTCGAATAAAATTACGTAAATTCGAAAAGAAAATTGTTGAATGAAGGAGAAAAATTGCTTAAAGTTAGCGCTACGAATGTAGTGATTATTGTTGTTTTGTTACAACAGAATGCATTTTATGGTCAATAAAAATCATTGTGCAAAATTGAGTTCTGCATGGGTTGAACAGGCTAGAAGTCAAGTATGTCTATCACAGAATAAGACAGGTCGTCTCTTTTTCTGTTTGACTAGAAAGGAGGCATTGGAACATACAACGTTAATGAAATGGCACAATCTGCTGACATAATGCTATAGAAATCGAACAATAAGCAGCCAGTTCAACATTAAACATGCCAAATTGTGCGAAGTCTCAGTTCCTGTTATCAACCGGATCACACAGAAAAGAGACACAAACGACATCAAGTTCTACAGAGAAGTTTGTGAACGTTTTTTCGAGCGCCTGCTAGCTTTTTAAATAATGATCGGAGGGCCCAACATTATCGAGAAAACTTTTGTGCAATGATCTGAATTCTTCGAATCTGAAGGGATCGTGGCGATTGCAGCATTTTGAAGGAATTCACAGGATTCCGCAAGCGATGCACGACTATTTTTCACATTTCTGCAAGGCATTGAAAATTCTTTTTGCCCACTTAGTAAGTTCTTGCATGTGCCATCGTTTTGAATCAGTTTGCACTTCTGGCAAAGTGCTGCATTTAAACCATCTAATTCTGTGATGTCTATTCATGTTGATTGATTTTGATTTCGTTGATAGGTCTATAGGTTTGTGATTCACGAAATCAAGTTTTAATTTTTATCTAAATAATATTATGAGCAGAATTGAGTGCATATATTGAAGTTAATTGTAGTCAATATCCTTGATTATGATGTTATTCTTTCAGAATCAGATAATTTGTGGCATGAAAAAAGCATAAGACAGTTATTAAGGCTGAGTTTTAAGCCACACAGGGTGCTCAAAATTAAGTGGGACAGTGTTATTTTTTAAGTGAGTTGTGCATCTAGGCATGTCAGTCACCCGTCTACGTCTTTCCTCCGGTGTCATAGTTCTCAACAGCAAACAACAACATTTGAATGTTCAATTTAGTCACTATAGTGACCATTAGTGCCACTATTGATTCAAAATTCAAGAATTACAATTTAACATCGAAGTGAATTGAAAATTATTATCTCCCCGAAGTAATCAGCTACTCGAAGAATTTTGAAATGCTATTCTCTCTTCTGTGTTGCTATCTTGATCGTCAATCCTTGATAATTTCTCTAAAACAATTTCAAATGATGCACGTGTCACATTTAGTGCTCCCTGGTCACAGTTACTTTAATAGTTAGGCCTATTTTCTCTGATTACGATGTAATATTTCATTTGTGGATGTTGACCATGCTCAGACACTTTCACTCACCGGACCACTAATCAATTCTCTAACTTCTCATTAAAAGTTGTTCCACTATATTGATTGGCTCGGAAGAGACAAGTTGAGCATTAATTTGCAACAAAACACAAACATTAATACTGCAAGTCGCGGCTTTGAAGAGCTCGGGATGGATAAGTCGAAACTCGGAATAGTCAAGTTGGCAGAATTAGTTATTGATAAGAATTGATAGAACTTTAAGTATGTTTATTCCGTCTAGCACTGTTGTAGAGTTGGGAAAATCTCGACTTTTCCTGATCCCGGGATTGTGGTTGAGAAAACATAAAATTCCCAATTATAGCTACTAATAAATAGTCGAGGTATTCAAATTCTCGACTATTAATCAAGTCTCATTACTCGGATCGGCCGATTATTGAAGAGGAGAACAGAAGACTGTTCCACGCAAATTTTGTTTTATCGTCGTCAATTGTTCGTAGTTTAAACGGAATTCTGCTACTTTGTAAAAGTTTCAATCCGAAGTTTAACTACCCTCCGATCCCGAGATTCGGGAGTTCCGAGATTTCGGGATCCATGGATGAAGCACCAACCAGAGAACAGTAGGCTACAGGTATCGGGTCCTTCGCGGAGATAATGCGGCGCAAAAATGAATCTATAGGATACGGTGAAGCTACATTTCAAGCGCATTTTGACCAAAGTCAGTTCGATTCTTGATTTATTCGTGGCGCAATTTATGTGGTGTGCAATTGCCGAAAAATTTCCTTATGCCGCAAGTGCAGCACGTGCGAATCCTGGGAACGATAATATTCAATGAACTCAAATGTGAAAAACATATTGGCGAAATTGTTTTGAAAGTCAATGAGAGAATGCATATCCTTCGAATTCTAAGACCTGTCATGGAAAAAATGGAGCTGTATACTGTCTATACAACGATATACCGGAATGCGCCTGCCAGTGCCTCATCGGTTTGAATGATACCCTCTTGCGAAAGTTGCAGCGAATAGACCGGCGAGCACACAAAATTATTTTCTTTGACGACGAAAGAGGCTGTAAGTGCACGAACTCCACTTTAATACAAAAGAGAAGAAAATTTAGCGTGAAATTTTTTAACAACGCCTTTCGCAACGAAAACGTTTTCACTCGGATTGAACTTTCAGTGTTCCGTAATGCAGAACGCAAAAACGACAGGATGCTTTTATTCCTTTTACAGCAATTTCAGTGAACACAGCGATATTCTTCACAGAAATATTTTATCTCTGCTGAAAACTATGCAGAATCTACTTTTATCTGATTTTCTCGCTTCTATGTTTGACCACACTGTAAACCGTTGACTAACAATTGACAGACATCTATCCTACAAAATCTATTTTGTCGGTCATTGTTAGTTCTTGTAGGATGATTACCACTGAACACCTGCAATAACTGACAAAAAGCGACAAAATGAGTAGCAATGATGGAATTATAGCTAAAATTATATCAAAAATGTAGGTAGTTAATTAAATTATGTCAAAATAAATCATGGTTTTGCCACACAATAATACAGATTGTCCAAAAGTCAAGCAATCACTAATCGAAAAAATCAATCAATATTCAACAGCTTTTTGTTTAGTTAATTTGCATACAAAGCATCCGTTTCGATGTCGGTGGAGAACCTACAAATTCGTAGGATATCGCAGGATATTGGAGGTGACAATCGTCGGTTGATTTTGTCAGTAATTTTGTAGGATAATTGTCGGTCTACGGTTTACAGTGCAGATTATCGAATTGCAATACTAAGTAATTTCATACGTCACATTTTGAACGTTTTGAGCATGTATTATATTTGTGCATCTATGACAAGATCATATCTGTGTATTCCTATTATTTCCTCTTTTGAAAAATAAAACATCTTTGCTACTTACTACTACTTTTGTGACTTACGCAATTAAATACAATATCCGTATAGCAAGCGTATATGCTGATCCCATGAATTTTCCGGATTTCTAGTCATCGGAAAAATTACTCAAAATTGGCGAGCATGGAAGTAAATTCAAAAAGAAAAACTGGCAGTACTGTTGCGCTCTCATTTATGTTCGATTGCGACGAAGTTTGCACCTATTTTCCACTGCTTCACAGAACACGTCACTCATATTTCAAATCTATTGTCTTCTATTTGTGACTTATCCGATTTACTCTGAAAAAACTTACTGTTCAGACCCGACATTTTGTCATTTGCCTGTTTCTTCAAATACGTTTTATGCTACCATGAAACTGCATGCATTCACATTATAGGTATGCAAGCAGAACGACAATCTTCGCACCAAATTTCACTTTTTGAAAAATCGAAAAATAAAATGATGTCGGAGAAGACTTTCAAGGCATCCTTTAGCTTTTTACTCAAGCAAAAATAATTTTAAAAAATATATTCTATTGCTGAGATAGGCTATCCCTTCTTTATGGAATTCGCCAGAAAATACAAAATATATAGAAAAGATGAAATACGTACAAAATGTGTAAGATACATATATACGAGTATGAAGACGTGTAGCAGACGAAAAAGAATTCTCCAACTTTCTTCAGATGTCACAATGTTTCATTTTATGAGATTATCAATGTTCATTGGTCAAACTACTCTCGAGAATGCATGAAAATGAGAATTTATCCAACTGCTCTCTGGCTTCGAAATCGGCAGTTAGTTTTATGGTTTTGTAATTCAATTTATCATGTGATTAGCTTGAATTTCAATCACCAGAAAAAAGCTACTATTTCATATAGACAAGCAACGACGGACTAAAAGTAATTAACTGAAATTATTTATATTTTTAGCCAGCGTTTTCATCTAAGTAAGGAGATCTGCATGACAGATGGATTAGAGTATCATGTCTGCCATTTTAGTCAAATAGCTGTCACAAGTGAAATGTATAAACGCAATTTTGTAGGATATTTATGGATGACTTGCAAATTGAAAGATTCTCTTTCCTCAAATCTATTTCCTAATGCCTCCATGCTTCAAATTCTAATAATCCACGATACCGCAAGGCTCCATGCTATCAGCTAACACAGGATTATCATAAAAGCAATGGAAAATGGATAAGTCGAATGGGAATCTGGAAAATGTCGATGCGCTTGCTAACTGAAAATGTTTGAAAATTCAGTCCTTCAATAAATGTGCAAGGGCATACCTAAACAGCTTTCTAATTGATTGAACTTACAATGATGCTTTTGATGTAATTTAGATAGAAGTTTCAAATATATATTCTTTTACAGTTTGCGTTGTTGCGGAAATTCCTTTTTTTGGTCCCATAGGCTACTCGATTCGAATTCGGGGACAAAAGAGGATGTGTATTTCCTTGAAGCTGTGTGCGAGGTGACAATTACAATCCATGACCTTCCTCTGTTAGTGGGAGGTTGTTAAGTTTTCGATTTAAACCACAATAATTCATGTCAAGTCGCCGGATTCCAACATTTCACATCAATTGTGAATTTCACCTATAATAAGGGCCAGAAAGGCCATTTGAAAAAAAGACGAGATTTCTTAATTGAAATTTATATTACTGTAAAATCGTCGCAGCCTAAAGTCAACAATTAATGGAATTGTATCCTTAAATCTTCAATTTGCTAGTTTTTGAGACGTAGTAGGCTAATGGCCTACACGAAGTATTAATTAGGTGAAATATTTAAACCACCATCAATATCGATTGCTCTCTGTTCCTTTCTTCTGCAAAACAATCACTTTTAACCCTCGCATTACCAAGGGTGATTTTAAAAATCACCTTGTTGGAATTTTCTATCTGAAACTTTTATATAGTGACGTAGCCGGAAGTCCTTTCAGGGCTTCGAGTTTATGTATGTCCCGCATCTGTTGAACGAGTATAGTCAGAATCAGCCGTTGTTTAACCTACAAATAAGAGTTTTGTTTTCTCTAAAATGTCAAAATTTGCGTGTTACATACGCGCATTACCAAGGGTGATTTTTAAAATCACCTTTTATTCATTTCGCAGAGGCTTTTACCACGAAAACGGAGTGAACAATAGGTACTGAAACAACTGAAATCGAGCGCAATTGTGCATTGTGCTGTGCTACCAACATAACAAAGTGATAATAATAAAACGGTATGGAGCGCTAAGCCAATCAATTATCGTGAGTTGCTCTCATCCGTTCTGCTGCGATGCGACAGGCGAGTTAGCGTTTTCACACATTCAACCATGGCAGGCAGACCGATCAGTCGGCAAGCTAGAGAACATGCAATTCGTCGCTTACTAAATGACGATAATACTGATGATGAAGAATCAGACAATGGAAGTGCTTCTGAAAGCCCTGAGGATGAAAACACGCAACTTCTTCATAACCGATCGTCTGAAGCTGAAACTACGGAAGACTCTGACGAGGATGATGTTAGTAACAATCTCGTGGATAAAAACAACCATCTCTGGAGTACTCAATGTCCGGAAGCTAATAGAAGAAGAGGAGCGGAAAATATTATAAGAAATCGAGCTGGAATAGCTTCTTGTGCCAAGAAAGAAACTAAGTTTGAAACATGGAGCTTATTCTTTCCAGATGAACTGTTACACAAGATTGTAAGATATAGCCAGAAAAAAACTGACCTACTAGAAATACCGGTTTGCTTGGATATTGATCAACTGCGTGCATAGATTGGTATTTTATATTTCCGAGGTGCACACCATGACCAAAAAAATGCCAATAACTGAATTATGGAGTGAACATGACCGCAACTTTTACACTTGTGCTATGTCGAGAAATCTTTTTTTGATTTGGAATAAAGTTCTTCGCTTCGATGATTCATCTTCGCGAACCGAAAGATATCAGACTGATACTTATTGTGCCTTTCGAGAAATATGAAACATGTTGAATGACCGTCTTCCTTCATTCTTTGTACCAAGTCATTCACTCGTTGTCAATGAACAGCTCGTCAAATCTCGCTGCCGATCTCCCCATCGAACATACAATCCTGCGAAACCAGGAAAGTATGAGGAAATGATCAGATGGAAAGTTCAGATACTTTTATGGGGAGTCCTCTTGTCAAAAGACCTATTGATTCTGACGCAGCTGCAGCTCACAGAGAGCAGAACAAAGTCAACAGCCTCGTGAACATGTTGCCTCGTGAACTTGTTGCCCCCTTTTACAACTCGGGCCGTAACATAGCAGGCGATCGGTACTTTTCAAGTTTTATGCTGGCATCCGATTTGATGACAAACCATCAATTAACGTACATCGGACCCCTCATGGCTAACAAGTGATGCCCCCAATTCTTCGTGAAGAAATGTCGCTGCATGAGACCTAATTCGTTTTTGGTGGCCCTCAAAAGATCACCATGTGCGCTTATAAGACAGCTATTATGTTGTCGACTCAACATCATGACACTTCAATTTCTTCTTCTCAAACGAAATTCAAACCTCAAATTATTCTCGAGTACAATGGCACGAAAGCGGGGGTTGATGCCGGAGACCAAATGTGCAGGACATACTCTACACGATCAACAACTAAGAGGTGGCCTGTGGTTCATTTTCAGAATTTGCTAGACGTTGGAGCAATGAATGCACATACAATTTACGATCTCAATCATCCAAATTGGACATCAATTCCAATACAAAATAGACGCCGAAAGTTTCTGAACGAACTTGCTATAGAACTAACAAAGCCATACATAAGGAATAGACTTGGCGATCCGGTGGGCCTTCGAGAAAATCTCAGGCGAAATATAACAAAGTACACCGGAGATCACCACCAACGCAACCAACCACAGGAGTCCGGAAACTTGGAAAGGAGTAAAGTGAGATGTGAGGGCTGCAAAGCTGATGGAAAGCAAACACGGCAATGCAATCTTACAACCCAACGATGCCATGAGTGTGATCAGGGCGTACTTTAAGCATTTTTTAGTGGGTGGGCTAATTATTATAATTGAATTAATATACTGATAGATTTTTGCTCATCGATCTCTATAATGTTATATGAATTAATGGGTTCATGAGTCAAAATATAGAGTATTCATAGACAAATCCCTTCCTGGAATTAGTTACCATTTGAAGAAAAAAGACGTTTTCTTTCTCAGAAGTCATTCTTAAAAGTCAAAAAAGTGAGCCAAACAATCACGTTTCGCAAAGTTCCCAAATGAGGGTTCTCTGAATCGTCTTTCTTTCTTTAGCAAAAACTTGGCAACAGCCGGTCTTGGATCGAATTTGGAGGTCGTAGGTCCATTCAAGGCAATCGAAAGACGGTTTGCTGTCCCCTGTGGTGTCATTGATAGTCGATGAGCAGACCTGCAAGCGTACAAATGAAATCATATCAAAACTATCCCACATTTTTATATCGTAGGAAAATCGTTATTACTTTCACTAGAATGCTGATGATTCTCTGAGTTCTTCTCGGTTTGACACCTTACATAATTTTCAAATCAAACCGGCTACATTTTCGACTAGTGTTCCCCATTATTGTGAAAGAAATACAAGACGGAATCTCAATCAAATGTCATAGTAAATAACTAAGATAACATATTTTCATCTACAACCTATTTTTAATAATATATGCAAGCGCAATTTTGTTGCCTTTCATACTAATACAACTAAGACATTTACACTGTGACTTTAAATGATTCAACAGTACTTGATATTAGTAAAACAATCTAAATATTAGAGGATTGTATTCATTTGAAGAGGGTTGGTCGGTAGGCCTTCGATATTTTTTGAATGAGAAAAAGTCCGATTTTCTCTCTTAATGGCAAATGAGGAAGGCCTATCCTCCAATCCCCAAATGGGAATGGTCTTCGAACCTTTCAATACATTACTAATACATGTGAACATTATTATATAGTTGCATTACTGCAACTCAGACTATTCCGGATAACACGAAAAAATCTATCATGATCTATTTACTGTATTTTACTTTACTTTTAATCAACTTATCCGGATTTTTTGTTAGTGTATATTCTCACCTGACTGAGTTGTGATGTGAAATAACTTTCCACCATCATTGAGTGAGGTGTGGCGGTGAGGATGGCGTCGCACACCTTTCTGAGTGAGGACTGCGGTCGGGAGAATTTCCTTATAATCCAAAATCGATTGTTCAGCTCTGAATCCATGGGCTTCAGGGAAAGCGTTTCATCTCCAGCGGCAAACATGTCACATATATCATCATACAGGACTTGTAGGCTTTCTTCATCAAGAAGTTTCTCTGCCAGCTTCCTGGAATTTCTATACATTTGACCTATTTCTGTACTCGCGACGAAGTCATTGATTTGCCTCAGTATTTCCTCTTGTTCATCCGCCAGGCGGACCTCAAACATATTTTTTATTGTTAAAATTACCTCTTGTCGAATGGCACTGAATGATGTTCTGGTAGGCACATAAGCATTCAGTTTTCTTCTCTTTTGTGGTGGTTCACAAGGTGAATCTTCTGCTTGAGATCTGCTGGTATCATTCTTCTCTTCGTATCCACCTGGATATGGGTTCTCCTCCATGGCTGCCAGCTTAGATAATGTGCTCTTAGTTATGGCACGGATGTCCAATATGGTCAATTGTTCCTCTTGGAATCTTTTTTGTGTTGTAGACAGTATTCTCAACAGATCAGCCATAACAAAATTTAACTTACAATTAATTCCATCTTTTTTCCACGTAGAGAGGAATCCGCGCCCTTTAGATCTTTCCTCTCTTTCACCATTAATTTTCATTTCACTCCAGACATGAAAGCATCCATTCATGTTTCCTATCAAAGCCAAACACATCTGCAGCCGATGTTGCGCCATACGAACTTCAGGAGGATTGACAAAGTTCTTGAAGGTTTCGCCGTTGGTTTCCATGTATTTTTTCACTTCTCCACATCGATGAGGTGAACAGCGGAAAAATGACACAGCGTCCTTCATGTTCATCCACCATATCCTGACTTCGCTCATATCATTTATCAAATCATTCCATACAAAATCACTTCGATGACAAATACACCACTGGCAAATCAATTTCCTTCTCAATGCTTCCTGTAACTTAGTCCACAATCCTCCTCGCTTCCCGGTATTCGCAGATTCACCATCAGTTGACAGACTTCGAACTTTTGAAAAGATTTTACTTTTAAAATCAAATTGCTCCACCACAGGGACACATTGATCTGATTCTCCATCATTATATGTTGCTGGCTTAGTCAGACTCAGACCAACTGCCTCCAATAAACATTCCGTACCTCTCCTATTCACTTCTGTCGCACTGAGAAACAACGTCTTCAAAGAATCGTCTAAAGCTACTCTGCATGTGACAAATTTCATCATCAGTTGTTGGCGGTCGGAGGAACCGTCAACCTGTAGACCGATAGCAGATGCGTTCGAAAGTACGGACTTCACTTCATCCTGATTAGTTTCAGCGATGCATCGAAGCATTTCCAGATATATATTAGGATGACAGTAATGCATCTGGGAACTTGTTGGTACGAAAGGGACGAAGGGAGCATCCCATGACTCTGTAATTTATGCTATCATGGAATCTGAGAAGTTTGACGTGAGTGAGCGACTGGGCCAAAATCTTGCTGATACGGTCTCACACTTCGTGTCATTATATACGTTCATTGCCATCTTGATTAGTGATCTCACTGTTTCCACTTTATGCTTTTTCATAACATTAACCCACGGATGATTATCACTCTGAGTTTCTAAGAGGACTGTCATTTTGTTGATTTCTTGAGCTCTGTTATGGTGGTCACTGTGCAAATGATCAATGAGTCTTCGAGCTCCAGTCTTTCCCTCAACTCTTACACCACTTGCGAGGTACACGACTCCATTTGCAGCCAACGTACGAACTTCATGCTCATGCTCCTTACAAACATTCATGTAACAATAAGGCGCATTTTTCCTAATTTATCTTTGGCTTTTGTGGCCTTGAATATTTTATTTTTCATCGACAAGAGACGATGGAGATCTCTTGTCAAGCCTTTATAAAGTTCAAATTTTCCTGTAATCGGCTCACTCTCGCTGACATCTGTAATAAGTTTACTTTTCGGAATCGGAGATGAATTATCGAATGCTTCTCTGTCTTTCTCTGATTCGGTATGTGTCGGCAAAATGCTTATGTTTACCGCTGGAGATGACGGCTCATTCTCATGGCTAATTAGGTCCCTATTTTCGGTAGGTGATTTCTCAGACGCAGTGGAAGTCCTTGAATTTGAAAGTGATTCCCACATTGAGATAGTGCTTCTAGAACTGAATAGATGCCATCGTTTCATAAAAATTTAAGTTACAGCAACGTCTCATAATTTTAAGTGATGTTGAAAAAAAGTAAAAATAAAAACTATGGAAATCTTAATTTTTTTAAACCACTAACCAGAGAAATGTAATTGCTTTGATTTGGTCCTATAGGAGTCCTAGTCGCAAAACTTATATGCGGTGAAATGCTTTTGTCCCATTCAGCCTGAATACACTTTTGGGTGGATCACTACTTTTGTTAATACAGCCATTAAATAGAAACTGCCATAAAGTAATTCATGTCCGTTGATATTGCTCGTAAATACAGATTTTAATATTCAATCAATAGAAGTTACGAAGAGATACTGATATATAAACGATATTCTTGTCATGTGTGTGAATGCGTGTTGAAAAGTTTATAACTTAATCCCTAACCTAACTACCATCAAGGTGAGAAGGAACCACCCTCTCACGATCGGAGCTGCTGGCGAATTGACTGCGGCATTAAACTTCCGTCTCATCTATCAGGCCGGTCCTTCTCGGGTGGTTAGGCCTATTCCGTCAGGGTGCCTGTTAGATTCATCGACTGTCGAAGTCGCTGCATTCAACACTACCCCCAGACAGGTTATCCGATCAAGGTAGGGGCGGAAAAGTCATACTAATTTATTAAGGTGGCCAACTTATCTAGGGGACATCCTACTTCTGATGGCCTAGTCAGTGATGCATCTAAGCCCGTGAGTTTTTCTTCCTCCGACTGCTTCGTTAGCGTTACTGTAACGCATTCCCGCCAAAGACAACCACCCAGGAATGATTCCCGGGGCCGAGGGTTGTCACGTCGAAGTAAGTCGAATCTACTGCCAGAAACGACACAGCGACAGGGATCTGGTGCCGCTGTGGAGGTTACTCCATACCGTAAATTGCATCACCGACCTTGATTGTAATTTCATCATTTCACTGAAATGAAAATTCAGATCATTGATATTATACTTACTGTAAAATTAAATCGGACCGATTTGAAGATGGATGCGAGTGTCAACTGTGAACGTAACGAGTCACAAGTCAGTATGACAAATTGATAAATCAGTTGCTTTTGAGTTATCAGTGGCACATATTACGGGGACCAAATGAAATCTAAGAGTTTACTTATAGACTTTGTGATTGGAGAATGTAGAAATAAACATGTACGCACGGGTCAAACTCACCTGGAGCATTGCATCACTTAATGGATTAAACAGTCGCCGGACATTCCATCCCAAAATTTCCATGAGTTATTCATCAGCAGGAAATCCACAGCGATGTTCGCCTTGATTGATCCCTTGAATTGCTTTAGGCTACATCCGTAATTATAAGCAGCATATGTGTTGAACATTTCATTTACAGGCAATAAAAACAGAGCTGCATACACATGCGAAGCAGTTAGCAAATTTAAGTAAATATTAACAAAGAACCTCAAGTAGACGTGTTTCATCTGGCCTGGGAGTTATCGTCTGACATAATCATCTTCTTCCTTGCCTTGCGGCGTCGTTTTCGCCTTTGTGCATCTTATCAGATAAACCAGGAATAGAAAGAGAAAATAGACTTCAATTTACAATGACGTTACCAATGAATGAATATCAATATTTTTAGAAATCAAAATGGGCTAAACTGAGTTTGAGGCAAAATTACTGGGTGGGCAAATTATATTTAGTGGGTGGGCGAAATCTTTTAGTGGGTGGGCAGTTGCCCACCCACTTAATATGTTAAAGTACGCCCTGAGTGTGATGCTGCAGTGTGCGGTAAGCATTCTTAAATCGTCGGTGTCAGATGTCACAATTGCTCTGAACAACAGTAATTTCTTGTTGCTTCTAAATAAATTTCTGTTTAAAATTGATGGTGGCACACGGGAGGTTCTTCATTTCAAGTTTTGTTTCACAAAATTAAAACTGCGCTCCCTTTCTTTTTAAGCCGAAGTTATATTTATTGATTTAAAATACAAATGAGACGGGTCGACCGGTTTCTGCACTCAGTGCCTTTCTCAAGACCCAACACTTAAAAACTTGCAATGGATCATGCATTACATTTAAATACGAAGACATGATCACTCACATCAGTTCATCTTTCCGATTGATTTTAGGCTTCAATTTGCGTATCAATTCACTCTCAGCTAACCGAGTTTTTATTGGATTATTCTGAATATCTATGAATGACAAAATGAAGGCATCTATGGAAGAAGTATTGGTGTGGTCAAAGTGTACCGAAGACATATGAACCGATAGAGCACTTTTACTATCTCTATTGTCAATGCTACGACAATGTTCTTGGAAACGATATCTAAAAGGACGGTTCGTAGAACCTATGTAGAAGTCACCACACAAAGAACACGTGAATTTATAAATAACATACCGTTTCTCACAAGCATGATCATTATTTAAAGATTCGCAGATTTTCCAGCTACAATTAGTAGAAGAATTAGAGAATTGAACTTACTGAAAGTGCTTCGTATTTGTTTTCCAGGTTTTTGAACTATTCTAAAGGGCACGTCATATTTTTTCACTAACTTATTTAGTTTTCTGTGTGTAGCGTCATTTATAAAATCCAGTTGTAGGATGCTATTTGTATTATTTTCGTCCCTGCTATGTTGCTTAGGGCGTTTTTATTGAACATCCCTCCAATGATAATTATTTTTTCTTAGTTTTTTCTTAAAGTCGTTTACATGACATGACGTCCAACATCATCGCTATCAGAGCAACGTACACCTATGTTATTTATCGTGTTTTTAATGAAGTTTTGCTTAACGAAATCTGGAACATTGCTAAATTTATCGAGACATATCCCAGAATGATTTTCTTTATTGTAAAGCTGGAAGTAAACTTCCCTTTCTATTGATATAGATAAATCCAGAAAATTTAAGACGCCATTTTCTGGTGCTTCTATGGTAAATTTTATGTCTGGGTGAATAGAATTAAAAATTTCTAATATGCTATTGAACAAAGACGGTTCATTGGCAAACGGGCCAAGAATTATGTCATCAATATATCTACGGTATAATTTGGGTTTTATGTCATTAGTCTCTAGTTTTTTCAAAGCCAATTCTTCTATGTATTTCATAAAAATAATCGCAAATGGTGGCCCAAAGTGCGAACCCATAGGACAACCTTTCTTTTGAAGATATACAATATTGTTAAATTCAATCTCGTAATTAAAAGCTACCAACTTGAGGAATTGTTCTATGCAATTGATGTCTAGGTTGTAGTTGTCAATTAAATGCCAGTTTTCTTTTGCGAAATTAGAAACTATTTCTATTCCTTCTAAAAGAGGGATAGAAGTATATAAATTTTTTACATCCAATGAGATGAACATTACAGTATTTGTTGTTAAGTTCTTAATCGCTGATAAATTTTCTATCAAAGCGCTTGTGTTAGGTAAATGTGACGGCACGAACTTTACTAACTTATTAAGTAAATGTCCTACTAACCAATCCACTCTTTCAGTAGGAGTATTTGACACCGCGGCTATCGGTCTTAAAGGGTAACCGGACTCGTCCTTATCCTTGTGATCCTTCACTCGAACCTGGAACTTCGCCGGCTTTGCTCCAGTTGATATTAATTTTCCTATATCGAAGCGATCGTTATTTTTACAGTAGGTTCTAATCATTTTATTAGCTTGATTTTCTATGCCGACATTCTATTTAATTTTTAATTTAATAAATCATTTCTATTTAATTTCTATTTAATTTAATAAATCAGTTAAATCTATTTTGATTTCTATTTAATTTAATAAATCAGTTTTAATTTTGTGAAACAAAACTTGAAATTTCTGTTTACAATTTGCAAGTTTTTGATGCCAGTAAATGTGGAGTTAAACGAACAGTTAGGGTTAGTTCACTCGATGTGTCACATATTGTATTCTGTCAGCATATAAAGATCTTTAAAATACATTTCATGATGTTTCAATCGAAAAAAAATTAAGCCAATCTACGGTGATTTTAAAAATCACCCTTGGTAATGCGAAGGTGGATTGGAGCTTGGTAATGCGAGGGTTAAAATCAGACTACAAGCAAATGAAGCGAAAAAATCACCATACACACAAACAGCGTGGCATTAGGTGACATGCCACGCGTAATTACGGAACACCCAAACATCCGTGGTTAAGGACATTCTATTCTTCTACGCGCGTACGTGCGCGCTGCATTAAGAGTCAGAAATCACTTGATCTGATGGTGTTAAAACATGGGGAATATTTATGAATACGCGCGGTCGAGCGTTTATAGTTTGCGCGTCGTCTACGGTTGTCTGCGCTGCCGCTTGAACCACGGATGAACCGCTAAGCATGTTCTGTCTTCCCTGAGCATGAAATTGAGGTCCTTTCACATTGCTTAGCCTCTGATACATGCACACACATGAGACGCAAAGTCTATATAACAGGACTGCCAACTATACTAACTATATACTAACGCGTATTTTACGCGCAATTGAGCGTGGCATGTCACCTAGTGATGCAACGCTCAGTTACGCGTAAACTACGCGTGATTACACATGACCTTAAGCATGTGTGACATTCCTCCAACATCTGTCGGCAGTCCTGTTATATAGACTTTGCGTCTCATGTGTCTGCATTTATCATAGACTAAACAATGTGATAGGACCTCAATTTCATGCTCAGGGAAGACAGAATATGCTTAGCGGTTCATCCGTGGTTCGAGCGACAACGCGGACAACCGTAGACGACGAGTAAACTATTAACACTCGCCCGCGCTTATTATAAACATTCCCTATGTTTTCACAGCATCAGATCAAGTGATTTCTGACTCTTATTGCAGCGCGTATGTACTGACGTAGAAGTCTAAACTGCCATTAATCACGGATGTTTGGGTGCTCCTTAATTACGCGTGGCAATATCACTTAGTAGGGTTTGACTTTGTTAGTCTAAAATTTTCACTCTTCGAGAAAGAGTGATATTTGATTTTCACTTTTCTCTTTGTTATGTAAGCTGATCATCATACATGTGTAAGTTAATGTCTGAGCTAGATAATTTTGGCCTGCACAATTTCATTGCGGGCCGACGGTATAGTCTGGGAGCCAAGCCGTCGTATCGTGCTTAAAAACGAAGTAAAAATGACACCCCTGCTATACTTTTCTTAACACTTTCATGTTGTTAAGGGGTGCATGGGACATCAGAAAACAGTTGTTAGCAATGCCAACTCTCTTGCAAAAGTTGCTTTAGGCCTACTTTTGTGAAACTATCACGATGTTAAAAATGCAAAGCATGGAGTGAGTACGGAACACAAAAGTAACTCTAGATATGGATTGAAACAACGTATACCTACGCACGACGTCTCATTTTGATTGTCTAGATGTCCTCTCACTCATAAATTTTGTTGGAAGTGAATACGTTAAAGAACGAAGTCGCCAGAGGTCAAAAGGTCACAAAACCTAGGTCAAAACTCAAAAACAGCACTTTTCTTGAAGCCTGACTCACTGCCTTGGAGCGATCAAATACTTCAAAATCAAACAGTAACCTCATCTAGGGACCCATGGGAAGTTTTTGAAACAGTTGTTTGGAGGTCATGACCCAATGACGTGATCACAGGTCAAATTTCTGTAAAGGTCAAATTTTAAAAAAATCAATAAACCCAGCTTTTTTGGTCTTATCGATATTCACACGCATTCCGTTAGCCTAGGCACAACCAGGGGATAGTTATCCATAGTTTACAAATATATCCTTCTCAAATCAATGATAATACTTTGACTAGAAGTTATCATTAGGCCTATTCAGCCGGTCAAGGGATCAAGAAGTTATCAATAGCGTAGTTCACCACATTTTCACCGAGACCGTGCAGGAGGAATTGACTGTTATCGGCGGCGTAGCTCAGGATTTCCTAGAAATTTGGAATCACCGGTGAGCTGCTGTGTTCCATGATGAAGTTACACTCGCGCTCGTAGTACATCGACAGTGGAAAGGATGCCCAATGAGATGAACACAACTTGTGACGTCATAAACAAGTTCTTGAGTGGGTAACATTTTTAACGTCGTTCATTATCGATGCTTGCGCTTTGCGTTATCAAAACAATGCTCTTCGTGTACTTCTGTTATCACTTGCTTGGAATATTCGACTCTTCTTCCGCCCGGAAATACCATTAGCTATTATTTCTCGCAATCTGCATTGATATCAATTAGCTGTCGGTGTTCGAGAGCCACGACCGGTGAATTTTAGGTACGGTAATGATTTAAAATTAATGGATCATATATTCTATGTATACCTCTGTGATTTGTAGAGCAAGGAAGTATTGCATCATACCGTTTGTCGAACGACATCAACATGTGTGCGGCACATGTACAACGCTCTCAGCCTCCATTTCTGAAATGTTCGGATGAGAACAAGGTAAGTCAATTTCCATCTTTATAGCATCCCTCATTGAATCTAAATCGTCATTTATCGTACACATTTTTTATGAGAACTGAAAATAATGATAATGACAAACAGAAAATGAGTTTTCCTAGAACCCCCCTGCGCAATTTTTTTTATACCAAAAAAACTTGTAAATTATTTTGAAAAAAATGATAATTAGAAACAGAAAATGATTTTGAAACTTTGATTTTTCTGAAGAAATGGTGGATAAGATAGGACTAATGTTAAACTCGATAACTCATTTTTCGATTTTCATTTTTCATTTCTTTTTTTCAGGTTAACAAGATCCTTCTTCAAGTATGGAACCATTACTTTCGAGGAACACGAAAAAGAAGCGTCGGTCAAGCTCCTGTCATGAATTCAGAATTGACTATTCGAAATGCATCATATGTCAAAGTGCAGCCAAAAAACATGGAAAAAGGTCCACTATAACAAGCAAAGGTTTACCAGGATTGAAGTCGGCAATTTTCATGCGAAAGGATGAATTGTTTGCGAAGATCTGGAGTGATTTAGAGGATGAAGCTACCTTCTTGGAAAAGAGACCAATCGTCCATGTAATCTGTCGTAGCAAATATACACTCAAGAGAACATTGGATAACATAAAGTTGAGGTCTAAGCAAACGAAAGGAGAGAAGTCGGACTCTTTAGACAATTCGACTATTCGTCTAAGATCTGAGTCTTCATCTTTGGTTGGGAAATCTCTTGAATATAATAAATCTGTCTGTTTTCTTTGTGAAAAAGAGAGAGATAGCTATGGAGTTTGGACCTTGATTGCCATTGCAACGCCTGATGGGAGGGAAAGAGCTATACACAAGAAGGCAAAGGATATTAATGATGAAGTCATGTTATTCAAGATTAAAGGACATGGTGAAACGTGTGTAGATATGGTGGCTAACAATTTTCATTATCACAGGAGTTGCATGAGTCGATATATGAACAAACGTACACTGAATGACAAAGAAATATCTTCAGATTCCAATCAGCACGATGCAGTATTTTCACTTCTAGTATCCGAAATCTTAGATGGACTCCGCAACGAGAGACACGTTTACTCAGTTGACCAAATTGTGATGAGATACAATGATTTATTAGCTGAACATGGTAAGACTGAATGTAGGCCCGATAGACTGGTCAAGCGTATTGTGAATCACTTTACAGCTGACTTAGTTCAAACCGTGAAACTGAAAGGCAGAAGTCTCGTATGTCCGACATCGCTTACTGTAAAGGAATTGTGCAGTCAGGTTTTCGAATTGAAATCTAATCTGAACGAAAGCAATTTTCTTTCGAGCTCCGATAACGAATCTGAAAATGAAAACTGTAACACTTCTATGAATTCGTACTTAGTTGCGAAAATCATTCGCGCTGAGCTGAAACAAGTTTCAAGAGATACAGAAATGTCAGAAATAGAGGTATCATGCTCAGCGACCTCAAGTCTAGTTCCAGTCAACTTGTACAATCATTTGGCATGGTTGCTTTTTAACGCATCTGATTCGATGGATGAAGATGGTCGAGTTGATTTACTGGACGAGCAGAAGAAACGTGTCATGAGTCTAGGAAATGATGTACTCAGTTTGATGAACAAACAACCTACATCAAAGCAAGTTGGTCTAGCCTTACATATTTTGAAGGAAACCAGAAACAAGAACTTGATCACTATGACTAATCGACTTGGACACTGTATCTCTTATAGTAGTGCGCAGCGATACGTGACTACTATAGCTAATAAAGTTCTCGAAAAAGAAGAAGTCGAGGGGATTTATATTCCAGAGAATATCGTACATGGATGCTTCCTTCAAACTGCCTTGGATAATCTGAATTTTCATTCAGAAACAGAAGATGGTGGTAGCTTAGATGCAACGACCAATATCATTTATCAGTATTCGAGCGGAAATGACACCATAGACATATTAGGAGAGTTCCCTATGATCCGAAAAATCGAAAAACGACGATAGAAATACCTGATAAGTTCCATTCAGTTAAAAGTCATCTCACTCTAAAGGATAGAAAAGAAGCGCGAGCACTGAATTGTGTAAAACTAGATGACATAGCGAAAGTAAGCGAAAGACAGGACTTATCAGATGTTAACATTGTTTTATTCTTGTTGCGAATGTTTCCGACTACACTTCTGATAACTGATGGCGATTATAATTCAGCGTTTCACAATACTCCAACATGGAATTCTTTTTTATCGCTATATTCTGGAAACGATAAACCTAAGACTGAAATAGGATACGGTCCATTATACCCTCAAACACCAACCGATCCAGACGTCGTCAAAACTTCTCTCGATTATTTTGCAACGCTGACTAATAAGCTAAATCAGACAAAGACCGTTGTCACTTGTGATCAAGCCATTTATGACATCATCAAAGGCCTAGTGAAAAAGAATCCAGTTCGCTATAAAGATGTCATTCTTCGTCTCGGTGGCTTTCACAATTCAAAATTTCATGGGCTCGATCGGATTCCTGATGAAAGAAAGTGGAATAGAAGACTTGCTGGTAACAGCAGAGATATGCCACCGGGGAACAGCTAACAAAGTCATAGCGGGAAAGGATTATTACAAAATGATACGTTATCATTCCTGGCTTTGCGAAGCATTCTTCATGCTAAAATGGGAAGCCTTTGAACAATGGTTGTTAGAAAAAGAAACAGTTGGTCACGTTGAATCGATTTCACATATTACTGAACTATTACAGGACATTGGAAATGATTTCGAGGCACAAGATAAAGATAACTTGCGGAAGCATGTCGATCGTGTTCTTGATAACCTCAGCACATTACTCAATGTATGGGAAGAATTTGAGAATTCGTTTGGAGAAACTGCCAAATTTTGGGATATGTACATTGACATGGTTCTGATTTTCGAGTGCTATGTTAACGCTGAAAGGGCCGGACTTTGGGAACAACATATAATAGAAGCCCGAAACATGCTGCCATACATCGTGGCATCCGGACATACTAAATACATGTCATGCTTGCCAATTTACCTCGAAGAAATGATGAACCTCCCAACCACAGCACCAGAAGTTCAAGTGGAATTTGAGTCTGGAAACTTTACTGTTCATCAGAAACATAGTCCGGGAGCTAGCGTGAAGTTGTGCAGGGAACGAGGTAGTACATAAAACTTTCACATAGCATAGTACACCTCTAGCCTACTGCAAAACTTCGCGTCTGCCGGATCAGATCATTTGCTTTTAAGAAATAGAGAGGATAACAAAATCCCATGTATTTTCAATGGTAAAATTGTGACATTTACGGTGTTGACTCCATTTTTTCGAATTTTTGCTCATAAAAGTTACACAAATTTGTATTTTGTTGAACTGGTTATTATAGAAATCATCTACAGATCATGATCTTTCAAATGAGTTATCATTCAGTGACAGAGGATGAAGTAAAGTGTACAAACAGACACCTTTCGTTGGTGTAACTGCAAATTTTAACAGAGAAATTTCAGGAAAATTGTTGATATACTTTAACGAAAAGTGTCTGTTTGCACACTTTATTTCATCCTCTGTCAATGAATGATAACTCATTTGAAAGATCATGATCTGTAGATGATTTCTATAATAACCAGTTCAACAAAATACAAATTTGTGTAACTTTTATGAGCAAAAATTCGAAAAAATGGAGTCAACACCGTAAATGTCACAATTTTACCATTGAAAATACATGGGATTTTGTTATCCTCTATTTCTTAAAAGCAAATGATCTGATCCGGCAGACGCGAAGTTTTGCAGTAGGCTAGAGGTGTACTATGCTATGTGAAAGTTTTATGTACTACCTCGTTCCCTGCACAACTTCACGCTAGCTCCCGGACTAACATGTTAGCTTCAACGGTGTGTGGACAGATATTGCTTTAGAGCAGACGTATAATAAGGAAGGGAAAAACAACTTGTTCAAAGGCATAACTCAGAAAGAAACAGCTAGAGAGAAGTACATAAAAGCTTTACCTACCTTAACAGCAGTCTCTGAAAGCATGAAACAAATGGTACACCTACAATCTGTAACTTCTGACCATCATGAAAAAATAAGCAAAGATGACTTGCAGAAAATTTTGAAAATTAGAAACACAGTTTTTGAAGATATGAGAAATCCCTTTTCCTCGAATGTTGAATCTGAACAGCTAGTTAACATTTCAACTGGAGAAATATTGATTGCGTCAGAAGTTGTACGTTCCAAGCAACTAGGATTGGATGCTAAAGATACTGACTTTTACTTTGCAAAAAAAGAAAATGAAAAATAAACAAGATCCAGTGAAAATGATAGCATCGGAAGAAAGCATCGTTACGAGGGCCTTGTGTTTTACTCAAGATTTGACTGAGGAAGGTAAGATTGAAGCATTCAGTTTTGAATGGTGTAATTATCCTCCAAGTCTATTTGAAACGAGCAAACATGACAAAGATGCATACAAAATGCGGAAAGGAAACAAAGTTGATTTCTTAGAGACCATCCGTACTAAATTGAATGGAACGTGGAGCCCTTTGAGCGAGCTCCCACCTTCGATCTCCAAGCCGGTTTATCTAATTGATGTTATGGCATCTATTCATCGCTTTCAAACTTTCACCAACTTCCTGAGCTGTACAGGAACAAGATATTGAAGATAAAACCAGCAAATTGTTGCGAAATACATTTCGTTGCTGACAGATACGACTTTGGAGAAATGAGTTTAAAAAGTGATGAAAGATTGCGACGCCAAGAAGATTTGGCCATGGTTGAGTATGAACCCACAGATAACATGAAAATACCACAATGGAAAGCATTCACCTCAAATCCCAAAAACAAGCAGAACTTGCTGAAATACATTGCCTCGTGCTGGAGTACATGTCATTTGCCTGAGGGCATAAGCCTTATATTTGATATTGAAGATCAGCACATTAGTGTGACCAACAAAGATACAACCCCACTTGAAAGGTACAATAATCACGAAGAAGCGGATACGAGGATTTTCGCACACATAGCCAACTGTTCCGAAAGCAATTCGTTTGTCATACATGCAACGGACACAGACATTATTGCTCTTGCAATGTTTCATTCTCAACGGTTATCTCATGTCCTTGAATTATGGGTTGAGAAGAATGACACTTATTTGCCTATCCATGACTTGGTCAACCAGCTTGCTGAGAACTTGGAGAAGGAAAAACTAGTGCTGACTGGAACCTTGCTAGCTTCCTACGTATTGTCCGGCTGTGACTCCGTCAGTTATCCATTCGGTCGTGGTAAAAAACGCTCTACTAACGTAGCTCTTCAAATGATTGGAAAAATGAATCACATAGTTGACTTTTCTCATAATGATTCACATGTTAGCTCTACAGTTTTTGATGAAGCTAGGGACTTCTTTTGTCGTTTGTATGGAAAACCGGAGTACAGTTTTTCTCTTGACCACTTACGCGCTCATCTGTTCACTTCCACTAAACGCGACTTACGCTTGCTACCACCGACAGAAGATGCTTTCCATCAACATGTTTTGAGAAGTCTTTGTCAATTCAGCTTATACAAGGAAGCAGCAAAATCAAATCCGTGTCTCCTTTCACCCTTGAAATTTGGACGAAAGCTGGATCAGAAGGGAGCATTAGTTCCTGTTATGATGACAAAAGAGAGCAAAATGGCGGCTGCTAAACTTCTTTTCTGTAAATGCAAGAAAGGCTGCCTTCAAAAGTGTTCATGTGCGAAAAACGGAACTGCATGCATAATCGCATGTAGCTGCAATGGCCATCATTTGAAGTGTGGACGTCTGGAAGAAGATAGTGAGGAGGATGACATGACTTTTCAATGACTTTCATAGTAACTTTCATGGTTTTCAGCGTCATGTTCACCTAATATAAGCAAGACATATGAGCAACATGAGTCCTTTTCATTTTGATCTGGTCTTCATAGGAAGTTACAGAAAAAATGCATATTGTGCCTTAAAAAATGAGGGTAGGAAATGCGAATGGGTCACAATAAATATATATTTCAAAGTAATAAATTAATGTAATAGTAACATAATATAGCCTAATAATAATAATGAAAAGTGACGTAAATAATGTAAAATAATGAAATAGAGAAAAAGTAGCCGATTACGTATGCTACGAATGACCTCTTGACCGGCTGAATAGGCCTAATGATAACTTCTAGTCAAAGTATTATCATTGATTTGAGAAGGATATATTTGTAAACTATGGATAACTATCCCCTGGTTGTGCCTAGGCTAACGGAATGCGTGTGAATATCGATAAGACCAAAAAAGCTGGGTTTATTGATTTTTTTAAAATTTGACCTTTACAGAAATTTGACCTGTGATCACGTCATTGGGTCATGACCTCCAAACAACTGTTTCAAAAACTTCCCATGGGTCCCTAGATGAGGTTACTGTTTGATTTTGAAGTATTTGATCGCTCCAAGGCAGTGAGTCAGGCTTCAAGAAAAGTGCTGTTTTTGAGTTTTGACCTAGGTTTTGTGACCTTTTGACCTCTGGCGACTTCGTTCTTTAACGTATTCACTTCCAACAAAATTTATGAGTGAGAGGACATCTAGACAATCAAAATGAGACGTCGTGCGTAGGTATACGTTGTTTCAATCCATATCTAGAGTTACTTTTGTGTTCCGTACTCACTCCATGCTTTGCATTTTTAACATCGTGATAGTTTTACAAAAGTAGGCCTAAAGCAACTTTTGCAAGAGAGTTGGCATTGCTAACAACTGTTTTCTGATGTCCCATACACCCCTTAACAACATGAAAGTGTTAAGAAAAGTATAGCAGGGGTGTCATTTTTACTTCGTTTTTTAGCGCCTTGGCTCCCAGACTAGTATGCGCAAACGTGGAAATGGAAATATTTTTAAAACACTTAAGGAAATGTTTGTGTGTTTCGTACGGTATGTCACTGTTAGAAAATTCCTCCCATTTCAAGAAAATTACGAAGAAATCAAATTTAACCATCGCTTCATTGTTAAATGTAATTTAATTAAGTGACTAGGAAAAAACGAATCATTAAGATAAAGAAAATGACATGGTAAAATATAATTTCATGCCACACTTATGCCCCATCATTAATGCTAAAACAAAGCTTCGTGCGACATCATTGAATTTTGATTTGGTCAACAACTGTTCTTGGAATGCTTGAATTGCAAGTGGCTAGGAATACGTGGAAATTAACATTTTATTTCCATGCCATTCACAAGAATTCAAAGTATTTTGATGCCACTATCCACTTTGTTTTTATTGAATTTTAGACGAATTGACAGACCCAACAAAATTTTTGGCTGATTTACTGAGATTGATGAAAATAGTACTCCTTACTTTGTGCCCTTTCGTAGCGCATGCTTGGAAGTGGTCACTTGTATTAATAAATATGTCAAGTTTTTAACAATGCTTTCATTGCAAAGTTACTTGGATGAAAAACATTATTTCCAGTTCGTGTAGCAATAAATGATTACTTCAGCTAATTTAACTGTGCTTGCAGACTCCATTCTTCTTTTCCTTGAGTCTCTGTCCTTTGATCTTACTTGAATTTCACTACCAGTCGATGATGTATAACTTAAAACCTTATTTCTGTTATGACAATGTTTTCAACGTCTTGATTACACTTCGTACAAATAGTAGAACAAGGCAACGTCGCCCTTCGCGAAGAGATCTCAAAACAATGAATTGTTCAATACAATAGCGATTTACTGATCGATGACTTGAATTACAGTAAAAATATAATGAAAATGCATGTCAAATGACCATTGCACGTGTGATTTTTGATGTCAGGCAGCAAGTTTGAACTTTGCTTGCCGAGTATGAATGAGAAAACGTGATTAGTGACAACAATCTCAGTCAGACAAGTCATTCAATTAAAACAGTTGAAAACATAAAAAGATTGAAAATCATGTAAATGCTAATATTGACTATACACATAAGTGACAACAGTTTGACTCTCAGAGTCACGCTGTACATGCCCATCATCAAAATATTTACAAATCTCATGTTCATGCCACTTTTTTTAACAGGATATGGAACCATTGATTCTAGATGTGGACGGTGGACTGCTGAATATATGAAAATACTTATGTTAGCTTTAGTGCTACACTGGAATCGACTTTGATGAAAAACTCCGGTAAAATACAAAAATGAGAATTTCCGAACATGTTGCGACATGCTGTTTCGGGTGATTAGAAAGTGATATGTATGCTAACTGATGATTAGTGACCCTTCGTGGCCATATCAACGATGGAAAATAAACGTGTCTCTCGGTGGACTGACTAGGCCATCGCTGTGCCTACGAAGCATGACTACAACAGTGTTATGACCTTCAATATTCAGCAGTCCTCCTGGATCTACATGTAGTTACGGCACCTTCCTACCAACTTCGTTGATCATTCTAATAAATAAAACAATACTCAATATATATGCGTTGTAGAAAAAGCCTTCACAGACCCCTCACAGGTGTACAATACAATTAACACCAACAGTTAACAGACTGTTAACGACCAAAAGCTATGGAACACTCGAGGGCTGTTCGGTCCTCCAATTTTCTTTCCCAGAAAAGTTAAGGACACATCATCCTGCTCCGATAATTCGCCCTACCCTTCTCTCTCGGGGTAGAATCGAGGAAGCTTTTTCTATGGTTGTTGATTCTCTCACGATTGAGTAGAGGAGATGCAACATGAACCAGCTCGCAATGCTTCATCAACTCGCGTAATGATCAAAAGAGTTCAAATACTCTAAGGCAGCCGCGTAGCAGAACTGATATTGGTCTTCAGTTTGGACCATGGCTGGTCGTTGCGTGCGAAGCATTTTCACTGTTTGGAACATATCCACCACTCCTTCGTAACGCATTCGTTCTAACACGATAGCCAAAGTGAGGAATACGCCTGTACGACCAACGCCCGCACTGCAAAAGAAAATGGTAAGGTTGATAATTGCAAGATTCAATTGAAAAAGGTTTTGCGAAAGTTCCAGCACAGTTGAAAAAACATATATCATTGCTATGTGTTGTGGGAATACAGATGGCTATGTAAGCTTGACCATGATGTCTATGATGATTCGATTTGCTTAATATTCTTATCATACAATAATGAAGACATTCATTGTAGTGTAAAAACAAATTTGGTATCAAAAAACACTTGATATAATTAGAAGATACAAACTATAGAAAACTGGTGTGAAAGAAAAGGAAAAAGTTAATATCGAGTTGCTCCTCCGGAAGCAGCAATCACTTGCTCACACCATGACCACATCGATCGCATGAGTCTTCTTACACGCATTTGTGGTATTACAGACCATTCCTGCATCACTGCTGGCGCCAAGTCTTTAAGATTTCGGATCGATCGCCTGGAAATGGCTCTTCCAAGTTGATCCCACAACTGCTCAATAGGATTGATGTCCGGACTTTTGCTTGGCCACTGCATGTGGGTATAATCTGTCCACCCTTCATGAAAAGCATCGATCGATATCATTGACTTTAATCGCTACTGAAATTGGTTCTGCCTTTTCAAACTGTTCTCAATGAACCATCGTATGACTCTTATAAATAATTTTATTATAGTCTTATTCGTCTTTCCATGAAGATTAACCGACAGTGAACGCGAGCGTCATACGCAGTGTAGAGCGACCGCCAACTGTGATATTCTCAAGGTGTGCGGGAACTTTTGCAGAACCGTATAATAACATAGAGGACAGATAAAAGTGGAATTCATTGATTGCATTCTATAGCTGCTTTATCATATTCATAATGATACAGCACTGTGTTTTAGCTAATTAGCTGTATCAGAAGAAGGGAAATACGTTCATGCATGTTAAAATTTGTATTGCAAAGGTTCCTTTCGGAAATACGTGGCTTAAACGATAATTGTGAAATTTCATTGAACCTACACAACTAGAATTTTCATTGATTTGATGTAATATTCAGCATTATTTAGACAACTTTGTTCTCAAGATCAAACTAATACACAGTGTATAAAGAAATAAATTAAAATATAAAAACAACTAATTAAGTGAGTGATAAAAATAATAAAAGTGCAAATAACCTTATAAATAATACAATAACATTATATCATTATTTATATTATATTTCATTCACATTTTCATTACATATTTATTTTTTACATTATTATGTGCGTTATGAATATGATTGTCGGCATGAATTTCCAAAATGAAATATCAACATCAAGTGTCCATTTAATAAGAAGTACCTGCAGTGAACGGAGATAGGTCCATCCTGTCCAAACTGCTCTTTGGTTTTGTGAACTTGTCCAATGAAGTCGATGAGACCTTCGCCCGACTTTGGCACGCCTTGATCTGGCCACTCCGTGAAATGGAACTGACGTATCGTTCTTGATTGTCCATCCTACAATGAGAGACAAAAGCTACGTTTGTTGAGAATTTGACCGAAGGTGGGTGACCACTATGACATTACATAAAATAGGCAACACGATTCCAAAAAATCGAGCAGATATGTAATTCTTGACGACTTGACATCTCAAACGCATTTGACACAATCACCCTCTGTCATCAATACTGAAATATCACACTCAAGTAACATGACACCGACTATTGCATCCAGACGCACCATTGTTTCCTTTATATCTGAAGCTGATGAGATGACCGGGTACTACGACTAAAATAACACAGTGAGCTTCAATAAGCCGGGACATTTTAATTCTCATCGAAATCACCAACACCACCTGAGGAATTCACGGCTTTACGATCAATTTGTTATAAGTACTTACCCTGGCGTCAGTAACTTTGAATTCTCGAAGAATGTAGTTGGGCATGTTGTATTCAAACATCGGGTCCACTACGAAATACTGATATCGGGCCGAACGTTCACTTGGCCAGTACTGATGACATTTCTCTCTTCCCATTTCCCGCAGCTTCGTCAACATCACCACAATTGTGGAGTTGTGCTCCCACAGCATCCTCCAGAAGTCTTCTGTTGTATCAGGAAGTGGTCCCTGAGTGGCGATGTAGGCACGCCGCGCTTTGTAGCCATCGATGACACTGGCATTGATGTAATCTGAACCTTCAACACCTCGGATGGGCTGCAGACACACTCGCGTCGATTCGTATGGAAGGAGGTTCACCAGCCGATTCTTCATTTTGTTCACAGGAAGATTGGCGGACAGGAATGGGGAGTTGGATGGTTTTAGACCGATCTTGCGGAATTCCAGTTCCATTCCGGTAACCTGTAAAGAAGATATACAAAAATCAAAAGATATTTATCACAACTAGCATCATTCTCACTTCTAAACAATCGATTGTTAATGTATAAAAGTAGACACATTTTCGATGTTCGGAACAGGAGTGTCGAGATCCGAGCATTGATAAGAAAATGTTAGGTAATTTGCATTATAAATTTTAAATTTCTCGTTCTATATACTAAATACGTTTCAAGGCTTCTGACTTCATGGTGTATCTCCGCAGTGATGTGTGCATTTTTGAGTCATGGAAGTAGATAGTAGTATGATCTGCGGACTATCTATGCTAATTTCCAGGAAATATGTCACAGAATGGCAACCATTCTTACCAGGCATAGAAATTGCAAAGAGACTAATGACGCACTTTGTTTAGCGCTTTCTTTAGTCCAAAGAACATTCTCTATTCTTCTCTGTTAGAGGCATAGAAATTGACAACAATAAAACCTCTAGAATGGAAATTAAGCTTCATGCAATGCACAATAACGGCACATAAATCGCACGCATTTTCACTTAGATGGACCTGCCAACGTCTGTATCATTGGGTTAGAATCAGTCACATGAGTAAATCGAAGCTTTTAATTGGTTCTTCATGCCCCAACTTAGTTCCCCCGGATGTGCCGCGACCTTGAGTCAAATTCCATTCTAGCGAACTTCAGATATACAGTTTATTTCTATGGTTAGAGGTTACTGCCCCGATCATTGCAATTATATCTACTACACAGTGTGCTTTTGCTTCCTGATAACGGACTTCAAAAATTAAAAAACTTAACAATAACGTCAGTCGAAGAGCATGGCATAAATATGTCGACTCTTGAACATGTACAGAGTACATTATATGTACTGAGAAAATGTCGTGGGAACAGGGAAATAGCGAGTCCGTTTCTAGAACATTTTAACATTTTTCTACTGATGAAATTGGGCTCGTCAATTTCTGTCAGTATTAGAATGTTGACCATCTGTGTGTGTCTTGTAATGCGATTAATTACATGAAATGCGTGCGAATTATTCTCAGAGGTTAAAAATGATGATGTAATCGTGGAATATATCGACATGAAGTTAATATATCCTGCTGCAGGAACGATGTAATCTTTATCCTTTCTTGGAATAGATGAAGTGATTTGCAAATCTAAAAATGCAGTGATTTAGGAGATCGTCTCAGGGATAGTTTCCTGACTAAGGGATAATAGCAGCTGATAATACATCCAAATGAATGATTCCAACGAATTTGACGACGTAAGATACTCAAGCTTTGAACAATATCGACATGGAATTCTGCCATCAAATGTACCAAATCATCGATACGGCTCATTGAAAACGTTTCAAAGATATCCTGACAGGATTTTCATCTCATCTCAAATCTCCAACTGTCGGCAAGTGAACATCCTGCTCCCCTGACGACGTACAGAGCTGTTTATACTCAAGCACGGACTTGATGAAAGACATAGATCCGTGATAAGAAGTGAAATAGCAAATATGGAGCAGACGGCGCGTTTTATCTGATAAAGATTTCCGGAGTGCGTGGGTCGTGTGATGTGAGATTTTAGCTAAATCTGGATGTATATCGATGTGAAATTCGGTGTGACGGAATAAGCCATGGAATCGTCTGTTCACAGAATGCCAACGGGTTTTGCAATTTCCAGGCCTCGGTGGATGCTACATGGAATAATTGCAGCGAATCACGCCATTAAACATTTTCAATTAAGACTTCCAATGTGCTATACAGAAAATACACTTTTGCGGTAGTGAGAATAGAAGTCGGATCATTGTCTAGATTGATAGTCACGGAATTAGATTGTTTAACCGCATAACTTTACTAGAAGTGCAAACTGATTCAAAACGATGGCACATGCATGAACTTAATAAATGGGTAAAAAGAAATTTTTAATGCCTTACAGACATAGGAAAAATAGTCTGATTTCTGTGAATTCTTTCAAAATCCTCCGATCGCCACGATTCCTTCAGATTCGAAGAATCCAGATCATTGCGCAAAAGTATTCTCGATAATGCTGGGCTCTCAGATCATTATTAAAAAAGTTAGTAGGCGCACGAAAAAACGTTAACAAACTTCTCTGTAGAACTTGACATCGTCTGCGTCTCTTTTCAGTGTGATCCGGTTGAGCCACTGAAACTTTGCACAATTTGGCGTGTTGAATGTTGAACTGGCTGCTTATTGCTCGATTGCTATGCTATTACATCAGCAGATTGCGCCATTTACTCGTAATTAGCGCTACATGTTCCAATGCTTAATTTCTAGTCAAACAGAAGAAGAGACGACATGTCATATTCTGCGTTGATAGTTCTCAATCTTTTAAAATGTGTAGCAGTGTAGCATAATAGAGTATCACATCCAATGGCCCACCTATAAATTTTCTCTCATAGCCTACGTGGTGCGCCCAAAAAGTTTCCGGCCAATGACAGAAATTCCTTTCAATTTCTAAAGTAAACATCTGAAATCAATACATTGGTTCTTTGAGAGCTAGAAACGGTCAGGATCATAGATATCTGATCTGACATCTGTTCATAGACATCTGATTTCAACCAGCGAACGCACTTAGTCAAAAATCATTTTCACTCGTGAAAGCGCACTGAAAGGATGACTTCATTGCGACTTGATCACTTGGATAAAGTGGAGTATCGAAGCTCGATTCGTTTTTGTCTTCTAGACGACCTGTCTAACTCTGTGGCTTGGTCAGTCAAGTGCAGACATTAAAGCGAACTTGCTTCTTGCTTTGTGTGTCAGAATCGACGATCAAGTTTTGGATTGCCGAGTTCAAGAGAGGACGTCAACTTGTGGCTGACGAAGAAAGAGAAGGCCGCCCAAAGACTTCTGACAACGAAGAAAACCGCGCCAAATTGGAGAGAATGGTCCTTGAAGACAGGAAGGTGACAACAAGACAGCTTGCTGAGTCTCTGAAACTGTCGAAAGGATCTGTTGGCGAGATGCTGCACGAAATGCGCTTCAACAAGGTTTTTCTCGCTTTGTTCCGCGCTTCTTGACCACCGAGATGTGCACCCGACGCCGTGAAGCCTGCCTAGTGAATCTTGAAATTTATCGCCGCCATGGCGATAATTTCTTGAGGAACATCATCACTGTTGATGAAACGCCACTGAGCCTGTACGCACCTGAATCCAGGCGAGAATCTCTGGAATGGCGCAGGCCTGATGAAGGCAAAGTCTGGAAGCAACGATCTGGAGCGATCCGAAGAGAAATGATGCTGACTGCCTTGTGGAATGCAGGAGGAATCATCTTCCTGGATTTCCTACAAAGACAGGAGACAGTGACCGGTGAATATTACGGCGAGCTGATTCAGCAGGTCCGCAGCAAGGTTCGTAAGCCAAGAGGTGTGCCTCATTGGTTCCTTCAGGACAACGCTCCAGTGCACACTTGTCGAGCTGCCTTGGAGAAGATCGGCAGCGCGGGCTTCGAACTTGTGAAGCATCCACCTTATAGCCCGGATTTGGCTCCATCAGACTATTGCCTTTTCAACGAGTTGAAACGCCATCTCCGCGGGACTCATTTTGAAAGTTCCGCAGCTTTGGAAGAGACTGTAAGAAACTGTTTTGGCCTATTAGCTCCCGCTTTTTTCCTTGATGCTTTCAAGGCACTCCCAGTTCGCTGGGAAAAGTGTTTGGCCGCTTGTTTGGCGGTTTGAGAAATAGCTATAATGTACTAAATAAAAACGTCATTGGATTAAATCTTTTCGCTTTATAAAATGCTAAGGCCGGAAACTTTTTGGGCGCACCACGTATATCCACGAAGACCTGGAGACGCTAGAGGTGTTGGAAAACATTGAAATGGAAACGCGTCATCGCCATTTTGCTCAGCCCGGAACCGAGAGGCAAACTGACGTAGGAAATATGTAACAGATTCTATATAAGACGAAGTACATAAATCACAGCACACAGTTTCTGCTGGATTAGACAACGCAAATATTCTTAGCTATGAACCCTCACGCTGTTATCAGCTATGTCGTTCTCTGATTACATTGACATATTGCTAAGTGCAGTCTTACTAACTTCTAGTAATTACTACCTCCATTGTGGAAGAGTCGTTTCTCCTAGGGTGTTGTTCAGTATCGATATGAAGAAATGTTATTTATGTAGCATAATAGTAGTTTCTATATAATGTTTCTCTCCAACAGAATTTCTCGCGAATTCATCGAAAAATAATTTCTTTCCTCATTAATCACAAGGTTTATTGATAATACCAGAAGCCGTCTCTATAGATATGTGCAAGGTTTTAAGGCATCATTGAGTTGAGCGGGTCGGAACCACGTACAACCGATGCACTGAACTTCCTGTCTAGACGAGACAATATTAGAGAATGGAGGCGTCATGGAGAAACAGGAAAATGGTTTTTGAAAGATTGGAAAATCACACCTTTTTAAATCCTGATCAGAACTCAAGTGATCATTGTGATTTGTTATAGATGTCAATGTGATTCTGCTACTTCATTGAGATACCCTTTATATCTTCCAACTGGCATGGACAGCCTGTGACCCGCCGCAAATGTCCTATCCTAATATTGACTGATTTTAGTCTTTCACGTTTCGAAGTCAATTACAGTTAGACTTGCAAAGAATTTAGAATCCAGCTTCGAGTTCTTGATAGGATGAGATTAAAATTTCTCGACGTAGCCGTGCCCTTTGATCAGTAAATATTTGCAGACAGGAAGTTCTAAAGATGTGAGTGCATGCGATGGTCAAACGCCTTCTTTGTAAATATTTCCACTCACACCACGACAATTTTGAATTACTAAATACTTTCGTTAGCAAACATTTAGTTACAAATTGCATCTGGAATATTGTCATTATCAAGTGTCTACTGTAGCTTAGATGTATTTCGGAAGAAACAGAAACCAGGCGGCTTTGAATCTATTTCATTCTGCTAACTCTGCATGCCTACATGCATGTCTAACAAATGATAAAGGTGTTCTTTGATAAACATTCAATAACAAGCATATACATTTCATTTCGAATATCAATAACTGAATATTAGATAACATCCTACAATTTCAACTTGCGGTTTGATTGACCACGTGGAGTGTTTGAAAATTCTATCAATTGATGAAACATCTTCAATTCAATTCATTGATTGCATCAGACGCCAACTATTAGAATGATGTACTGAAGTTAAATCTAAAGGAACCTCTCACTCCATGTTGATTCACTTAATGGTTCACGGATTAACAAAAGTCAAAAATGTTTCATATCGGCACCGTCCCACTTAGGTAATGACTTCCTACACTGAAATTTTGATTCATTTGCACACGCCCAGTTTTTAATCAATCTACAGTTTGAAAAAGTTAATTGATTGATTAACCATCTTCAATGCAATGAATTGATTGCACATGCGATCCAATCAGACTGATTGAATGTTTTGAATCGATACATTGAATACATTCACTTAATAATTGTCCTTCTCTTTGGATATTCATGGCTTTGTTGTCAACCTACGGCAGTGGTGGGCACGCAACTAAGTTGCTTGATGTTAAGGAATGACAGTTTACATTCTACAATTCAAGTGACTATTGAAGAGCGAGCAAGGCTATAGCAAATCATGGAAGCTTTTCTTTGTGTAATTAAGCGGCAATTTGACTTTTTTGGTGATGTGTCTTACATAACCTTATTTCATCGAAAAACAACAGTCTGTAAGTGCAGTTCACCTATCCGCCTGAAAGCCGTGTAAGAAAAATTAGCTGTGGAACATTTTGTCATGTTACATGTACCTACGTGCACATATGTCACCCAAATATACACAGCTTTCAAAAAACGTGCATGGGCTCCACAAGCGGTACTCGCGCGCTAATGCAAATCGAGTACAAAACATATTGGCGTAGTAGTATGCAAATGAAATTCAGCAGGAATATTTGAAAAAATGTTGACCTGTCAAAATCATGCGGCTGGATTCCTTCATACGTAATCTAGGTCTACTTTCACAGATTCATTGAAGCGGGGTTTGTTGCGTGGTGAAGCATGCTCAACAAGGCATCAAATACCATATGACTTAGCATAAACTCGCACAGATGATGGCCATTTTGCGCCTGTGCGACAAGATATTCAATACGAAAGGAGCATGGTTCGATCATTCGAATATGAATTTTGTGTCATCATTTGCTTTATTTAGTTATTAAATAATGGTTTTGCAAATTCTAAGGAGAATCCTCACCCTTGGAAGCATCTCTCAAAGGTCGAAGTTGGAGTGAGTCATTTTCGCATCACCGATTCAAATAATGTCAACAGGCCACTTTGGATATGAGAGGCGTTGGCGGGCCAAGCGTTGTCCACCACTGATGTACGGTGTGCCGCAGTCGAATGATAGGTGAATGTGATGTCTCGCTCCAACGTGAATGCTGGTAGCATTCTGTCAATTAAAACAGGACAATAGGCGATCGATATCACTTGGAGATGACTGCTGCCTTCACTCGCATTCCTTTTGTGTCGTCAGCGTGGCCTAGTGAAGAAGGTGCGCGCTCGTCTCCACCGCGGACTCCGGTTCGATTCCTGGGTCAGGTGAGTGCGGTCGAGGAATCCAGGGTGTTGGTGTCTTTTATTGACCTAATCGTTGTCATTCTCTTTAGATATTCAATGTACTGCGAACTTTGTTGTCAATCACAGTGATTATTGACAAAAATGAGACCAATTAAACTGCATTTAAACTTTCCAAATCTTCCTTACAACAACTTCTGTAATGATGAAAGTAGCAAATGTATCTAAAACCTAATAAATTCAGATATCAGATATTTGCTTCTATCCTGCTGTAACGTAGGCTTTGGAGAGTGACAAGAAAGCATATTGCAAGGCATCCATTCATCGGTAACAGATGGTCATCGATGCCGTCTTCCACACGTCCGCTGAGAAAAACACGAAACCTTAACTTAGGCGGAGTGTGGACAACATTTATTCAACACACAAGCTTGAAAATTTCTTCCCAAACTTCGGACTTATCTCTGTTGGCAATGATCGTCAGGCGAAAGAAACCTCACGGCGGAATTGGCAAATGTCGAAATCGACATCTCGCCTGCAAATGAGTTTCTGCTTTCCGTCCTAGTGTGGGGTTGGCACCAAACTGAACACTGAAGTTGATTTTCTGACCAAACTTGAGGGAGAGAATGAGGGATCGTATAACAATCAGAATCAGCCATTTCCCTGAATTTCAATAACGGATGACATCGTCTTGATGAAATTATCTTTGTGAGTTTGCGTCTATCATTGTACAATTCGTGTGAATTGAGCCGATGGCAGAAACAAAATATCATCAAAAACAGTGATAACGACAATGTTCTCACACCATGAAGTGATTTCCCACATTGTGAGAGACTTTTATCACTTTATCGATATTGATATAAGCCATTTGAAGGAAATAAATCGTTATTCTTTTATGATATTTGTTCGAAATGGAGATCATTGTTATGGTGAGCAAACTGCCAAGGTCAATGATATTTATCGTAACGTAATCTGCACTGAACCAACATAAATCAAGAAATAACACTCGTCTTCAAATTAATTAGTCTTTAGAGAATGTTTGGTTTTCCTCATTGGAGCGATCAAATACTGCTTAACTGCCTTAGAGATCAAAGATACAAGTCTTAAATTGAACGAGATATTGGAATTGATGAAAATAAAATTAGTGTTTATTGCGATACGGAAATAAATAGAAGGCGCCATAATCTTGTTGGTATAAGAAAATCTCTTGACCGTTTATACTTCTATTTCTCTCAGATAATGTTCAGGTTTTGCTGATCATCAAATAGTGCCAACTTCACCCACACATGACCTTTATCCCACAGAACCAGGGGTGATGGCTACACCCGAAACTTTGCTAAGTAAATCATCGCAAGAGAACAAGTCTTATGAAAAAACTCATTTCAAATATTACTTGGTTGAATTTGAATCCATTTATCAAGAATTCAAGTTTTTCGCTTCTGTGAAATGACAACCTAGACATGTGTAACCGCTTCGAAATTCGATCGAGGACTCAGTATCAATTTAATCCGCCAAATAAACCTATGGAGCATCATCCTGTACACGGTATAAAATTAATCTAGAACAAGATCTTCATCAGCATTATTGGACGCTTTTGAAAAACAATTTTGAATGACAAGTGAGCGCTGTGAATCTACAAAAAGAGGACAGTAATAAGAGAACTTTCCTTCTTTTAATATACTGTAGACTGATTTGCTTCGAAATCGCGGGATTTTAATTATTCGGATACCGAAATCCCGGGATTGAAGTTTTATAATGCAGAAAAAGTCCGAGGGATTGCAAACCCTACTTATGATCGATGCAACAGGTAAACACACAGCTGGTAATTAGATGATTTTGAAGCATTGTTTTACATTCTATCTCAATAATTACTCCGCTATGGAATAGGAACGCGAGAGGTTGAGAATCAATCCAGTATTGGCCTGGAGAGGACAATGCAAGCACTCGAACTAACGAGACAGCGATTTCGCTGATAACTTTTCGGCCGGAGCGAGTGAACAAGTTGGAAAGTGGATTGAAAACAAATTACGAATCCATTCATCGTGAGAGAGAACGATGGAGAGTTCCGACGAATATCTCTCATTTATTCCTAAAATCATTAACAATACTGAGTCGACATCATCGATCCCCAATGACCAGCGGATGAAAGCATTTCAATACTAAATACCAACAGGAATGCGAGAAAGTCGCAAAGCTGTGAATTCTTTACTGATTTCCTCAACTTTCGTCCTCATGACAGTGAATGGAGGCAGCAGTTTTTGGTTATCAGCTCGCGAAGAGAAAAGGAAAGTTTGACCAATCATTTAGCAAACTAATCAATTATTTCTAATGACTAGATGCAGAACAGCATGAGAAAAGTAACAGTTTGAATAATGACTGCTGGGAAATTTGACCTCTACGTTGCAGGAAACCAAATCAATGTAAAAAATTAAAACGTCGATATCAACAAGACGAATGGACAAAAAATTAAAAAGATTTAAAATCATTCACTCGTACACAAGACGCACTGTACCCCATCGACCACCAGGGATAGGAAAAATTCAATTGCAATGCCATGGGAATGACTAATTGATTGGGTAAATTTGTCCAATTGCATTGTGCAGTAGACTCACTTAAACAGACTTTAGTAGTTCAAATCGATTCCCTTCAGATAAGTGCACCAGGATATCCGGACCACGGACTACATATTTTTCGTCTTATCTACGTAACTGCATGCATTCTACTGCACAAGTACTTCTCAAAAATACCTTTTCAGGGTCGAATTTTTAAAGTTTAGATCGAACTTCCGATGAATGGGCCGGCTTGTAGAGTAGGAAGACATCACAATCGAAAGTAAATAGATCGCGGACGTAGTATTGCATACTCGTAGAGAAACACCAAAAGTTGCAAAGTTCTATTAATTCTGCATAATTCGACCTTTAAGGAGATACGTAGAAATATTAAAGCTTCCTCAATCGCTTAGTTTTGAATAAATGTGATTGACGATTCTTTGCCCTCCTGACGCAGATTCTCAGAAATAACTTCGTCTCACTCTTCAGAAAACGAAGAAGTTGGCTATTTTTAGTCAACACTTTCTTCAACATCACAAAGATGCTATCCTAAAATGTACTTCGTTGCTATTGTCTAAAAAGTAAATCAGAAGCTCTATCACAACAAACTATTAAAAGTATCAAAATAAGAATCATTAACATGCTAATTCTTAAATTAGGTTTTGTGATTCATTATATTATGGCTGAGTTTAAGTTCATTTCAAAGAGATGTAAAACTAGAATGAAATGTGCTGTAATTGAGTCTGCCTATCAGTAAGAAGCGTTATTTTACATCAAAATAGAAAACTCCGACAAAAAACCATGGGAAGATTTTCAGATTTTAACTGAGCAGATATTGAAAACGTCTTAGTGAAGAAAATGAAGAGATAAAAATAACACGTTTCATAGTTGAAATGAGTCGCTAAACTCAGTAAATTAAATCAACTGCGTCTAGTATCTTAATGAACAAAACTCTCCTAGGCAAACGTATCGCACCGAAAAGTGATGGACCGACGCGCTTCTATTCATGCGGTAGGAACTATCATCAAAATGTTCATATCATTTAGTAACCCTCGTCCCATTCAGGGTGACCACTCTCAAAAAATCAAAAAAAAGACCTGGAATATAATTAGCATAGTAAGCATTGTCAGTCCATTTTTGATATTTCATTGTAGATTCACGAATTCATACACCTTAAATTGGAAATTATGACACCAATTTTGTTGTGAAGGAAATCACACGAAGTTCAATTTTCTTGATATTCAAACTGAGCGCTCCTGAATGACCGACACATATGCGTGCGTATATAAAATAGCTACTCCTCCAAATTACACGCTCAATTGAATATCATCCCTTATACCTAAGGAAGTGTAAGGTATCAGGAGCAAGTCCACAACTAACATCCTTGGCCATAAATTCTAACAACTAGAAGTTGCGTGATATTCTTATATAGCCAACTCTACTGACGTCATGTCATTGTTCTTTGAAGAGTTTCCAAACCATATAATCTACTACACCTTCACATGATTTCCATGATGTGTGATTTTGGAGTAGATTATATGGATAGGAAATTTACATAGGGGTCATATAATCTCCTGAAAAATAGAATATAGAAGATCTCTATTCTAATTTGTTGATTACGTAGTGGTTTGGATGGATCAAGGAAGTCTAGAAAACTATGCAGGTCCAGAAATCCTCAGATGGATGCGAGCATAGATTTCTAAGTTGTATCGTTGGCTATATAATGTTAAGCTGCTGATTTTCGGATTTCAATGGTATCAGAATTCACTCGTCCTTCGGACTCGTGGATTCTGACCATTGAATATCCTCAAATCAGTAGCTTATCATATACGTAATCTATTATCATATCATGATAATAGCCTGAATTAAAAAGCCTAGATGATCTTAAAATACATTACACTCTGACAATATCTAGAAAGCACGGGATCTGTAAAGCCAGAAGAGAATCTCAAACAATCCACAATCGATAAAACTCCATAACAATCATATAAAAGCACGTGATCTATAAAACCATAAAAGAACCTCAAAACAATCCGCAATCGGTAGAACTCCATAACAATCTTATAAAAGTGCGTGATCTATAGAACTCGTGAAATAATCTCTGAAGAACACGAAATGTCTCAAGCGTTTCAATCCTTCAAAAAACAAATGTTATCTTTTGAACATTTTTTCGATCACGAAGCTCGAAATGACATTGTCACGTTCCTTCTGAGTGTCAAGCAATTGTCTTCGTTTTGCCTTCAGCTTCTCCAAACGCTGCTCTGATTTCTCCATTTATTTATCAATTTCTAGGAAATATCGCTTAGCTTGTGTCGGAGTCTGCCTCACAACAACTCCGACTTGACGTCTTAGCACAGAGGCTGACTTCGTCCTCGCTTCGTTTGCGGATTTCTTGTAGGTCGACCTCGCGCGAAGAATCAATTCTATCAATTCTGGACGTGATGTGTAGGTCTCAAAAGCATCTCGATTGAAAAAATCGAGAATTCTGCGCACGGAGTTGTACGTTTCCAGGAACATGTTCGTTTTGTAATCATCTTCTGTGTGCTTCATTTGAGAGAAACCTCCTTCAACGACCATCTTTTGAGGACAAAATAGCATCACCCGTTCAACCAAAGCCGATATACACGGGAAGTCTTTCAACAGACCAGATGAATACAGCTCAACGAGGGTGTTTGATTTGGCTTCAGGCAACCTTAAACGAAGTGAAGCCAACTGATGCACTAGACAGCCTGACTACCAAAATGATTGACACATTTCACTCACTTATAGATAAAACTAGACTCCTACAAAAAAATGAATAAAAACAGATTTGTCCTAAAAGAAAGACCAAAAAAATGCCAAAAACAGACTGGTCTGTTTAAAAAGACCGAATTGTCACCCTCGTCCCATTGAGGGCAGTTCTTTGTCCCCTGGCGGATTTTTTGAATATCTTTTAAACCAATCAAGCTATGGCCACCAGATTTGTAGTAGCTTACTTTTTACGTATTATAGAACTTTTTACTGAAGGATAATTAATTTGGTACCACACTTTTGACGTGAGAGCTATTTCAAAATTTGAATGTTTGGAATATTTTGGCCGATTTTGGTGTACATTGTATATTCACTTCTGATGAACATTGCGGCATCAATTCGTGATGAAATAAGTTCAGATTACATACAGGATTCTTTCTATTAATATGGAGATATTCACAAATGCAAATTCTTTGAATTTGAAATTATGTGCTTATTATGTATGCATATCTGAAATTCAGATTTCAAATTTGATTTGTTATTATTTTTGTATCTCATATTTCTGCCTCTGATCAGCAACTATTGAAAATTTTCAGAATCATATCACTTTTAGCCTCAGTGTCTTGATGAAAGTCTAGACATGAGCTGTTTCTTAACCTGCAGAAACTAAATACTAAAATGTGCGATTTTAGTGATATTTGAGCTGAACCAAAAGTTTATAACCTATATTTATATGACCTCATATCATACAATGATGTAATCTCAGAGCGATTAATTATCATCGTTCTATTAACCACCTTAAACAGATCTTTCGATTAGTGCATTGGTTTATTAGTTTTCCATTTCAAGTAGTGATCCAATGAAATTTGCTAAAAATTGGCAGTTTTTGACCCTTGACCTTCACCTCAGCCCATAGATGACCTTGGAAATAAAGCTGATGCTGTTTTTCTGAATCCGCTTTCAATGCCTATTTGATTGATGTGTGGTTTGGCAAAATTGGTGCAATAGTTTGGGAGATCAGCGGGGGGGGATTTCGCTCCCCCGAGTGAGGCGCTTTCGGAAAAACACCGGTGTGGCGAGGGTTAAATGACAAACAATCGTGATATTGACAATTCAACCCTTACTTTTTGAAGTAGAATTGACTGCTATGCTCAGCAACATTGTCTGTCATAATTTCATGCAATACTGCTATTAAAACATGTGTTTCAGACCGTGTTGTAAAGTTGAGTATTTGCTTGCTTCGCATAACACAATTCAAATAAAGAAAAATGTACACAAAAGATGATTTGAATTTGAGTTTGTTTTGTAAGGTGCACATCTATTTGCCACTAAACAGGCGAAACTCATAATGAAAGCGCTGACAACTGATAGCCCGAAATCTTTGATTCATACCCACGCCTACAAACTTGATCCATATAACATCTGAAAATAATGCTATATGATGTATGATCTCTTTGCCAATGAGACATCACTTTCAACCAGAAAATATTGAACATACATGTAAACATTATCGCAATTATTTGACTTCTTGTGTTGGAAGACACAATCGAGTCATATGTGAAGGCTTGCTTCTTCTTTCAAACAGAGCACAATCTGAAATCCAACGAATTATTCTAATTACAGAACATGTATTTAAGATACACAATGATAGTCATTTAATTGAAAAGGTTTGTTTTTCATGGCTCGAACAAGTTCCACAGACACGTTATGATGATACCTTTGTACTGTCTCTATTTCGAATTCCGCGAATTCCAGCAAGCTTCTAATATGGAAATATTACCTACCCCTCTCCCATTCCCTATCATTTAACAGCGTCCCAATATTCATGGTCGAGTGAGCGATAGAAATGGATCTCATTTCGGATTCATGAGGCGCCAACTCACAGACAGAATAGGACTGTGCTCGGCACACTACAACAACTTGACAGGCATGAAATGAGCTATCGATTTTCTACCCGTTCTGCATGAGGGATGGAGGAAAGCTTTTTCGCATCGCATTTACAGAGCTATCGTTTCTGGAGCAGGAACAAGTGATTGAACTAATTGCCTGCCACGAAACAACCTAAAGTGGCCTGAAATGCCCCGTTCAGCTTCCTGCCGACTGATGTTTTGCTAACAGAGATGGAGAGAGGACAAATAGCAGAGTGTAGCAACAATCCAGCGAAGAGGAACTGTTGGAATGAGAGTAATAGACGAACGTCATCATTATCTAATTAATTCATGAACTCCAGCTGACGAGGTGGATGTGCTAAAATATTCACACGAATGAGGCGTCACTTGATGGGAAATGGAAATGAAGTTCTACCACATTTGAAACTGTGTCATAGTTGATGAGATATTTTAGAAGCAGTTGCGATTTCATTGCAAGATCGATCGATTCTGAGTGTAGGATTGATCATAGCACATTTCAAGGCGCAAAGAGTGCGGGTGATGGACTGAATGTGAGCAATAATCAGGCTGGTTCTCTGGTTATTCCAATAGGATTTACATTCCACAGTTTTTCCATATAGAGGGGTAAATAACAACGAGCTAAGTCACCTTTTTGAAAATATTGAGTTAGAGCATCGGAAACATTTCTTACGTTTAGAGCTTTCATTTAGTAGACTATGATACGCCAATCAAATTAATACAGTATAGCCAAACTGGCTTCGTACAAAAAGCTAAGTCTTCAACTACACAGAGAGGCAGTTGATAACACGGTTGGACCTTGGGTTTTCTATACAAAACTTGGGTATTCTATTAATGCTGCACATATGCAAATCAAGCTATAAAAACTAATATTTTGATTTGAATCTTAGGAGAACTGCATGATAATAGCATAAAGTTCTGATTTTTTTATCAAAATTCCATCTGCAATAGCTGACAGTTATCCAAAAATGACTTTATTCCAATTTCGCATTCTATATGTGTTCTCTCCGTGCACTCACTGCGCAGATATAATATCTATTAAGGCTGCATGTATTTCTGAATGACAAAGTGAAAGCAATTGCTTTGTCATGAGCAATGTGTAAATCAATCACAATTAAATCAGAGATCTTCAATTAGTCTGTATATCAGAATAGGTTAAATTAAAGGAAAGCTTTATGACGTAATACATGTATTTAGGCTACTAATTACAATCATTGCAATAATAAATCGTTTTTCACTAATACTATACTTCTCATGGGCCCAATAACAGTTTTGTCCTATAGAAGAATCTTTCTGTCAGCACAAAATACAAAGAATGCATCTCGCTTACTTGATTCTGCTAATTTATTGAAACTTGGACTTGTTTTGGGTTTTGACCCAAGTTTTTGCGCAACCTTGGTGACAGAAACAACTAAGTCACTCAAAAGTAGCTTCCCGAAAATCGATGTTTAAGTTCTAAGAATGAATGTAGCCCTAAAATCCGGAAAGGAATGTAGAAACATCTTGCTTTATGGTGCATAGACTTATAATACACATACTAGGACGTTGTATTTCACTTGCAACATTCAAATTTGCTTAGCTCATTCTGTCATAAAATAATTTCAAAGCTACGACTTAGCATTTTTGGTTTTGCGATTTCATTTTTTTGATTTTCAATTTGTTCTTAGGACTCCTGTCATGCATGTGTCGTCGCTGCTGCTTATTAAACTGCAATCAGCAATTGCGCTGTCACTACTCCAGAATTACCGTATTTCCTCTAATAAACGCCGCATCTCTAATGTCAAGAAAATGAGAAGGGAATGACTAACTTTAGTACATTATCCATTGAGCTAAAAAATAAAGATTTGGCTATCAAACGATACAGGAATGCTTAATGATATTTATTGTCTGGTAGAGCAATCTGTATCATTACGATAAAAGAAATCAAATAATAAAAGCGTTCAAAAAAGATAATCTAGCCTACCAGTTGTGTGCTGGTGACTGTCAGAGTCAGGAAGGGGTTTTGGCTGTTTCTATACTGTGTCGTCGAGCTCTGAGTCATGTCGCTTCTCATCACGTTCAAGTTTTGTGTGAGCTCTACCTTCAAGTGGCCATGGAAAGTAAATCGCAAATGCAAGTGTCGGTAATTTTAGGAATTAAGTCACACGCTGCGTTCAATCAGCGTCGAAACGCTGATTACCACAACGTAAATCGGTAGTGCAGTACGGAATATGCTAGACGCCGAACGCCGCACTTAACCTTCCCCCGACGAAGACATTTTTTGCGACATCACCGACGAAGCGGGGTATTTTTTTACCCCATTCGAATTTCTCTATTTAATTTCGTAGAAATATGTTTTTAAAAAGAAAACACATTTATAGGATCAAGTTCTTTTAATAACAAAACTCAGTAAAAAAATTGAACCGGGAACTGCACATCAGAGCTGCACATCAGAACTGCATAGAGAACAAGTAACACTGTAACAAGTATCCCTTAGATTTCTACCTATGGGGAACCGTTAAAGAAAAAGTGTTCAAAAGGAAGCCACGCAACTTAGAAGAAATTCAACAGCACATCAGTGAAATCATTCAGGTCATAACTCAGGAAGAATTGGCTTCAGTGTTCAACAACATGAAAAAACGGATTGAATTGTGTATTCGAGAAAACGGAGGTCATTTTCAGCAATTTCTTTGACTGCTCCCACATCTTTTTGTTACTTGGTTATCATTAATACACAAATTACTTGATTTGGAATCATTTGTTTTGATTTTATATTAAGATTAATAGGTGCACAGTCACTTTTTGAACACTCTGTATATAGAGAGAGAAGCGCATGAGAACAAATAAAAGCGTCGTTTTTTTCATTTCTTACTCGTCACTCCATGCATTTGCATGCTTTACGTTGCTAAATTAATTGTAGGAGTATACTAGAATACTAAAGAAATCATTAATTCAGAAGAACATATGATCTAAAGACAAAATAATTACAAAACTAAGACCATTTTAATAAGAAAAAAACACCGACGTAGCCGACGAAGTGGGGTAATAAAATACCCCAGTGACGTTAAGGCCATTTTTTCATTTATATACATTACGTTGATCATCAGGCAAATCATTTATTTTTTACAAGTGTGTTTGGTACTTTAAACATGTAAAATATTGCCAATGAAAAATAAGTACAAATCATAAATATCGATTATCAAATACCTCTGGGGTATTTTTTTACCCCGCTTCGTCGGGGGAAGGTTAAAAGCAGGGGATTGTAAGTAAATGCCGCGGCGTTTATTAGAGGACATATGGTGCTTTTGATTTTCTTGGTTCGTTAGTGTAGGAACCTTACTAAGGCTGCTTATACGCTCGTACATTGCACACCAACTCTAGCCTATGCTAACGTGCAACATTCTAATATAGTTCCACTGCTGAAAGAATGTAGACGATCTGTGTCAAAATTCTCATCTTAAAATTGTAACTGACGGTGTTATCTTTATTGACAGGAGGGCTGCGCTTTGTATTGGTGTGATCTTCCCAGTCAACTGCAACGCTTCAACAATCTAATTATGTGGATAAAAATGATGTTTTGTCACTGAGATTGATGACTAACTAAATGAGCGCTTGTGTGCACGTCACGATCATCGCCGTCCATCCCCTAGAAGCGAATGTACAACAATACTGAGACATTCACCACTGATGTCGAGTATCCCATGACAAGGGTGACCCACAATGACGTCACATAAATTTTAAATTATGATGATTTGACTATATTAGTACTTACCCAAATGAAATGTATACAAAGAAAAACTTAGAATATCATGAAAAATTTCATACGTATTCCATCATCTCATATAAAACAAATAAATGTAGGCAGTAATTCAGTTAAATGCTGCAAAACAAAATGCAAATACGACTCCCAGTCATGTCGAGAAAGTGTTAACAATAAGCTGAATGAATCGGCAAATATCAAATTACAGAATTAACTGCATGTAGCACATTTGCAAAATAATTTAAAGAGACCATTGAATTTGAAATACCAAAACAGTAATGAATACTAGAACAGTTACTACATGTACGTCTACTACATGAATTACACAATTGGCAATTTCGGACCATTTCGGACCTTCCCCCGAAATTCTGACCAAATCGGACCAATTCGGACCAAGTGGTCACCCTGCCCATGACCACCCCATATGAGAAGAATCTGAGCATTCTGTCCCGTTCCTATCCCATTTCCCATGGAATATTCCTAGATAATATCATCGACGGAATTCATGACAAATGGTACAAAGAGTATGAGGTCTGGAATTCTTTCTGAGATATTGTCATTGCGACAGTAAATGTGTGAAGTTTATAAACATCTTATCCGACACCCAAACTGGAACACATGTACCTTTTGCTCATAAATAAAGACGAGGATAGTAAACTGGCTACAAAATGTTCGCCACTGGGTTGCTGCTCGGGCCGGCATCCTAATATGACGGAATGCGAATTATCAGTTGATGTTACTGATCATCGATATTGATGCTGTCGTTGGAAATGTATCCAAATAATCATGAAAGTATTACCACAACTTTGAATTTATCTTTGTAACGTAAATGATGCAGCTGAAGCGGCCACACCTGCGAAATAATTATTCTGTTCAAATAACTTTCGATTATTTTTCTTATTCCGTTATAACTGCGCGTCGAATTGTTCTTTAGAGCTAATAGTAATTTCGTTTTGATAATGCAATCATGAAGTTGAATCATGAGTTGCAATAAATGACAAGAAACAAATTTGCGACTATTATCTTAGCTTATAAATTCATTTATGGATCTACATTTGATGGCGTATAGCTGGATAAGCGATGAAATGAATGAAATGTGTGAATCTGTGTTCTAGTGAAGAAATAGCGACACATTTTCACCCAATAATCGACTCCTTTGTACAAAGAATTTAAGATACTCGCACCAGACAACTCGACGCTTCGTCGTTCAACGACTTATGCAGGAATTAGCGAAGAATATACAACCATATAAAGACAAAAGCATTCGTTACGAAGCTTCCAACTCTGAATTTCACTGGTGTCAAAATAATAGCATACCGGGATGTAAACGAAAAATATGTTGTCTGGATAATCTCATTTCTGAATACTCTCATTAAGTGCGGAGATGCTCTCAAATTTGCTTTCTGCTTTCGCAGCAAGACATTAAAAAGCAAGCACGACTAAAATGAGATATCCTAGTGCAGGGAAGAACTCTATTATGCGGACATGAAAGACGCAAATTTGAAAAATCGAAAACAACAGTTAGTGTACGCTGATGTTAAAGATTAACGCTGTTACACGCCCTATTTTCCTCCATCGCACCCAAAGAATGCCAGCATCACTCTTTAAACGTGTTTTATTTCAATTTACGGCTCATGCGTGGAATAGAGATGCATCACACTCGGGTAGGTTTATCGAAGCTTTTAATTTTTGCTTAAGGGCAACAATAACTAAATGGCAATATCATTTTTCTTGTTTTTCACTGGCTCAGTAAGTTAGCTGATATTGTGAATGTGTGGAATGAATAGGTTATCATCAATTGGAGTTGCAAGTTCTTCTTCTTCTTCTGGTGGCTGTTTCTCATTGCAAGCATGGTCGCCGGTGCGGATTGCACTTCTTCACCGCTTCCGGTCCAGTGGTTCTACTGTATTTTTTCTCTTTCGTTTGGTTTCCTTCTGTCGTTCTCCTTCCCAAATAGATTTCTGCTTACCTAGTCGCAGTGATTTACGACTAGTGAAGAATGCAGGAGTCATGCTGCTATCAACATCACTGAGTGCATAGTAAAAGAAACTTTGGATTCCATGAAGTCAAACAAAGCACCTGGTCCCTCTGAAGTGTTTGTGAAAATGACTCGTATTGCAGGTTCTAGCATCGTTGAGTTGATCGCCAAGCACATCAACCTGAACCTGATTAAAATTAACGGTAGAATACCCGATGACTGGAGTCTCTCGTTGATCGGTATCTCTTACAAAGGAAAGGGTGATGCATTCGTCCTGTCAAACATCATCCGCGAATCAGTTTGTATTGATGTATTGATTGTATTGTCAATTTGGTTTCATGGAAGGACGATGTACAACGGATGCGATATTCATCATCAGACAACTGCAACAAAAGTACATTGGGAAGAAGGTAAATCTCTTCGTCATACTCGTTGACCTCAAAAAAGCTTTTGACAGTGTCCCAGGGCGCGTGCTATGGTAGTCAGTGCTCAAACTAAGAGTTGAGGGTGGATTTTTCCGTCGCCCAAGCGATGTATTAACAATCAATATCTGTGATGTGCTGTTACGAGGAAAGGAGTGAGGAGCTCGCAGTCCATGTTGGACTGCATCAAGGTTCAATTCTTAGCCCACTCCTATTCATTATCGTCATGGAGGCCATTTCACTGGACTTTCGACGAGGATTCCCTCATGAAATGCTTTATGCTGATGACCATGTCATAATATCTGACTCCGTTCAAGATCTAAAGCACCGCTATAAGTGTTGGAAGACAAATCTGGAGGCTAAAGGTATGAGAGTCAACGTCGGCAAGACAAAAGTGCTCATCAGTCGAAGCACCCGAGCCTCGCAAAAGAACAAGGGAAAGTTCCCATGTGCTGTGTGCAGGAATGGAATTGGACAGAACGCGATCAAGTACTCAGGTTGTAGATTGTGTGTTCACAAGAGCGCAAATTTGGCCGTTTTAGATGTACGTGATGGCCCAAATCTCAAGTGTCGACGATGTAATGGTCTTCCCCGTCTCAAGTGCCAGCTGTGACTGTTCGCACTGCAACGACCGTCATGATTAACTTGTCATAATGCTTTACTGGACATCCGCTTAATGATCCCGATATCACTGCCATTCCTCCAAGACAATTTTTGCAAATATACCTTTTTGCATTCTATTTTTGAATAAGTGAATTCAATTTCTGCTGACTTTTCCTATCCATATACCTATGCCTATGTTATGGCAACTTTCATAGATTTTAGTGCATTCATTTTCGTTATACTTATTTCCTATTTCTGATTAATATAAGATGACCATGTTGAGCAAAGACATTTTATTCGAGAATGACAACATTCATCCCTAAAAGTAGGATGAAAATCTGAAAGACAAGAAAAGTTCAATGGAAGATGATTTTCCGGATTTCACCAGTGTTTTTGCTTTTTCATGGCCACTTAGCTGCCCTTAGATACTAGGATTTGCACGATCCCTCTCGACATAGCGTCATAGTGTAAATCCGCTTCAGGCTGCGATAATGCCTTGTCAACTACAGTCGTAAATTCTTCTTCAAAGAGAAATTCACTGATTTCAGATAAAAAGTCAGAAACTATTGGTCATCATTCCGCCTTCAATCATGCTGAATGAACAATGTCCACGTGTTCGCCCAGTCATCTTGGAAGACTAATGTCTGCATGTCACTGTATACAAGCCATTGTATAAAGACCTTGCCTTCTTGTTTGATGTTCGGCTGTTTCCATTGGATAGGCACCGAACTTAACAGCTTCTTGATAACAAGTTTCCCCTCCAAGCCTCGACTTATGGCTTGGACGCAGATAGATGGGCTTAGTGAAAACTCCTGATGCACTTTCTCTTTGATCTCCAACAAGGTGATGACAAACTTCTCTTCCACTCATCTCACCAATGCAGCTACCATCGATTCACTCACATTTGTATAAGTATGTGCTTATCAGATGGTCGCTTTCAGTCTTTCAAAAATTGGCTATCATGCTTCTTGCATTTTGCTTATGAATGCCTAACTGATCTGCATGCTGCAAGTAGTCTGACACGGATTGTCAAGCCGCTATCAGACGATCTCGAGCAGTTTGCGCTATACTCATGCATTTTCTAAGTCTGGTGTCATCACATGTATCGTCACTCTGCGTATTAATATAAGACATACGAGTGAGTATAATGCCAGACACACTCCCGGTTAGACGAAAGAGTGAGATGAAGATGACAATATCCAGAAGCTCCACACGTAATCTTCCAGAATTTGAATCTCAGAATGACGATTTTGAATGTACTATGAATGCATCTTTGTTCTATGAATAACAGATTGAGAAGGAGTATCTAGAAATCGGACATGATAAATGAATGGATATCTTGCTCAGCAGAAATTGAATTCACTTATCTAGAAATATAATGCAAAAAGGTAGTTATTGCTATAGTGCTTCTCGAAATAAAACCAACACAGAATTGTTGGATGCAAAGTTGCGTCCTGAACGGAGAAATATGACCAAATTTGATCAGCTATTTCATCCAATATTGCGAATCATTGTGAAGACATGCTAGCATCTTTTAGCACTCACACAATCTCTATTCTGAAATATCAGCGCATACTTTTTAAAGGATATTGCAAATAGAATCAAAGTCCTCTCAGAAAGTATACTCCGATTGAGCACGACCTTTTTTGGTTTGACGTCAATATTCCCCCTTACTGGAGGCTCGCACGGTGCTGGCATAATCAGACTCTCTGTGGAGCGTTGTAATCCTTTATCCCGGATGTTCTTCCTGATGACTTCCATTGATACTTTCCGGACTCGACCTATGGCCCGAAAGATCGCTGGCTGAGCACTTAACCGCTGTGCCACGGATGCCACGACTGATTCTAGTAAACGTCTGGCAACGCAATTAAGCATCATTGAATGAATTGATTGAAATGGGGGGATTGCGGAAAATAGTGGTCGCTTCACCCAAAGCGATCACCGTTACTGAATGATTGATTGACTTTTTAAGACGTGTAAGATGACGGCTCCGCGGGTGTGATGGAATGAGAGCATTTAAAAAAGTGGCACTTAATTTGGTTGTCAAGTAAATGTTAGAAGCCTCATCAAATTCATGAAACTTTATAATAATTGTGAACACAATGTTGATCAGGGAAGATTATTTGCTGAGTTGATGATATCGCAGTTTTGAATTTCCAAAAGTTGACGTTCTCAGCCTAACAATTTGAGACTGAAATTATTGCACTGATGAGTTGAATGAAAATTTGTATTTAAGTTGCCGAAGTTTTCAAATTGATTGACAAGTAAGACGAAATCCTTCCACTTCAATTACTTGTCAATGTTCGAGGATTTCTGAAGAAGTTTTTCGACTTCACATAACTGAGTTAGGAGTTCTATCTATCGTTCTAGCTCTGCTTTGCATGAATGATAATTCTGAAGTAAAAGTGAGAAACTAATGACTTTAATTTCAAAATTTGTTGAATGTCTACGAAGTCTATTGTTGAAGAATTATCAATCGATGTAATTCTGCGCTGAACATTAACTGATTCCTATCACATTCTTGTTCCGGTCCTCTTAAAATTCAGCCACCTACCAGTACCTTTCTGACCACAGAATTAGACAGGTCGTCTCTTCTTCTGTTTCAACAGATAGGAAACATTGGAACATGCAACGTAAATGAAATGGCAAAATCTGCTGACATAACACCATAGCAATCGAACAATGAACGGTCAGTTCAACATTCAACACGCCAAATTGTGCGAAGTTTCAGTCACGGATCACACAGCAAAGAGACACAGTCGATGTCAAGTTCTACAGAGAAGTTTGTGAACGATTTTTCGTGCGCCTGCTGCCTTTTTAAATAATGATCTGAGGGCCCAACATTATCGAGAAAACCTTTGCTCAATGATCTGAATTCGTCGAATCTGAAGGAATCGTGGCGATCGGAGCATTTCGAAGGAATTCACAGCAATCCGCACGACTATATTTTCTATCTCTGTGAAGTATTAAAAATTTCTCTAATAATTTGAATTCTATGGATATCTGCAAGTCGTTCTCTTTCTTGGTGATCACATTTGGTTACTTAGAGCAATAGAACATCGATTCACAGATGGTTCCTTTTGAAGAATGGTCTTCCACCTTTCATGCATGTATGCTTCAGTTGCCTGCAGTGTGAGGTTGATCACGATTTGTGCTGTTGTTTATCTTGTTTTCTTCATAGGTAGCTGTCTTGCGTGCATCACATGCTACATGTAAATACTCGTACATAAAGCAGGCCTCTTGAGTTTTCAGCCTCTATTATTAGTCTACGCGTGAAAAAGGTCTAATTGTTTAATGTCAAAAATACCTGTAAGTTAAAATATTGAAGCTCGATATCTGTAAAACCATGTATTTCCTATCTTATCAAGCTTCAATCAAAGGATAATAGGTCATATCAATAGACCGAATTGTAAATACCGGTGCACAGTGCATGTATATCGGGCATTTAGGTAAGTACTTAGTATTAGTACTGAGAGATCGTAATAAATGGAACATACATGTACGCGTAAATACAAACTTCATTAAAGCGATGCTTCTTAATGCGTTTACATGTAGACTCGGAGATGTTAAAAATAGACCGGCACCCAAGAGAGGGTTAAAAAATAGTCTGCCACAGGTTTGACGGCATTTCAGTTAGAAAAGCAATTATTTTCTTTTGTTCATTAATAAATAAACTGATTTTCTACTGATTAACCCCGGGCTGCTACCATGGGCAGTGTTGTAGTGAAAAACCTGTAAAAATGCTGTAATGCTCATATTAATAAACGATGAAATAGCTCACCTGTCCATCGTGTCCTTCAATTTGCCGAAGTTTCTGGATATGGGCAGCGAGATTCCGAGCTGGAACTTCAGTATTCCCGCACTGCACAGCTTCGAGAAGCGCATCGTGGAGGAAAATATATTGATCTTCAGTTTGCACTGTATAGTTCCGCTGTGCTCGAAGAGTGGTTACATGACCGTAAATATCGACCGTCTTCTCGTGCTTAATTCTCTCCAGCATGGAATCGATGACAACGAAGGCTCCAGTTCTGCCGACGCCGGCGGAGCAATGGACTAGGATAGGACCAGCATCGGGAGGATTGGCAGCCCTTACACGACGCATGAACATGAGGAGTGGAGTGGGGTGATCTGGAACCCCGTGATCAGGCCAAGCGGTGAACTGAAACTGCCGAACTTCACGCTTCTCTGCAAACCCGGCACGCTGAATGGCAAATGTACGTATAGTGTAATAAGCGAGGTCTAGAGTGTCCAAGTGTGCCACAGACATGAGGTTACTGTCATAACTCTCACTACCTTTCCCTGGCCAGTATTGGTCACATTTGACACGAGCTCTCTCTTCTAGTTTCGTCATCATTACGATTGTACTAGTGCGTTGCTCCCAAACCGTTCGCCAGAAATCACCAAACGTCTCCGGAAGAGGTCCTTGTGTGGCGATGTAAGCGTTCTGCTTTCTGTAGCCATCCATATAGTTGGCATTAATATAGTCTGAGCCCGGTTCACCCTCCAAGGTTTGAAGAACGACTCGTGAGTGATCGTAGGCAGTAACATTAGCGTATCGATTCTTCGGTTTATTCACCTCCAGGTTAGAATTCTCCCACGTAAATTGCTGGCCTGGGTCTATGGATTCATATTCTTGAGAGAATTTGAGGTTATCGTTGGCGCGGAGATTAGCTATGTGTTCTGCCAGGTGGCTAATTGGAATGGCAGGATGTCCAAGGGCACCTACAAATCAACATAACATAGATATAATAACAGTAACATAGTTATAATTTCATTATTTCTCTTGCATTCACTACTTCAAGGGAAGAACGCTTAGGAAATTCGATGACCTTCAGGTCTTATTCATATAAACCTTTATTCACTTCATCTTTCGATATCTTCAAATGCAACCAATCGTAAAAGGTTGAGCTGTCTTAATGTATTACGTTATGGTCAACCGCAATGACCACGTGAACTCATTTTGAGGAACCTACCAGCCCACTTTCAAGTCACTTTGTGTTAAGCCTGGCAATAAAAGGTCATAATAACTAATCAACGCAAAGCTTTGCGACAATATTGATAATGCTTCTAACCTAGCAATAATTCGATTTCACTTTTGAATAAACAATGATGTGTTCAATGGCAGGATTTATCAGTAAATATCTGCTAGGCAGAAAGTTTGGTCTCATAGTAGAATTCAAAGTTGCCCATTCACAACTTGTGTGCATCTGTCAATGCAAGTACTTGCAAGCCCTAATAAAGTGAGTATAAGGATCAAAAGAGGCAAAAATTCGTGAAAGCAAAAGTCTACAATGATGTTTAGGGTGACTTGTGGTATACGTTGTCTTCTCTATTTTGCATTAATTTGACAAATACTTGAAGACAACGAATGTCAGAATTGTGGATAAACCATTATTTAGGTGGGCAGCTTTCAATTGTCAATAGTGGTCAGCCACTATCTGACCCGCTAGCAACGGATTATTGCACATTCTGTACACATGTACTTTCTCAATTCACAATCAATCAAAAGACCAAAATCAAGTCAGTCAAAATAGTAAAAACAGGTTAAAATGAAAGGCTCAAATATCTTCCAAAAATAACTGCTGTAAACCACAAATTTTCGCGATATACGATCTTTCACTCGAAGAAGCTTACATTGAGAACATGGTTGATCAGTTTGCGAGTCAGTCGATGCACTTCATAGGTAAGTTTAGAGAGTTTCTGACTCAATATAATTTACTGGTCAGGTAAAAAAGTTATAAATTTACACTACGCACAGCGTGACTATACATTGAGAAACATGACTCTTTGTAGCATAGAGCGCAATGGAAATCATACAATTTTCGAAGCTAGAAATATTCGCAGGTAACAATTTTTACGAGTGATTCGAGTTCACTTATTAGCGAAAATTCGTAGTTCTGCACCGTCAGATAATAAATATCATAGAGAATTCGAAAATTAGATGACAAAACAAATAAGGAAATATTCCCATATTAAGATTTGCGATTAATCGGTTCGGTCTGGTCTGATTTGCGACATCTGTGTTGGTATTTCTTAATGATTCTCATCTTCTGTAAACACATTCAATCTCCATGAATTGTCATACAAATCATCCAATTTCATACTGTGATGATTCAGGTGTTACCTTTAATCAAAGCATAAATAACATGACAGGAGATTCACATCAATGTGATAAAAACATCATGCAAATACTACGCGATAAGTTATAGGTACAGGTGACAGACAGCTACACATCACTTCTCTTAAACACTTTCCCATCTGTGCAATACAGTTTTTCATGTCAGACGTTAAGAGATGGCAAGAAATCGCAATTGAGAAGTATAAGAACTACATCTGAGGATTAATGATTCATTTAAGACAGTGGGTAAATTTTTTTGATGTCAAACACCCAACCCCAATCAGTAAACATGAAACGTTGGAAGGAAAATACAATATGGTAAAACTTTTCGATGAAATGGATAATGTACATAAAAAATCGAGTCATTTGCAGAACATAATGCGTCAAGGAATAGCGAACATCCAATAGCGATGTCAATCGAACCGCTGAACTGTTTGACACATTGCGAACAACTGTCTTCTTTTGATGTCTTGAGGACATGACTTCTTATTGCATTAAGATGTAAAAAAATATTGTTACTATATAAATCATATTACAGTACAATTTCCGTGAGGATGCTGTGCAAGTTGTAATCGATGATATTCTCGTGGAGAATCCATCCATCACATGACCATTGTGTCTCGGAGAACATAAAGCGAATAGACTTCAATTTTAAATTATGTACAACATTACGCAATATTTACAAGCACATACTTCACTTAAGATGATAGGAATCAGGTTGATCCTTTAGAAAACTGAAATTGGCACCCTAAGGCAGCTATTTCAAAAAAGAATGGGCGACTGAAAATTACAATTGCTAGACACAAAAGTCGACCCCGGTATGTCACATTCTAGAAAGCCAACCGGTTTTGCACTTCCGGTCCTTCAATTTTCTGTATGGCGTGATTGGCAGACCCCAGCTGTAGAACAGTGGACCCTGCGACACCTAATACACACACATACACATACACCGATCGAAAACTCTTTGCATGAATACCCACCATGCCAAATTTGAATAACAAATTCCTATGTTTACATAGGATATGTGTAATTATCACGAAAGAATAATTGTGCGCCTGTGGTCTAGTGGGTTATAACCAAGCATGGGAAGCGCAAGGTAGCAAGCTCAAGCTTGAAACCGTCGAACACATAGCATCAGTGCCTCCTAAATATCTTGAGGGTGGAAACACATCAAACTTCGCGGTAAATAGCATTAATCAACAACCATCATTTCCAAGAAATCTTGACGTCATTCGATGCTGGAGGATATAACAACCAGTGGCTGGAGGAAATCCAATCAAGCCACATTAGTCGATTATCTGGTTGATAACCAACATTATTCTACAGAGAAAATCTCTGACTAGCAATGTTTAACTGCATCGATGCTTGATGCCTAATGGAGTTAATGTGACTAAACGATGCATATTATCCTGTCAATCTATTCGATAGCTGTACAGAATCTGATCGGATTGTCGGAATAGGATTATTCCCTGGATAGGAAATAATTTCACGAATTAGGTATTAACGGAAAACTCAACAATTACAAACGAATCTTCATTGTTATCACATCATCACAGACAACATTTGATAGCAAACCTGCTATGTGTACAAATGCAAAAATATTCCCATCGAGATAATATAGAAATGTTTCATGCAACAATTCATATCGATCATGTTGACAATGATTGCTAAAAGATAATCAGACGTAATTTCATAAAATTGTGGAAAATATTTGCCAATAATTGAAGTCATTAAGGATTTGGAACGGATACATGCATCACAGCTGGCTCTACAGTTACGATTCTTGCAGTCACAGTTCGTGGCTGTTAACCACTGAGTGTTTGTTCTGAAAATGGAAATGATATTTGATGGAAATTGCGAATTTGACAACTGTCAGCACTGATGGAAATAATTAAACGAAATATTGCTCTCATTTAATGTAAGTTCATCGAACTACAGATTCAAATGTTCGCTTGAAGTTCATGAACAAAATTTCCAATCTTCGATGAATGTCATTTCAAATCGGTTGGTGTGAATTTCCGTTTTCTCGTTTGAATAATTTTGCCGAAATATTCTGATGAAAGTAATACATAATTATTGATTGTTTTTCTTAATTGTTGCTATTAGGGGCTGATAAATATTAGTTGACTGATGAACCATCTTCAATTCAATTAATTGATCGAATCAGTTGCCAATTATTATATTTAACTGGAAATTGTTGACAAGTAAAAAAAGCGATTTATTGAGCTATTATTGTGAGCTAGACAGTATACAATATACAATGTATAGGCCTAAAACGAAGAAAACTTTGATTTTTGCCTAATGCGAAACTTGTTCTTAACCCATTAGCGCCCGCGGTTGACATTGTCCATTTAAGAGTAGGTTTCGTTAGTAAGATGTTTTTATTAATGTCAATTAATGCACATGTCCGCATCGTGTATTTATTCATGCAAAATAGTTGAAGAAAGGGATGGTGGCCAACAAAGCATCATCTAAAATTGTACATATTCAAGGAGACGTAGATTCCCGAACGTTGCAACGTTATGTGGTGTGCACATGCGAAGACCTGATGAGAGTAGACAAAAACTGTGAAGAAAGTGAAACAAGTAGAATGACAAAGGAATGAATAAAAGAATCACTAAAACAAAACAAAATGAGGACGCGCGAATACGCACAGATAAACTCTTTATCTAGCATAAACATGAAAATATTCTCAATTAAGACTTGTCCAAATAGTCCTTTCACCGTTAGACTACCACTACGGATGGTATTTGTCTGAGAATTATCAAAGTCCGTTCATGTGTCAACAATATTCCCTGTCTATTGTTCATCGTTCATTATGCAAATTCATTGTACATTGCATTTACACTATGACTTCAGAGGTTTTTGTGGACATCGATCCCCTCATTGGTCATTGGATTTATGCACTGTCTATCATTGTTGAGCTATCCGATGCGTGATGGTGAGGGCTTCATCCTGCCGATTGATGTCGGTCGTAGCTCAGTCGGTGGAGCGACAGGTGTAGACAACCTCGTGTCATAGGCTAGAGTCCTGTCAGCCGCACCTATTCATTGCATCTACCAATTCAGCGGTTGTTGTTCTCCTACTCTCTCTTCTTGTAATGTACTACTTACTTGGAGGGTCAGATGGTTGGCCAGGCAGTTGAGCACGCCGAAGTTCCACGGGATCACACGGTCCTGGATACGGAGGAGGCTGAGATGCCATCAGGGGTTGTTTCAAGGATGGGTCCATTGGAAGATCTCGGTCACGGTGCAGCTTCGGACGACGTCTGTTGGAAGAGCAAAACTCGTTGTGGAATTGCATCAAAGTAATTGGCGAATAATTCAAAATGCACCAAATGAATGGGAATTGTTAACAAGAACAATTAAACATATTCCTAAATGACATTATTCCCTTCACCAGTGAATTGCACACTTGTTGAACCACTTCGGAGCAAAATGATATCAGCAATCCACAACTGGAATTCTCACCTCTGTCTTCTCGAACTGCGAAACAATGAAACATCTTAGTGAGTGGCGTGGAAAACAAAATAATTATCGTTAGTAATTTTCGACAGCTTTCAATACCAGCTGTCAAAAAAGTTGCTTTCTGAAGATTTAACTTCTTAACAAACTACGCAATTGACCAGGCGCCGAGATAATCCTGTTTTGGAATACTTTGGATTCCATTAAGCTTATCAATGGAATAGTAATAAGATAAAACGAGATAATTAATGCGTTGGATAGCGCTATTATCGATCTCAAAAGGCGCACGTTTTAACAAACATTGTTTTACACTTTGAGATACAAAATGTTCTCTCCAGCAGTTTTGAAAAAATAACAAAATGTTTTTCTTGCTGTTTAACCGTTCGTCAGAACATTCACTTCAGGTGTCCATTAAGTGGTTTGATATTAGCCGTATTCAAAGGGAAATTTTGATAATTTTGCTGCCTATTATCAACTTAACTGATAGAAATGTATATTATGTAGATGAAACACTAAATGATACTTTCTTGGATTAATGTATATTACTTTGTTAACCTCTACATGCTCTGCATGAATACTTTCAAGTAATCAGAATTATATCGCTGTATCAGATATTTCCTAAATTTGCCCTCAAATCTGAATGAAGCAATATTTTTTTTACGGATTTTACGTCACTTTTTACCCCTACTGGGGCCTTGGACAGTGCTGACTTAAGTCAGACTTTGTTTGAAGCGTTGTGGTGCTTTGTAGTCCGGATGCCCTTCCTGCCGACTTCCAATGACACTTTCCGGGTTCGACCTCTGGACCATGAGATCGCTAGTCCAAGTACGCAACCACTGTGCCACGGACACCTGGAGAGTGAAATTTGACGAAACAGAACCAAAATAAGAAATTGAGAAATTATATATACTGATGAGGTAACAACAGATGGAATGGAAGGCTGGCAAAAGGCTGAAGAAACATAATTGAAGATAGAAAGCAAGAAAGAACCGGCGACAAACCTCCAACAATGTGACCAATAGAACTGATACGCACAGGTGAGATTCAAATCCAACAACTGTGCGCGGTGCAAGGATTATTTCTGTTTACACCGGCTCCCGGTTGGTGCACTGAAATGTATGAATTTCGACAAATTTGTTACTTAAATATGACACACGATTTAATAATTTAATCTGTTTTAATTTCAATTAATTTATTCTATCTTCTCTATCTTATTGATAGCAAATATGGAGAGAAAAAGTTTTAAAGATGGAAATAATTTAATCCAACTAAGAGAGTATTTTTCAATTGTTACGATGTGATTACGATGTATTGAGATCTTTCAGTGACCAACTTTTCAAGATAAGTCATTTTAGACCACGAAATCTCAGCTCCAGCGACCTCAGAATTTTGGAATCTCATAGTGAATGCCTGACTTTCGTCGCTTTCATGGCATGCGACGCAGTGTTGCGATTCTTGGCGTAGGGTAAAAAAAACGCGCAAGGTCGAAAAACACGCGCACATGTATTTCCTTACAAATAAGCCAAAATGGCAACTATGATCGCTAATATTTGATGAAACGAATTTTTACAAAGCTTAAATTTACAGATCAGATAGTAAGAGCTTTGGTATTTATCAGGACAAGTCAAATACACACGTGCCTTAAGTGGTAGATGCATACGAGCAGTGGGCCTATAGGCTATCCATTGAGTGAGATGTTAATGAACCTAAATGATCTTTGATAGGCTATACAAGTGGCTTATCTAGAAACTGCATGTAATTTGAAATTTTGATATCTTGATTTTGATATTTTAGAACCAAAGTTTTCTATTATCAAAAATTAAAAATAGAAGTCGAAAACTTAAAAAACGCGCAAAATGGATAAAAATGGAAAAAAACACGCTTACACGCGCGAATCGCAACACTGATGCGACGATCTGCTCCATCACAAGTGATTTCATTATATATATCTCACTGGTTCATGTGCGGCCTGCCATTTTCTGTGGAATAGTTTCTTCGCTGAATACACTTAGAACATGAAGCTTCATATCGCTACCATCTGAGTCAGATCGGATCAATCTGAGCAGAATCCACAACCACAGCAAGCTAGAATTCTAACACTGCTTTCCTCACAGGGGGCTTGGACGCTTAGTCAGACGTCTCTAGAGCGTTGTGGAGCTGAAAGTCCGGATGCCCTTCCTGTCGAATTCTAATGTCACTTTCGGGGCTCGACCTCTGGACCAGGAGATCTCTAGACCAAGTACTGAGTCACTGTGCCACGAAGACCACAGCTGTACTGAAATTCTAACTTGCTCTTATTCGTAGAACAAGACTAGCGAGCCGTCGATATCATTAGAAATGGGAGCACGATAACTGGCATGGTAGGAAAGAAGAGATGTGATGGCATCTTGTGAGGGCGCCAGTGAGGGAAGAGCTTGATAAGGAAAGAAAAGTCAAAAACCGCAAAAACAGTCAAGTGACGCTGTGAGGCGGTTCTCTTGTCATGTGGGGATAAAATTAGAAGTGAAAGAACACGAGGAAATCGATATGACTTCATTGTCTCCAACTCACAGGGAAGATGCAACAACGATGCATCTTCCGCGGAAATATCGTGAAACGGGACATTATGAGCGTTGGTATTAATCTCACCGTACAGTCTCACACGTTTAATTACTGGAGACAATGAGAAGCATTCAAGTGGAAAATTGCAACACAGTCATGCTCGATTAATGAATTCTGATAATTGGAGGCGATATCATTACTCAATTCTGGCTAAGTTCACATACTTTTCTCTGTATCCTTGTTCAGATAAATCGATATCACAAAACACGAAAGGTGTAACAATTCTCTGTCGAATTGGTAGCGGCTGAATAACTCGCAGCCATTCTATCATATGTTTAATCATTCATTAGAGTGGTTGCTGAGAGATGATTCTGTCCTTTTCAATGATAGTTGTATTATTAACATCACAAAGATACTTTAATACTCGTGAGGTCCAATTATCATAATATAATCAATGCTATGATTTCAGACTCACATTAACTGAAAAAACTGCATGGCTCAGTTTTTTCGATCGCTTGTTCTTATTTACAGAGGGCGCAGGATTGGCAACCGTTATTTTCGAAATTCAAACATCTTGCATGTTACCTCACCGGTCAGTCGCGTAGTTTCAAAGAATATTTTTCCAAAATTACTTATAATTAAAAATGCCTTATCTACCTACTTTTAAATTTCCTAATTTGTTTGAGGTTCGATATCGTGCATTGGAAAGGAATCAAATGTCCATTTTTGGGGTACAGATATGCCAAAGAAGATTGTCTTTCTTTCATAAAAAGACATGCATAAATGTGCACGGTACAATAATTGTCAATGTCATTGTCAAATCTATGATTTAGCTAAAGCAATAATGCCATCGTTCGAGTGGACAAGTCAATCAAACAATGGATTATCCGGCATTTATTCATACCTTACATAATTCCTGAATGAGTCTAAATCCCACAATCCTAAATATTGTGAAAATCCTATTCGTCACGCTTAAATTATGCCATGCAAGAGTTGAACAGTTATCTTATTGATGACTATGATAGATAGTTTCATGTGGATCAACCCAGTCCTCTACATGAGAACATTAGGAATTGCATGCCTTAAGCAAGTTAGTCATATTCTTACCTCATATAGCAGCCGAAGAGGATGCACACAATAGCCACCACTGCCAAGCTGATGATGACGCCAATGATGATGATTGTGAAAAGATCCGATTTCTTTGATTTCCGGCTGTTCCCCGGATGTCTAGGAAAGTTGGCGGAGAAATCGCTGTCTGTGCACTTCAGCAGACTTTCCGGAACCTGGTCTTGTTTCGTTTGTCTTTGGATGCAAGCTCGAAGAAAGGCTCTGTATTCGGCATTTTTCTTCAATGGTTTTGAGAAGATTTTCATGCGATGGTTCGTGATTTGTCTTCGTCCTCCAACAACTAACTTGGCGTCCAATTCTCCGGGTTTGAAGAGGTCTGGAGCACTGAATTCTGCCGCTATATATGCGTAGTCACTGTCGGCTTTACTGTTCTCACGTACCGACCGCAAATGTGAAAGAGTTAGTTGAGACGTGGTTCGCATATTCAACATCTTATCCACAGGAACTATTATCAGGAAATAGCGCTGGAAAATTATGTATAAAACATTAATAAAAATAGTTTTGAATTACAAAAATATATCATTATATCTCTACATGCAACAGAATCATAAATACTGAGCTATTTTACCGGTATTTCTTAGGCAGAAATCATATGAAAACAATTTTTTCGAACAGGATTAGTTTTACTAAGTGAGTTACAGAGTCACACATATCGCATTCGCTATCACAACTATTAACACAGCAAAGAAGACGGTCTTCGGATAATTGACGAAAATCTTACAATAACTGACAATACCCCTCACATTGGTGTTGGACCGGAAGTTTTTTCTAATCAACAACTCTTTGAATCAAAGTCGTTTCTTAGAAATACCTGAATTAGATGCTGGATATTTAATAAAATTAGTAATAAGATTTACAAGATTGCAGAAGTATTTGAGACTCTTAATGTTTGTACTCGCATAGGTAATCGTCTAATCGAAAAGAAGACCAGTTTGTGAGTCAGGCGATGCATATCACGGGTAAGCTAGGAGAGTTTCTGACTCGAAGTAACTTTATTGGTCAAAGTAAAAAAAATTATTAGCTTCGCACAGCGTCATCTTATCTTATCTTATCACAGCGTTATCGATCTCATCTTTATCACAGCGTGTAAAAATGGTTAAATTTCTATTCGTAGTTTCTATTTATATTTTCAATTTGTGAGGCGTTATAATTTGTTCTCACATTCACACATACTGCTCTTCCTGCATCATAGGCTTGAAAGTCTCGCGATCTGATTGAACGAAACTTTCATCAAGTGTTTCACTATAAAATAGACCTTCTGACACACTTGAACCTGCAGTCGATCGATGAGGACATGAGGGTGTGAAGATTGCGATGCTGGCTATGTGGTGCGGATAACAGCGATTTGGTAAAGAAAGTGCGGAGAATAAAGATAAGCGAGATAAAGATAAGGCCTGAGAAGAAACCGTGTCCTCAGATTGTCGGTGATTGGGCCTCTACGAAGCCGTCGCCTTCGTTCTGATCGCCTTGAGGTATTCCAGTAAGAAAAATCGTCCAAATCAATTGAAGTGAAGAAAAGTACGACGCTAAATGGATTGAGTGTTGGTCCTATTTATTTTTGAAATTCATATGACTAACTTAATCAAATGCCCACTCAATATCGATTAGCGTAGACTATTTTGATTGATTTGACGCTACTCTCGGAATGCCCTTATCAGACATGGACGCGTAAGTCCGATTCATTTAAAGAGGTAATGAATTAGTAAAGCTTCAAATTTAACTTTTGATTCATTCCTCTTACCTTGATTATTCCCGATTTCTCGTTGGCTCTTCGAATGACAATCGTCGCTTCCAGCCTCTTTGAGTCAAAGCTGTCAATTTTTGGAGGAAGAAGCTCGGCAGGGGGACTAGGAATGGTGGAGCAACTGGTGAGTGATTTTCTTCCAACATTGCTTCGGCCTGTGTACAGCGGAGTTACTCCAATGTCATAGTTAGTATTAGGATCAAGGTCGGTGAGCTTGTACCGAAAGCGATTATTACCCTGTGTGTAATGCTTCACGTTTCGCTCTCTAGTGGAAGTCTGAATGCCTTTCTGAGGCTTCCCCAGGCTATCGAAGAAAGTTGCTGTTCCTTTGATGGTCAACTGAAATAACAAAAAACAGAACAAGAATGAAGTCTAGACATTTTCAACCGCGTCTTCTCAGGGGTTGCAAGAAGTATATTTATAAAAATATCTTTGAAATATTCCTTAGTGACAAATGTCTATTTCTTGTTTGCTTTCATGCGTTTTTCATATTTACATAATCTTTGATTTTCGAATTACACAGCATAGAACATGCAGTTTCCAGAATAAGAGTCCCACTTTAAATTCATTAGGTGACCTCGACTTGGATCATAAAGAGGTAATGAAAACGATACTCTGTAACCTACATGTATTTTCATGCAAACTTGTTTTATCTCTGAGATATTTCAATCTGTCCCTCTAGTCCTATGTAAATCGTTACACTACATAAAAAAACCCATTTATGACTTATCATGGATTAAGTAAATACAAACATATACATAAATTCAAGCAGGAATATTGGATTGTTTCTAATAGTTGGTTTAAGGGTTTGCATGAAAGCTTATCTTACATTACGTCAGTATCTACACATATTTCTCACATAGTATCTACACATAGAATCTTCTTCAAAACGTTCGTTTATGAGTAAAAATGCGTATCAAACTGGGTTGCGCAACTAATGACATATACAGACTGATATTGATACTTTTATTCCGAAGTCCTGTGGGAAGCATAACAAGACCTGACCACGAGGCCACAAAACTCTTGAAATTCCAACGCATTGTTATATGTTTCTTCTAAACTGGATGCATCGTAAATTAAGAATTGTACATAATTTCGTTTCAAAAACCAGGAAATATTCATAATTGTCTTCATAACTCTTATCAAATGGCATTTCTTCGTCAATGGCCTCAATTATCACACAAAGGACATAAGCACAAAAACGTTGTTCTCATCAATACTTTTTCAAAGATGCACAAAGGTCAATATTAATTTTCTGACATGAGACATACAGACAAAAAATATATCACTGAGGTCATTATGATAGAAAACAAGCACTTACCGAGAATTCTCTTAAATCCTTTCGAATATTTGGAGGAAACCAGAAGATCATGACCTCAGTAGATGATAAAACTTGACAACGCAACGCTTTGACAGATGTCTCTCCTTCTTCGGGAAACGATACAGTTTTGCCCACCTTTGGATCGGACCATGAGCCTTCTTGGCCTTCTTCTGATAATGTGCTGATTCGTACCACGTACATATTGTGAGGAACTAAATTCCCTATCACTGCAGAAAACACAGGGCCTACGTCTTGCTTGTTCCAACGCTCCGGCTCCTTCGGATAATCGGCAAACGAATAGTAGATTCGAAAGCCTTTGAGTCGCAGAGTGGACCGACTTATTGGTGGGAACGACCATGTCACTTTCATCTCTCGTGGATTCAAGCGTTGAACATGGATGCGAGTGGGAGGTTGCAAAGCTGAAAAAAGAAATTATGATTAACTGATAATCTATATGGATGTTTTTTTGTTCAGTATTTTGATTCTACAATTCGCATGCGTAGCTATCCAATTGTCGATTTTCTTTGCTATTCGTGCTGATGATTAGAAACCGCCATTTCGCCAACTCATCGCTAGAACTGAGCCTAATGCTGAATACAAAACGTTCTTCAAACGCTATCATCACGTCGCTATTCACTGACCATCTTTTGTTGTCGCAAATGTGACTTCCAGGTCACAAATTCAATTAAAATTACAAAATTTTCTTGCGAAAAAAAGGAACTCTATGTTGGCGCCAATACAAGCGAGAGCCAGTTTCGAATTTGTCTTTTACTATTTTTCTGTAATTATCGTCGTATTTTCAATGATTGATTCACAATTGGCTATAATTCAAATCAAACTTTCAAATTGGCGCTAGTGAAATTACTTATCAAAGCGAAAGCGGTCGAATCGTACGCAACATTTTTCATGAGATTCATATCGAAATAACCTGTCATACTGCCAATACTAAATTTCCACATAGTATGAAAACCATCAGGCTGAAAAATCACAGATAATGAGCACTGGAGGAGATTCACTATTCGTGAATGATCATTACATGATGTACTACTCATTTATTAGCATTCCACATTCAATTTTCAGAAATATCTCCTTTTTTTCTTCTGAACTTGAACTGAGAAAATGTCTCAGCTGCTTCTATCACATGCACTGCACCCGACAGCATTCCTCGTTGACTCATCTGTCCTGAGCGTGTCTTGATGAATCACTCACGGGCCACTCTCCTAGTTGTTAACATTTGCTGATCTCGTCTGCGAGATGCGCACGGCTGTCTACCTGAATAGTAGAGATGTATTCAGGTTGAGCTTTATTCTCTGGATGCTATAGTCGAAAACGGCATATGGTTGCCTCAAATTCCAGCTCACTGCCATTGAATTTCGAGTGTATTTTGAAAAAGAATATCTATTAAGCCAGTGTTTTATCCACTCCTAGTGGTTCAGGGGGGGTTCTGAAAGTTTATGTATCTCATCAGGCAATGAGAAATTGCAATTCCTTATGTACAATATCAATGGTCCGCTAAATATGACATGTCACTGATTTACAGCTACATCCTGCATCTGGTATATGATTTTAGTTATGTGTTCCATCATAGGGTGGAATTCTGACATCTAGTGGGAGGGAAAGTTCTCCCCAAAAAAAGGTCTGGATAAAACACTGTACTAAGCAACCTGAGGCACGACGTTAATCTCATGTTGACCCTGATTGGGAATCTGCCCGGATTTACGTGTATAGTGCAGTTTTTCCGTTTCCTCCCTAACCGGCCCGAGGCCCGTCTTCTTTAAGTTAGTAGCCGTTTGAATCAGGGATCTCATAGTGGGGCGACACCGTTTACCTGCGTTACCTCACTGCTCTGAGTTCCATTTGGCGTTGTCCTACTGATAGTTAGAGATCCAACTGATAGTTTCTCATTTTATATTCGGCTATTATCAAGTCTTTTCGTGACAACGATGAGATCAAAATTTCTCGAAAATGTTCGAAGTTGACTTCTCCATCCAGACGCTAATAACTTAAGATCAAAGAAAGTGAATCGAATCTTTGAAGATAATAAGTCACTTGTTGCATTTGTTTTTAGATTTCTTTGAATATGGGACATCAGTTTAAAAAAACTGCCTTTACTTGTAAACCATGTACGCATAATATTAGACTAATTTTTAAATTGATTTGATTACTGATTATCTATTAATATACATGCTGTAGGCCTTCATGTTAACATCCATTGTACATGTACCGGTACAGCACATGTATTTTTGTTTATGAAAATTCAAATACGGTAAGTATGGTACTATATCTACGTGCTATAAAATTAGTGCATACTGTATATAGATGTAAATGTATAAAGGCTTGCCTTAATAACCCATTGATTTATCAAAACTTTTAACACAACTTTGAGATTTGAAAATTTTGATGCGCGAACACCACTAAAAACGCTTACAAGAACACTGATATCGAGCGTTACCCCACTGGAAATCTTGCCACGACATCACTGATTTCAATACAGTTGTAATTGATGTTGCAAATTGTCATATTTCAGGATTCATTCAATATGTTTTTCTGTTCAGGCTTTGGGTATAGGATTAAATGAGCCCATGTAAATAGCCAACTGAGTGCAATTTTTGATGAATATAGCAATTGTAGGAATTGATACCTATTCATAATTCGAAACATGAAAACACGTGCTTGTTTTCAAGCCATCACGCCCGCGAACGGTCTTGTTACCAACAACCTAATCTGAACATTTAATGTTTGAAATTTGAGCCATATCTCGCAGAAATTGATTAGTGTGACTTGCTCTGGGCAGAACGTGATCATTCCTAGTTAGAAGATTATACGATTGTTCTTTCTACACTGGCTTGACTTAAACACTCACATGTCCTGTCAGTTTTGTAGAATATGGGATTCGTCCAGTGCCCAGCACCCGCCGACGTCCAAGCACGTACCATGAAAGCGTAATAAGTTCTCTCTTTCAGACTAGTTACATCAATACTCGTCACAGAAGTATTCAAACTATTTTCTGTCGACGCACGATGACCTTTCTCGTAATAACGAACTTCGAATTGTACGATCTTGCCATTCCGCTGAGCGGGTGGAGGAGCTTTCCATTTGATCTGAACACCATCTGGTCCATTAGCAGAGATGAAAATTTCTCTTGGAGGAGATTCAGGAACTGCAGAAAATAAAGTTGAAGATAGTGCAAGGGAGGAAGCAAATCTAAATCATTAAATTCATTCAAGCTTTGTATCCGAAATACAAGTAATCTAATATTCATGTAGTATACCGGTAGAAGCTGTCATAGAATATCATAAAAAATTCCCTCATATTCTGTCGTGTATATTCAATGATATATCATTGAATAATATATTATTATTTCTGAACGCATTGGTGAGGATAAGGGGAGTGATATAGAATCATTTCAGTTGGTGAACGATTAATGCATGGATGGTTCGTAGCATGTTTACATGTTATATATATATATATATATATATATATATATATATATATGTATGTAGTATGTAGCAGGTTTGTCTGATCATCACATGTGATTTTGATTGCCTTAGAATAAGAACAAGAAAGGTTTATCTCACAAGGGTGGTGAGCATTCGACAAGTATTACACCGATGAATGAAATATAGTAAAAAAATGCTGATGTGAATCAAGGACAAGACCTAATAAAAGAAGTTGAAAAACTGCAATCACTGCATAGGTCAGATACTTTGAGCATTGCATAGTGAATATTCGTCGGTCCCAAGACGAGCTTGCAGTCATGACACAAAGTAATCAGTATGAAGCTGTTTCTACTAAGTGAGCCTCCATCTGCATTCCTTAATGAAAATGAAAAGTGAATTGACGATTTAACGTCACTACTTCCCCTTACTGGTCCCTGGACGGTGCTGACATAGTCAGACTTTTCTGGAGCGTTGTGGCGCTTTTAGTCCGGATGCCCTTCCTGACGACTTCCAATGACACATTCGAGGCTCGACCTCTGGACCTAAAGATCGCTAGGCCAAGCACTTAACCACTCTGCCACGGAGACCACAGTGTCCATCAGCATTCCTTTATAGAAGGATCAATTAATTCACAAGAAAACTGCGCTGTTCGATCGAACATAGTAATCACAAGTATATTATTCCATTTATTCAATCAACATGATCTCTTGAGGTTATAAGGAGAGCTAATTCTTTACAGCATAATCAACCAAATAGGAGCTTGAACAAAGTCCACCAAAATACAGATTTAATCATGGAATAAGGAGAGCGCAATAAATCTTACAGTAGACAGACATTTGAAGCACTACCTTATTACTCTCATTTGGCATTGTATTGCTTCATTAAAATGCACTGCATTCTATTATTCTTCAAAAGTGACAATTATTCCTGGAAAAACAAAAAGGTCTGTTGTCACAGTGTCAGAGTGGTTAGGTGTTCAACTAATAATCTTCTTATCGTGTGTTCGAGTCTCCAGAGCGACATTTTTTAAGTCGATAGGAAAGAAATCAGGGCTAAATGTGTCATAGCGTTTCACTTTAAGTCTAACTTTGTCAACATCGTCAAAGTGCCCGGATGGATGACGCTATAACTTCATTTTTTGTTGCAAGAAAGTATTAAAGTATTTACTTTAATCATTTTTATTGAATGTCGGGCTTTGTTGCAATTCAAGTTCCTTAATTACTTCAATAACAGACAGCTAGTTTATCCACAATGACTTTTCATGTTCACCTTTGTGAAATTCGAATGATTGAAATTCTTTTGGTGAATATCTGTGTTCATAAGGAAGAATCACACTGACATTTAAAATGACTTATTAGCGTATTCCGTGTTTCAGCTGAAAAGCAAAAGTCTCACTAAGTTTTTCCAGCACATTAATGATATTTGTCACCATTCTGTAAATAAAAAGTTCGCTACTAAATCGCCGCCAAAGGAAAATGTACTATTTCGAAGTTATCTTATCTAATAGAAGTCGCGTTGAAAGGAAATGTCCATTAGACAAAGTTCACGATCAACTATTTTTAGAATATCTGTTTCTAATAATCAGATTGCATTTATCTTGTAAGAAGCGTTCAAAATTCAGTCCCTTGTTTCAAAATTAAAAATACACCTCCTATATTTAAATAACTTTCCCATTAAAATGTGCTAAAAACTTTAGAAATGTTTATTTAAGCAATTTCACTTTATTACTTTTACAAGAAGCTTGAAACAAGCCGATAAGTTAAATTGGGCGCTCGAATATGAAATGAAAATGTTGTTGCTTGTGGGCAGGTGTGGCCGCAGCTGACAGGAAACCATAAATTACATAGAAAAGTAATTGATTGGCCATTAAGACAACAATCATGTCAGACAGATGCACTCGTTTAACATGAATTTACACATAAAAGAAAATACTGAAAAATACTGATTTTTTCAATCGATCATTATATTTGTAAGGCGCATTATTGTAAAGGAACATTTCCAGGCGGTTTCATTTGAGAACCACAGAATGTTTTTGAATTTAAAATATGACAACTCACAAATAAACATTTTGGGAAGTCAGGAATTATTCTTTCATATAGAATTTTATGTATTAAGACACCTTGTTTGAAATATGAGTCATGTGTGTGAATTCAAGAGTAAGATAATTCTACGATACATAAAATAAAACATGTGAATCACCTGAATCTGATCGTTATCAAGCAGGTAGAGGCGTGTGCAATCAAATGATATGATGCGATTTGAAACACGTTTTTGACATTTTCTTAACTTTCAGTTTGAAATGTCTCGCTTGTGTTTACTGTAACATAATATTCACGTTATTTAGTTAATTGATTTGAAGTTATGGAGAAAGAAACTTAAATCAGGCATTGAATTTCATTATTTTGAGTGATTAATTCTTCATGTCGAAATATTTGCCTAAGATGCGCGCATCTGTTAGCGATACAATTCTATGATTTTCAGACATATTTTTCTTAACTTCGCTCATATCTGTCTCACTTTTAGCACTTTAATAATTGCATTTCTCTGAAAGGCTAGCTCTGTTTCATTTACACTTGTAAGTGTCAAATAGATGAAAGCGTGGTGCAAGAAACTTGACTTTGACGGTCAGTGAATCGGAGGCCAGCCGTCTATAGCTTGACATGTACATCAACGCGGACTGCGCGTCTCCTGTTGCGCTGGCTTGCGTTGCTGGGAAAGATTTCCAGTCCACTTGTCGACGACACGCTGACCGCTCGAGGTCGGGGTTCCGACAGTTGCACACCAATAGCGATCAGTGCGATGGACTGTCGGACCGCTCCACGTGATCAGCAGTGGCAGAGCTGAGTAATCGTTGTGACTCATGGACAAGACAAAGGAAGAACGGCTGCGAGCAGGGAATGAAAATGCAACTCCCAACCATCCAAATAGAATAGTTCCCGCCAATACCGCCGATGTTTGCCGGCCGAAAAACAGGAAGTCGAAGTACACAACTGTCAACTAGCATTTATTCGAAATTATTTAGAGACGGCACGAATATAGACAGCCAACAATGTCAGACAATCTACTATTTCCAAAAATATTAATGATTGAAGATGAATTTTGAAATTTACCACATGATGGGTAGAATTGGATAGAATGAGTGGTAGTCCTGTCATATGACTCAATATCCTGTAACAGCAGATTTGCTATTATTTGTCTTCTCAGTCTTCGTCGAGACCAAGCCGATCTATGATTAAGAACCTTGTGGTCATCAATAAATCGATTGGAAATAAACTTTTCTGTCAATTAGGCCTGATTGACGAAAATTGATGTTCAGAGTTGTTGCAAGTGGATATCAGACAATTAATTGGAAGAAGGAGTTACAGATAGCCTATCCGTATTGGAAGGGATCGGAAAAAAAATTTAGACAGCAGTTTTGCAGACTTAGTGATGCACATCTTGGAATATAGCATATTAACGTTTTTATTATTATCGCTATTTGGTGTTGCAGTATGGGCCTAGTTTTATCTTTCATCACATTATGACTTCTTTAAGATACTATGCCTATATACACGGAAGAAAAACTAGGTTGTACTCTGATGAAAGAAGAAATATATGCCGCTGGTAATAGGTATGAGATTGAAGACTTTTATTCAACATTCTATAATAAGCACATGCATATATGCATAACATTTGTGCACATACAGATTTATGATACACCGTAGATACATGTATACCTACAAAGGAAGTTAACAAAACATTTGCAAAATTCTAAGTATCATAAATTCATAACCTGAAAATAAAATCAGAATATTTTCCAATCAACCCGAACCCGAAACAATTTCTTAAACCCGACCAGAAACCAGAATTCGGGTCGGGTTGGGCTCGGGTCCACACACCTCTAGTAGAGACGAGGACTGACCACCTGCTGGAAGGATTGGTCCAACTGCTTCAAACAACTTCTAAAACGTTTCTATATGGCGTCGAATTTGATGTAAAACAAATAATGTAATTTTAGGCTTCAGCAGATCAACAGTAGTTCGGCAAATATCAAATCCTGTTACCGAAGAAATCTTTTGAAGTAAATTGGAATAAACAAAGCAATGTGGTCCTTTTGAATCATTAATCATTAGCCATGGAATCAGTATTTAAACCAAACGAACTTACTGCCGTCAGGAGTTGTAATTCTCGCCTTCCTATCCAAGCCGAAGTCGACAGAATTCATGGCCGCTACTTTGAACTCGTATGTGACACCATGAACTGAAAAAGAGAAAAGTTCAACTCAAAAGTCTGAGCGACTTCTCAACTCGCTGCAGAAGAATGGCAAGCTGATAGATTAGGTCAAAGTACTTTGATTAGCCGACAATATTTTCAGTTTCCAGTCAGGAAACTAACAATTCGGAAACATCAAACATTCCATCATTTTATGTTTTCCATTGCTTAGGCGAAGTTCAACTATGCCGAACATAGAGAAGCGATGCGTTTATGGAACTGCATATTTTCTCAATTACAATTCGTCTGTGCAATTCAGACAGAAAATTCTTTCTATTGAATAGTGATAAAATTTGTAGCTAACTTTCTAAATGGGTGTTCAATTCAAATCAATATCTGATTGGGAGTGAGTTTATAATTCCGTAGGAAAACTTCAATCTTAAAATGAATGAATTTTCCATTAATTTAAGGAACAAAATTTCCTTTGAGCATAATGGGCGTGTTTCGTGTGTCATTCCTCCATCTCGAGTCTGCAGCCGTCAACGTGTAATCGATGAACGCATTTGTGACATTGGTTGATGCTATTTTTATCGAAAAGTTAAACAGTTTTAAGGATCTTATGAAACTTAGAACTTATGAAGCCCCCAAACGTCTCCGCATCCATCAGCAGTTGATTATTATATCAAAAAATATATTGACAATTTCATTTCTCCTGACTTGATAAAACGAAACATTTCTGATAGCCATCTTCGTTTCAAGATATACTATTGCTTGATTAGCTGAGTTGAGGAATTTTCTCAACTGTGTGGAATTTTGACACTCCTTCAATTTCAGACATTTATTTTGTTTGGATGAACAAACCAATGGAGAACTGAAAACAAGCGCTTTGATATCAATGAAACTATATCGAAAAATCATTTTGTTCAAATTTCATTTAAATGATCAAAGCGATGATTCAAAATTATTATTGCAACAGCATTGTATGCATTAGACGTAATGGTGAAAGTCCCCGATACTTAAAGAGTCATTTGAATCTAAACAATATTAAGAAGAAACTGTGTTTTTTATGTTACTTGATTTACTGCAGTCCTAAGTTTCACATTCATACATTCATGATGTCAAATTTGTAAAATGCTTGCATTGCAGGATCGTGCAGAGGTCAAAATTATCTTTCATCCTATATAACTACTTTTTTAACTTAAAAATCATCCTGTGTCTGAAAAAGGTATTTGCACTATTTGAACAAAAAGGTATTTATACCAAAACTACGAGTAAATTATTGCGTACCACACGGGTCACACCTTGCAGAATTTCTTCATGTAAATAATTGATTACACTACATGTACATGTATATTATGAGCTAAATAGACCTGTATAATGTCCGTATGAGTTCTTCTGCAACTTTCCTTTTCCAGATTTTGACATTTCCGCAGTATCAGCGAATAGCATGTCAACAATCTTGAATTGGTTAGTTTTACACACTAAGTCATATCATACGAATCGGGCTTTGATAATGCTCCTACCACGCATGTCAAGTACAAACTGACCGAAATAGAGCGCGCATGAATCTTTTGAGGTTTAATTGATGCTCTTATCAGTTGCGAGAAGTTATCCAAAGTTTGGCACGCCGTTTGCCACCAAAAATTCCAATCTACACTTGAATAACGGTCGAGTTGGGTCAAGAGGACACATAGATGCGAACGATTAATCCATGGCTAACTCTGCAGCCTGAACTATATGAAAGAGAGAGGATGAAAAGTGGATGCGCGAATAAGATTGAATGCTGTTCAGGAATATAAAAATACGCATAGATGAAGAATAATGTAGTCTGGCAAAGGCAGCAATAGAGCAGAAGACATAAAACTGCACGAGCGATTTGTTCAGTCAAAATAGTGGAGGAAATGCTTTTATGTCTAAAAAAGCTCGGCTTGGCATTTCAAGACTTTGATGTGTTTTTCGATGGAATCACTTGAAATTGTCACTCATCGTAGCTCTAGGGAATGCCTGATTAAATGTAGCCGACGTTAATGAATTGTGGGATTCTCGGAAGCACCTTAAACTAAGACCAGCATTTCAACCGACCGTTGGCGGGGGTAGCAGTGGTTGTAGAGCTGCAATCCGCTCAAAACTTGGCAAACCGACATAGTCCGGGAGCTACTGACAATTTCTTCCTAAATTCGCGTACAAAGAGCTTAATGGCATAGATTTGTAGATCTTGAAACACTGAACACAAAAATCAAATTCTTGAGTGTCACAGCCAGTCGCTTTCGGTTATAGGTAAGGTTAAAGGATTTCCATTGTCATCCAATGGTAAAATTCAAGAAATATCTATGGATTGTGAAACACTTGGCAATTTTCGTACATTTTCTTTTGCAGAAAAGAAACTATTTATCACAATGCCATGAAATTTGAAGCATGATTGAGTTCAGAACATCATCTTCGATATCAAAGTTGATGTGATTCATATCATTCAGTATTTGATGTCTGAGAGACTCTACAAAATGAGTAAAATCTCCAAAATTAAGTCAAAACATGAAATTTACTAATTTTGTAGAGGCTCTCACTCTCAGACATCAAATACTGAATGATATGAATCACATCAACTTTGATATCGAAGATGATGATCTGAACTCAATCATGGTTCAAATTTCATGGCATTGGCATAAATAGTTTCTTTTCTGTAAAAGAAAATGTACGAAAATTGCCAAGTGTTTCACAATCCATAGATATTTCTTGAATTTTACCATTGGATGACAATGGAAATCCTTTAACCTTACCTATAACCGAAAGCGACTGGCTGTGACTCTCAAGACTTTGTCAGTCTATCCATGCCAAGCATATAAGTGACATGGAGCATGACGGTATAAAGAGCAGATGTTTAAGATGATTTCCGGAAAAATCTGATCAAATAAACATCTCATTTCAAATACTGACATTCGTTCTACCCACACTAATCAAGGACACCATCAAAAAGCTGCGGCCCACTTTCGAAAGCCTGTGGCCCTCTTTTTCCCCGGTGTTATGCCTTTGAGCATCGAACACATAAATGCATGCGAATAATAAGTAAATCATCAAACTACTATTTTTGATTTTCTCTATAATTGTCCCTCCGTGATTCCACATTTTCATTGTGAAAAATTCTAATCCATCCATATACTAATATCTTTGTCCTGCTATTTCTTCGCCTCGATCTGACTATCGAACTATCTAATGCCAAGAAAGAGCAGATAGAGAATTTGAGATCTTTTAGTCTGTGAATACACGACCGACCTCTCGCGTGTTCTCTTTTCTGTTTCTGTCGGGTGGACTTAGGTTGAGGACGTTAATCGAAGAACCGTGTAGTCGGATCTCGATATCCGTTTGTTCCCCTCTCGTAGTGCACACAGCATCAATTAAATCTCAACCGGTCTCTGATTCCTGCTATCCATTCGGCCGAGAAAATTACTGATCACTGATGCGTTACTTTCATCTCAAAACTAATTTACACGCTCTCTCTTTTTTCATCTACAAGAAGCAGTTGCAGACGAGTGAGTTTGAGGAGGTTGGTTAAATAACACACTTTTACGGCTTCTTCCTACGTCTTCATTTGTCTCGAGTGAATACTATTAGATGAGTTCCAAAATAATTGGGGGTTGCAGTTCACGTTTCCCATCGTAAAAAAATATTTTGAGAATTTCCATATAATTCCCCTATGAGTCTCAGAGAAGAGAAGCACGCAAAGTGCGAGGAAAACTGCTGTACATGCTAAATTACATTTCACATTAGAGAGTGAACTATAGGCATTCATCACAAAAGTTATATAATAACTGCCTTTGTCACTGTTGGAGCTATGGCATTAACAAAGCGGAAGTGACAATGCACTTCAGAATTTCAGTAGGGGATAACACTTGCTTTTAGGAATGGAGAGTGTAACTCATTGAGTGGATGAATGACCGCGATAGTCGTGTGGAGCAGTATATATCCAGCATATGCCACTGAACTCCTTCGGGAATATTGCTCGCGCCGATCCGCATAAGAATATACTACTACGGTGAAAGTCTGTCCACTTCGCCACAATTTATTAAAAAATTGTGTATTCATCATAAATAATAATGATTTGATCTCCAACATTTCTTGAGTCACCATCATGAGTGTTGATAAAGTAAACCAGTAAGATCAACGACTTTGAAGATAGCAGATGTATGGGAGACAAGTTCTTTAAGCAATTTCAGATGCGACTACATCATGACGCACTGTAAACTTGCCTTTAACCGTTGGTGAATCTAGAGGCAGGCATGATATACTGTTCTTTGCAGTGCTGACAGCTTATTGCTCAGTAGTGATGGTGTGTTGTTAGCATGGCGGCATTGTTTATTACTTTTATCCCCTATTCCGCTAGGTAGAAGCTACTCAGCACTAGCGTCTCGCATAAATGAAAATAACAATTTAAAACTACCTACAGAGTCATAATATGTCATTTTGATCAAGCTCAATAAATTTATACTGAAAACAAGAAATTCTAGAAATCTCTTCTAAAAAGTTCTGGAATTCTCTTACTTACACACTCTGTTACTGATATCAACCTCAGAATTCCTTCACACATTTCCTATAGACAGTTTCAAAGTTCCACAAATCTCGTCTGGCGTGATAGAACGCAAAGTAATCCCTTGACGAAGCACGGAATCCTCACGCTGGATCGAACAGCACGTCAAAACACTAACACATTTAGCAGTGACCGGGGGCCGGTGTCCTGTGATCCCATCATCGCTCGATTGACTGTCACTCATTACGAAGCGAAGCATGTCGTCATGAACACGAGAAGTTCTTCGAACTTACCGAACTTTCCCATCCCCAAATGCCACGATGAATTCGTGACCGAACGACATTAATACGGAGGAAATTGAAGAATTATTTCGTCTTTCACTTCTTCTAAATGGCGCATACATAAAGAGGACGAATTTCTTTGAATGTGAATAATTTTGCTTTTAAATACACTGCTTCAAGAGAACAATATCATAAATTAAAAGAAATGCGCTGATATTTCTAATAATCTTGAAGACTGTTCATCATCTTCAAAAATTAATGGAGATAATATCAGAGAAGAATAATCATTGAGACAAGAAGATAAGGTACTATAAATACATCCAAGGAATTGTCAAAAATAGAAGTGCAGGAATATTTGCAAATTGTTTCTGCATTCTCATTCACCTACGTTAATTGCTAATCCTTCTGTCAAAAGTCGTTTCTTCCCACTGCTGCCCTGCATGCGTTCTTCATCAGATTACTGATTGTCATGAAATAAAGTTAATCTTTATAAATAATAGGCGAAGTTTATCGGAAACGCGCTCAGTTATCACGCAGCAATACATAGCATAAAATATGGAATAAGTCAAATTATTTCAGGAATTGTTTGAATTCACAATCACAACATCACACTGAGGAGAAAAATGCAGGATCATATTTTAATACTGTTTTTTAGGAAATATCAGAACATCTTGAATTCAATGACAGAAAATTCTAAAATTTCAAGCATCTACTTTTTTCATTATGATTATTTCATCAGTGGCATCATCTCACATTAGGCGTAGATTTTTCATTATCACTTCAAGGCATTGAGGTTATTTCGATGTTCATAGCCATACAAACACAGTTATTGAAAAAATGAGCTATATTTCCGGTATTGTGCATGTAAAAGTTTATACCCCATTATGCTCCGTTTATGAAAGAACTTTGCAACTTTGCCGTTATTTTAGAGATGAAAATGTCTGATCACGAGCCAGAAAGTCTATGGCAAAGCCATGAGACTGCTTTATGCTTAGCTTTTATCCAACCCAATCTTTAACAGTATTACTTGTTGAAATAATGAGAAGGTATTGTCTTATTTTATTTTATCAAATGCGTAACATACATGCCAATTACACGTCACTAAATATTTCACCATGTGATGAAAGGGGGTTTTTACGTCGGGACCAAGCAGCTTTACATAAAATTATGAATTTGAAGATGAAAATCTTATCAAATCCAACAACAGGAAATCTTCGCCAAAGACGTTTCGGTCTATTGATCCTCACCAGTCATTGGCGGGTTTGAGCGAGTGACGTTTGAACTAGACGGCAAGTAAGCTGACCACAAGGGTCTTGATACTAGAGCTCTGACCACGAGAATGATGCAAGGAAGGCACTGCACAGTTTTTGCTTCATATTTAAAACATGTTCCGATCAATTAATAACCGGTTGCAATAAATTAGAACGCAACAGATTGAATGCTATCAGTTTAAATAGGAAACAGTTGAGAGTTGAATTCATCAAAGTCAGTATTATAAAGGAGGCATGTGATAATTGCTTTGATCGTAAATTGTTATCTTCGAATAACATGAAACTGCTTTTATTCAATTAAAAGATAGCTCGCGAATGTAAAACAAATATAAATTCATAAATACATTTCTATCCTAAGCTGACGAATCTTACGTAACTTAGTGTTTGAGCATTCTCGTTAGAGATGTCTCAGAGAATCTTGAAGAACTGGATAAATCAAGCATAAGAAATCTTTGAAAGATTTACGTACGTAACTTGTTATATTTATGCTTTGATAAAGTAATGACGTTCACTGTAATTATAGAACATTAGAATTCTAGCAAAATTATTTTGACAAAGGGAGTAATTCAATATTTTCTAATAATAATAATTCCACACTTTGTGCAAAGTCTTTGATTCTGCATGTTTAAGACATTATCTTCTCTATTGGGATTGGCTCTTCATTAGTGTACTGAAATAAAAAACTACGCCCTGTTACAAAATGCGAATAATTTCATAATACCTAGTACATTTGCTTCTAGTACAGAAGTTGCTGGATTGCGTAATGGGTCAAACGTTCATTGGGATGCTAAATCATACACCTAAACTGTAATTTTAGAATGACGACAATTAGGGGAATATAAATTGATTTATTTGCAGAATTAAAAAATCTGTGACTCTGAAAGATATGGTAAAATTCTTCATGTCACAAAACAATTTGCAGTGCGATTTTCGTAGTGCTCGGACTTGCAAAAGTCATCTGATATACTAATGAGAGAAAATCACCGATCAAGTTGTCAAATGTTCGTACGTGTATGAGCTGCATGCATATAACTGATGTTCAAAATGTGAGACGAGTTTCGGAGGGTACACAGTGATGAATGAAGGTTAGCATGGGGTCATTACCACACGTGCAGGGTGAACCTGATGTAAAGATGCATTGAAATAGAGTGTTGCTTTTCAAAATATATCCACGTGTGCGTGTGTCTGTTTTAGAGTTGTGACTTCCTCTTAATTAATGTGATTCTATTTACCGAAAATCTTCAGCCTTCTCGGAAGTGTTATATGAATTTCGCATGTTAGTATTACACACATCTACAAAAGTATACTAAGTTGTGCTCTAAGTTAAAAGTGCATGTGATACTTTAATAAAGATGCTATAAGATACTATGGCTGAGAGTTTTCATGGAAAGTCTCATCATGAACAGCTTAGTCTTCCGTTCCCTAGCAGACAATTTTCTACTCGATGTAATATATGAGTTTTGAGTACATATGTATGATGCCTCTAATTACATTGTGATGTTGTTTTGAAACATTTTAGTGTCACTTCTATAAGCTTATTTTCGTTGTGGGTAACGCCTTAAGCGTGGGTCAGCTGTGTACTGATAGTTCACGATGCTAATGGACTTGAAACGAGAAGTAGGCGGGTGGTAGTCCTTCATATCAGTCACGTTTCACTTGGTATGTGCTGGTTTTATCAAGTATACGTTCTTTATTGCTCTATCACTAAAATGATGTTTCTCGCGGAATGAATGCCACATATGGGTCCTTTTCGGAGCTAATAATTTTCTTTGTAAGAGTAACTAATAGTTCATTTTCTTCGCACGCAGGTCATCGAATAACAGAAGTTTAAGAAAAAATAGGACGTCAAAACGTGGGCTGCTTTGAGGATGCACGGTTAGCTCTAGCAACTGCTTCTATTTCATCACACTACAGGAAACGAGAGTATTCCAAAGCTAGAACTGTGTAAGTTGACCAAGAGGTAGAGATAGCCATTTTACATTATACAAAATAATTAAACTAATCAAGCTAAAGGAGGTGAAAACAATGATAGGAACGATCTAAATCATGTTATATGCAACAATTCATTTCAAAAGCTGAAGTACATGATAACAATTAAATAAGGTACACCTCTAATTCACCACAGAGGTAGGAGGTAAAGTGCTACCTTTTCTAGATATTGACCTGGACGTTTCATCCAACACGCTAACTACTAAGGTGTACAGAAAACCCACGTACACCGGTCTAACCTTGAATTTCAGAGCCATATGCCCCATGCAATGGAAAATTTCTGTTTTAAGCACTCTGATCAACAGAGCCTACATCGTCTGCTCGTCATGGCAAACTTTCCATGATGAAATAGGAAAATTGACCAAAATTTTTCAAAACAACGGATATCCGTTGTACTTTATACAAAAAGTGGTCAAACAGTATCTGGACAAAAGATTCTGTGCTCCAAAAGAAAAAGATGAATCCAAATACCTCCATACTGTCAAAATTCCATTTTTTGGCATTCAATCGGTTTATTTTAAAAAGAAACTACAATCACTATTCCGTAGAATAGATAAAGAATTTCCTATCCGTTGGGTTTTCACATGCAATAAACTAAAAAGTGGTTTCTCCAACAAAGATCATACTCCCAAAGTTCTTAGGTCTAATGTCATTTACCAATTCGCTTGTGAGGTGGACCCTCGCACTACCTACATAGGTAGAACTACAAGACACTTAAACTTAAGAATAAAAGAACATCGGGAAAAAATGTCCGCCATTTCTGACCATAGGTTAAATTGCAGTTGCAGCTGTAAAGTTTACAATTTCAAAATTCTATCTCAAGCTCCCAACACTTATGACCTAAATATTTTGGAAGCCATGTACATAAAAAACTCAACCCCACTTTGAATAAGCAAGTTAACCATGATGGTGCTTTTTTCAAATGTAAATTAATTTGAGTCCAGTTACTAGGTGTACCTTATTTAATTATCATGTACTTCAGCTTTTGAAATGAATTGTTGCATATAACATGATTTAGATCGTTCCTATAATTAAACTAATAACTTGAATGAGAAATGTTTGTAGTTTGCTCCTTAATCTTGGTTTTTGCGAAAGCTGCCTCTCCTCTCCCTCCAACAACTCACGTAATTGCGTTTGCGTAGTGGTGAAACTCGTCTTCTCCTTTGAAGTATTGTAGGTCATTTCTCGCTTATATCCGATCATATCCTTCGGGCCGACAATTCGGAATTTCACTCGATATTTGATAATAGAGCCGTGAGTCACTTCTGGAGGCTTCCATGTCGCCGTAACCACAGGATAATACCTTTTATCGACAGGTAGAATGTTCACTTTCAATCGAAGATCCACAGGCTGAGACGGCACTACAAAACAATCATGTAAGGCGTCAGCACAGTCACTAGTTTTCACTGAGTCGTCGTAAAAATTTCCACTACATAAATAGAGGTTGAAAGCAAAGAGGAGAGAGAGAAGGTACATGATGATGAAGTGAAGAACTACGTCGAACTGAAGATCGGAGCAGAGACAGCAGGTGAGAGATAAGATTGTAAGCGCGGGCTGGTTGGAAATGACCGGCCAGTAAAGGAACAGGCACGCCCACAACTGACTGTTATTCCAAGTCAAGCGCGAGGTACACACCGAGAATCCCCATTTCTCGTTTGGGTTCCTACTACCGACGAATGAGGCTGATGCTTGCGAGATACTAACTGAAGATTATCTTAGAGAAGATTCTCTTTAATAATATTATCTTTGGCTCTATCATATTGATTGTAAATCATTATCTTAGTTAATAAACCACAACATCAATATCATGACGAGATTGAAGCACGAGTTGTCAACTTGTCATGAGAATGAACTGTGTTGGTGGCAGTGATGATTAGCAATCGGAAATTCAAGGTTGGATTTCGACGCGATTGGTAAAGAGGAAAGCAATGAAAATAATATGAGTGATAAATTGTAGAACAGTTTTGACGTGTCTATTCTAGACGGACATCAGGAAAAATTCTGATAAAATATTATATCACAATAACCTGCCAGTAAAACTAAATTAATTGAATTATCTTAATTTCAAATTTCTTTATTTAGCAAAATCACTGATCTTCATTTTGCCCGGGTGTCTAGATGGGAAAATGTCCATATTTGAACAATTTATAAGTATGGCCTTATTCCGAGGTATTTGAAGAGCCCCTGATTTTTAAATTGTTCAAATGTGATGCAACAGTTAACAGCGCATTGAGACAAACAATGATCAAATATATTACCACGTAAGTTATATCGATTCCTTGAAGCAGTAAGGAAACAGAGATGCATAATTTAAATCTAAGTTAATAGGATGTCAATATACAACATTACGCACCAATTCGTGGATGCAGCAAATGTTTTGCTAGGTTAACGGATTCGCTTGAGGAAATGATTCCTTTTACATCCAGCAGCTATATGATGGAATGATGGTTTAACGTCAATGCTTCCCCTTCCTGGGGGCTTGGACGGTGCTGATACAGCAGACTTTAATCTGAGGCGTTGTGATCTTTTAGTCCGAATGCCCTTCCTAACGACTTCCAGTGACACTTTCGGGGCTCGAACTATGGACTGAAAGATTGATAGGCCAAGCACTTAACCACTGTGCCACGGAGACCACAGTACATCCAGTTCGTAACATCGATCATTCCGCTTCTAATCCATGTCGTGTTCAGGGATGAGACCTGTCCGAAGCTTTTTAATCTCCGCCGATCAGATAGCGGGTGCCATATGAGTTCAGGGCCAATATCATGCCATCCCTTGATTCAACAAAACTAAACAAACATCCGACCGTCGTCTCCTATATTTCCGTGACGCAACTGCGAGTGAAAAGACATTGAAACGGATGTCACGCACAGAGACAAAAGGGAAGTTATTCAAGAGACAAGTTGGTGATGAGAGTGCATTTAAATATGAAAGCCATCAGCACGGCATCTCCTCCACAAGAGTCAAGGGTGATAGACAGACGGAAAGCAGAGCATTAATAACACGGCTTTCTATGCCTGTCTACTATTGCAAGCTGCGAATTGATGAGCTACAGAATATAGATGGTTTGTTGTCTCTATCGCGTAATCTAATTGCGTTTATCACTTAAATATGCAATCTGTTTCAGTTCAATTTTCTCAATACGCACTAACCACCCGTGAGAACATAACTAAGGTTGGATCTTGAACCTTGAGTGATCTTGGGTGCCGCACCCAAGTTTCCAAAACCGTAGATTGCGAAAATAAACTTGTCCCGAGTTTTAAAGATTATTTCAATCAATTTTTTAAAAAAATCAAAATTTGACTGGCCAAAACAGAAATTGCAGTGGTGATAAATAGCATAATTGAAAATCCTGCTCATATGCAAACCAGTATAATACCATAGAGAGAATTGTGTTGTCTATAAACATTACATGATCATTGAATTTTTAATTCATGAACACACAATATTTTGATGATGCTTGTAACTCAGCGATACAGCTATTTTAGCGATTTCAACAGCTATTAGTATTAAGGAAAATTTACCGAATCTGTTTGCCACCGGAGTGGATTTAGAAAGGTTGCAGAACTTTATGTAGGCCAAATGCTTATAAATCCATGTTCAAGTATAGTAACTATTTGTTTCAACTAAGTGCAAAAAGGAAAATTTATAGGAAAAAACAGCAAGACAACGTTGTTCAAAATCTGCTGAAAAAGCTAACGCGAAAATTCAGGATCAGCAAATGGTTTTAAGCTTGAATTCAGAAATGGGCAATTATGTCAAAAGTTTTCGATACAATTATGTGGGAAAAGGAAATCTTGAATTGCATATTCTTTCGTTCCTCAGTAGCCAATACATTCTCAAGAAAGACCGTGAATGACTAGCCCTGCACCATAGAACTTCAAGTACTTCGAGGTTCTTCCACTAAGCTTAAATTACATTCATCTTGAAGTCTAACTAAAACATCTGTGTAATCATGAATAAGATAAAAGTGATTAATGACAAAACAAAGTTGAAGAAAGAATGTTGAGTGGTTGTTGACAAAAAAGCATGTTCATGGGCCGATTATATGTTTAAACGAATTGATGAACAATCTCTGGATAGGCGTTTGTTAAAACTTACTGTGTTTGGCAGAAAATATATGCAATAAAACTACGCATCTGAGAAAATAAGAATCTTTTTATCTTGTTGTATTCAAACGTCTCGGTAAATGAGAAAACTTGCTCAAAATTGGTTGCAGCAGCAACATGAAACACTTGCAGCGATGTAAGTTTTACATTATGAAGCAGATGGGTCGTATGATCTTCGGCCAGGAAATGCCGAGAAAGCGAGTTCGGTTAAGATTATATTAAGACGAACGTCGAATTTTCTGCTTAAAAAAATGATAACCTCTTGAGTATAACAAACTCAAACTATGTCTCACATGTTCAAAGATGTCTTTGTTGTCACATTTTACTCTTTATCCAAAATTCCAACACTTCCATTGTCATTTGTCGCGTTTGGCAAATACCGGAGGCTGCTAAATCACACACAATGTCTTTCTTCTTCTCTTGGTTTTGTTGATTCAAGAACTATTGATTAGAAGATTTTTGTTTGAATTTCTCCTTACTGTGAACCATTCAACATGTTGATTCACATTAGAAACATGGGTGTTGTAAGCATTATCGTGTACGAATTAGAAGATGTATTTATTCATTGCTCTTAGCTAGGCTGATGTGTTTGTGAAGGTGTGAAGATATTTACATCACGATTAAAAGAAGATGACAGAAAGAAATGAAGCAAAGACACTCAAATCAATTTCTTTTTATAGATTCTCTTTATTTCAATTATCCTCCTTCCTGAGTTGAGACAGGAAAAGACATGTGGCGAAAGTCAACAGAAAATTTCTCGACCGACTTGGGATCTTCTTGACCTCAATGAGGCGAGAAGCAGGCGAGATGATCGATATATTGCGAGGTGAGCAATGAAAGCCTTAAGATCCAAATCTCATCCTCACGACAGAGAAATGTTAAGTTCAAAGTCGCGGTTTCAACGACGTGAGACAGGGAGGAAGTGTTACTCTCAACGAGGTAACTGGAATGACATTTCTTTGAGAGTTACTTCTATTTGAATTGGAATCGGAATGCTTGAACGCGTGATTAAGCAATTGAAATGAAACAGCAAAATGTCAACATTGATGCAGTGTTGGATGACAAGCTTTGAAGAGGTCATTGCTTTGATACAATTTCTGTATTTCATACTCATTTATGACTGAAAATAATCTACATAGCTAAGCATGTACAAGGACGTCCTAAACTTATAATAATCTAATAATGATATAATGTAATTACTTTAATTCATACTGCTTTAATTTTCATTTCATCCTAGACCTAAAATCATCGCCAATACTATGATGACTGTTTAACTCAAGTTTCATATCAAATGCATCCGATATTTTACAATTACATCGAACACATCAGACTAAAAAATGAAGGGAGGAATTCATTTACGCAGGGGGGAATTGGGGTAAAAAAGGTTAAGATCTACTGATCTAGAGGGTAGCCCAGCAATAAAACATTCCACTGCCTTTTTTACTTAACCGGTCTCATCCATGGCGCAGTGCTATAATAACAAGTTTAGGATGACGAATTCTACATTCTCTGCAACTCTCACTCAGGATAGCTCAACCTCTAGTGAGAACGTTGGGAGGACAACTTGAACCCAGAACCTTCTGCATCTCCGTACTGAAGTGCAGCCCGTAACCAACTGAGCTATCCTACCATTAGCAGTGCTGGTAACTCTAAGTTGACTTTACAGCATGCACTGTATTCTTCTGAAGCACATTCCCACACACTTCTTTACTAAATATCGGCAACTATAAGGGTAATTCACGATTATGTGCTATCGTTCAAATGCATCCTCCTGTCTTGAAAATTACAATTTATCAAATGCTCATTTTTCTCTCTGATTCACATTAATTCATTAGAATTTGCTTATTTGAGTACATGGTATCTGTTAATAGTCTCAATCTCACCATAACATCTTTGTATTAATCATAACATTTTACTAGTCTTCTGAGAGGGCAACAAAAGTCTGAACATGAAGTTGAATGAAGAAAATAGAAGCAGGCACGTGTATATACATTTCAGATGTTATTATTTCACATACGCCGCACGTAAGACCCTATGTAAAGACGAAGACACGCTAACCAATGTCCTAAGAAGTTTCGCAGAAGTTTTTTTTAATTAGATGAAATGACGTCACAAGAATTCAATGAATTTCACATTCATTCACATTTAAACAAAGATCTGTCGCAAAATCTTTAGAGAATGACAACTATAAAGTCAACAAAAGACACCAACACCCTTGATTCACACTGGCGCCGTCGGCTTGACGCAGTGAGGAAGGTGCGAGCTCGTCTCCACCGCGGACTTCGGTTCGATTCCTGGTCGTGGAATCAAGGGTGTTGGTATCTTTTATTGACTTAATAATAGTAGTCATTCTCTTAAGATATTATTCACATTTCGTTGCATATTCTACCATTTGAAAATATTATGATTTGTGAAAGTCTTCGTTAATGCCTGGTGTTTGAGGCATTAAAAAGCAATGAAATAATTGTCTTCAAATTTTGGATATTGGAAAGTTGAAACCTGCCTCAATTCACCAGTTTCTTATAATGATCGACATCATCTTCAGTTTTTGAACAATTACTGCTTTGATGCAGTTTCTGTGTTTCATTACCATTTATGACTGAAAATAATGTGCATAGATCTGCAATGCACACAGATCGCTGAACCGGTCATCTAGACTTAAGATAACACTATTGTGCTCGGAAGCCTTACAAAAAGTAAATTTACATCCTTGATCCTAAAAGCTAATATCTATGGATTTCTTTTCGATTTCTTCAGCACCATGGCAGAATTATTTGTTTGAATACGAAGAAATTTGTGACAGACAATTGCATCTATTTTGACTTACAAATAATTCAAATCAATCGATCCGTTGACAGTTTTTATAAAAGTAGGGATGCAATGAAGAATATATTACCTTCTCCTTTAGTTTTCACGATAGGTATAAAAGCAGAATCTCCATGACCTTTCCTTGTAACAGCTTTCACTAACACTTTGTAGTAAGTATTTGGTATCAAATTGTGCACATCAACCGACCACGATCCATCACTTCCTCTCCTTTTAAAGTCAATCACTTGCTTCTCCTTCTTACCAAGAAGTATTCCATCTTGAGAACATTTGAAATATTCGACCAAGAAGTATTCCACTTGACCTTTAGATTCCTGCTTCGGTTGTTCCCATCGCACTGTCATACTCGTTGATCCAGTAATAGTAGCGGTAGCCGGCTTCGGAGCCAATGGCACTGAAAAACATTAATGGATACTCAAACATTGATTCGCAATGTCTGTTCGAGTTAAAATTCAGGCATGCATAGGAGCATTCGAATAAGTCGATGTTTGGTAAATATATATCCATCTATATATAATATATACGTAATATGATTACAGTAATGCATAGACTGATACGACGAGTGGACAGAACAAGACGACATCTATTGTAATTATCACTTAGAGACTCATCATACAATGATGGAATTTCTATAGATAATGAAGTCATCAAGGTATACATTATATTATCTATGTTATATACAATGGTAGAAATTCATTGTGTGCCTCAGTCCATTCATGAGCACACAACCACACAACCACGCACAATTATGCTTACGAACATGCATTTTAGTTGTCACACTTCAAATGTTAAGAATTCACCATCAAATATACAGTCTCCAAGGAAATCAACTGATGTAATGTTGAACGATACAAAAGAATTCATTGCGCAGTCGTTACATAATCAAAAAATGTTTGGATGAGGCTCGCTTTCAAAGTATTTTCTATTTGTATTACCCATGTGAATTGGAAGCTATTTACAGAAATCTGTACTGTATCAACTTTGATGCATTACTGCCTTAACTTGGCTAAATTGAGCAATGAACAGTATAAACTGAGATAGTGTATTTTTCGGCATGCTATGTTTACTTTGCATTGTGTCTCTGAAATAATTTTTCAAATCACAACATGTGTATTCAGCCTGCTGGTGTATTCATCGGTCAGCCTGCTGCGCCTCATAGATCGTAAGCCCATCTGAAGTAGTGACTTTACAGATGACATCATGAAAGATAGATTACAGTAAATTGCAAACACATCCTCAAACTTCAAGACCACTGAATCAGTTAAGAGAGTGGGAATTGACCAGTAAGACACGGCTTAACGAATAATTCTTTATCTTAGATATTACTGTTTCAAGCTTGGTCACGCATAATACGGTCCAATAGGACCAGAAATGCTTCGTCATTGCTGCATGTGTAGACATTTGATGCAGTTCTCATATTACAATGTACATAAGAGGAAGTCATAATTATCAATATCATCTAGCAGGATTTTTACATTGTTGTATGAATTCAAAGGGGCTTCGTTGTCCATGAGCACAATGTTATCAACTTGTACTACTCCAGGGTCGATGAGAAAATTGATTGTCGAATCTCAGGGGGTAATTTCTTCTTCTATAACAAAAGCTAGCTAATTCTCTAAACTAAGAAAATTACAGTAGTTGCAACACGATCATTCATTGAAAGAGTCAGAGGTCTAGAAAAATACAGGCTTTTCGTCACACTTAAATATTGAAACATGAATACTACTGTGGCATTCGAAAACATGGGAGACAAAAATGTTGATTCTCTGACTACACTCGACGTAATGTGTTACTCTCCGGATCTACCGAATGTTGCAAGTTTGTCAAATCATCAATAACAACCCGGAATGGGCTCACGGTCCAATGGACAAACCCGCACTTTTAGTTCTGGTCGCAAAGAACATTTTACCAGCGATTCATGCAACTTTTTGAGCGACTTTGCCTTGAATTGTCTAGGTTCGTTATGAGCTGATTTTGAGATTGATCGAGATACTTTCCATGTCTCCATCAGATACTACTCTATTTTTGGTGAATTATTAATTAACAAATTTTCCCTTGACAATCATGCTAGATTTATGATAAAATCATGTTCGAGTTCCTTCCGGCAAAGAAGAACGGAGTTGTGCTCCATCACATGCAAGAATATTCATATGTCAGTGAACAGATGATAATCCAACCACTTGGGAATTCACGGGTGTCAAGATTACACAGATCTCTTCAATTTCACATTCAACACTCGCTTGACAGCTTTTCACGGCGAACAGATGATCGAGTCAGAAGTGTGAGTGAAAACGAGAAAGTTCGCAGCCCAACATGATTTAGTATTGATGAAAGGGATGAGCAGATGATAAAAATCAAATATTAATAGACTATTACAGAAACTCGGTAGCTGTCGAAGTCTTCACAGCAGACAAATTTCCCTCCCGACGTAAAAATGGCAAACTTTCGACGAGTTGTGCCGTTTACAACTAAGGTGCAGTGATTATGCGACAAATTTTATGATGTAAATGAATGGATGCTAAAGAAAATTGATCAGTATGAGCTCCGTGAGACAGTGGCTCCTAGTCTGGTGTCGAGAATGTCATCGGAAGTCGACAGGAAAGCTGATCTGCACTAAAAGTATCACATCGCTGTGACCTTGTCAACACCATCGTTATAGGGAACAGTAAAGATGAACCTTCAAAATACCGCGCAATTAATGCGGTGTGAGTTCGCTATTTCGTATGAGATGAGACCAGAATAAAGTTGCAGTGAAGAACTCAGCTACCAAGATGAATTTCTAGGAATCAAAGAAGATCATCTGCATGATATCATCAACTGAACATTTTTGATCATGTAAGTTACGGCTTGTGACATCATCCTCATGTCCACTTTGCTCGGCTTGTTGCCGTGACTTAACGAGGCTGTCTCCATCATGCGTCCATACAGTGAGTGGTGTATGGGGAAATATGACTGGTAGAAAGTAAATTTGAGATAAATTGTAATTATTCGACAATTTGATTAATGGATTTATAATTAATATTTAATCAAAGAGGATGTCATGGACGCATCTATAATAAAACAAATTATCCCACGTAATGAAAAATAATACGCTTCCACTTTTTATTACACTTCTGATTTATTGGGAGTTGATGACCATTATTTAATATTTGAATCTGCATTTAGACAGCCTTATTACCAGAAATTTAAAGGATTTATCTCAGAAAATGAATGTCTCCCGTTCATCAATTGAGTAAATATCCTATCCGCAAATGTACCTTTTTGACTTACTTCGCAAAAATATAATTGCCTAACTAAAGGTGATTGGAATGGAAGTTCGCTCAAAGTCACTGTACCGAATATGGATTAAATGATCAAGAATAATCTCGATAAAGTTTAACATTGGACACATGATTCCAGTTCAATCACACAACAGCTGGCGAGTGTCTTGAGGTGCATGTCAAGTGAAAGCGTATGCGATTTTTGTGTCACTTTAATGCATCGCCTGAAGTCTTATGGAAAAGTTTTCTAGAGGTTTCATAGCTATCTATATGAATGATTGAAATTGAATCCTCTGTAATCAGCTTATTGCAATCTCACGAACTAGAGTACAATGCTGAGTCTCTTTAAGTCATAAACAAATTAGCTTTCGATTCAAGTTAAAAGTGAAGGAAAACTTCAGTATTGATATACATTAACTTTATTACTTTTGCACTATACTAAACATTGCTTTAATACATGATAGATAGATAGATAGAGAAAAATAGGCACTCGCCTTTGAGAACATTGCTTGAGAGCAGATTCCGCAGTCTTTCAACATCTTGCTCTTTATGCTCAAGTGTCAATGAATAACATTTCCTGGACAATTTTATACAGCAATTTAATGAATGACAGTCTTCGCCCCGGGGTGGAGGCCAGTGAAATCCAGCGCCTCAGCTCTACTCTTAACACCATGTTATTGTGGATTCATTTCTATTGCTCATGACTAAGTCTATGACGAAACGTCGGGCATCTTAATTTTGTAATACAATTTCGGTCGAGAAAATTAACTTCTTCATTTTTGATTATCATATTGGTACCGACCGATGGCCAAACTCACTGAGTATAAAATAAAGCTGTCCTGAAGGGACCCCTCAACACTGGTTCATTTGCACCTGTGTCATTTGAAAGAAAACTATCGAGTCACCAATTTGACACATCATCAAGCCCTGCTTACTAGTGACTCTTAGGGACGTCGTAGCGACGTCCAGGACACATGACCAGAAAAGGGGTGTCTCCTGCAATAAGCACTAGCTCGTAGGATCCTAGGAGCTAGGAACTAATCCTGACACCAAGCAATCAGACCACCAACGCTACCGCAGATACGGCAACTGATTTGTTGCTCTTTGACTCACATGATTCCAAAAAAGTCCTTTTGTCCGATCTTTGCCAGGTGTCTGTAGAACAGTCCCACATGGTCATCTGACATACATCCTCTGGAGTCATCAGACCTTTTCCAAGTCACCAAACACATTTCCTCCAATTTGAGTTGAATTTTTAGTTAACATTCAAATTTCTACATGACTACAGGTGGATTTATTCCCACTAGGTAATTTACACTTGCCTATTCGTTCGCATAATATCAGTCCCAAATGATAATCAACCAGGCGCCGAATGAATATCATAGACTTCAAATCGCTCCGTGAAGGTAACATTGATGAAATAATCAGAGAAGAGAATATCTTCATTTATCACTGAACTCTGCATCAGCACTTATTGCTATTTAGGTCACTAGATGTCTGCATTAAAAACCTTTGCATTTGCAAATATGCCCAGACATATTCGGCTTCCATTTTCGTCTGATCATCTCAAATTTCACCTTTCCTTCCCTTGATTATCATTCCGTGAGTGAAGAGCTTAGACTTTGGTGCTGAAGAGATTCAGGTGACGCGGCGACTTCACAAGAGAGCGTGGTCGACGCTGAAGTCTGACGGAATGCAATGAGGCGTCGGAGACGATTATTTCAGCGCCATAAACCTGCGATAATAATTACTCTACATGCAATCAACAGCACTCGGGGTCGAGATAGCTAAGGCAGGACACAGTCCGACAGAACAACATCGGCTTGCGACAATGTCAAGCAGGATGTACACAGACTGATTATTGAATAATTCAAAATCATTGATTACTTGATTAATAAGTGAATATAGGTTCCTTAATCATTCGGTCCTTATAGCGACAAATTTGTTGGTAATTTATCGACTACATCAAGTCTGACGGAGATTAATGTTGGAAAAAGATCGTTTAAATTGAAAACTCGATGCATCGGTCTAGGTTTTCACTCAGAGTTGGATATTCAGTTTATCGCAGACTGACTTTTATCTACAAAAATGACGGTTTGTTTGACAAGGATTTTACACATCGTTTTTCCCGAAAGTATTGATCTCAATATTCAAACATGCTCGATAAAGCAGATCAAAATGCTCATTCAAACAAAATTTCCTCATGTAACAGTTGGTTTACTAGTAATAGATTTGTTCAAATAATTTATCTTTGAATTTTGTCAGTGATGCGAGGCATATTCACTCACGCTGGCAAAGAGATGAAACGTAGGAGGCCAAACGTTCACTTGTGATGATAGCAATACGAACTTCCATCTGACAAACCTAATGCTTCATAAAGTACATCGAAGAACTTGGACATTCAATGATTTCTTTTTCACTTCTACTTCTTGCCAAATTTTCTGATCAGATTAGAACTTGCACTCTACTACTGGCTTGCTGTTCATGTAAGCTAGCACTATTGCTATGACTATTCTGCTATTTTCTCTGTTCCCTAGCTATAGACTTTGCCGTTTCTACATCTATTGAACTGCGCGTTTATCACAAATACAAGTACATTTATTTATTCACTAAATCAGCAAGCTCTAAATGTTCTCCCTTAAAGTGACTTTTTTATTTATTCACTATTATGTAGAACAAGGCATATTCACCCGACTAATCGCCGACAATAACCTTGGACATATACATAGAGACCAATAATCCAAATAGCAAACTTGAACTGGGAACTTGCAGTAGCAATATTTTCCTTTCATCATATCTACAAGTAATTACTGTCCGTTCCATATGAAGACGTATATTTCGAGCAGCACATATTATTTATAACTGTTATTTTGTAATTCATTAGTGACTCTTATAGATTTTGTAAATCCTATATAACGTAGTGTGAATATCACATCAGGAGTATCTCAATGCAAAATTACACCTCTAAAGTCAAGCAAATGATTTAATTCATCGAACATTTAAGAAAAGTAAACTCGTTACAAATTATCAACTTTTATCTGAGTTCAAAATATACCACTCTGAAGAAAATAACTTATCGGTTAATAATAAATGCTTTCAAGTGAACCTTTAGCTTGACTTCCTATTACAAAAATGAAGTTGAAGCAGTCAAACGGTCTGTGTGCACCCAGTTCATCTTCATTCGCTTCATGGTAATGATTAAGGACCAAACAAACGACAAACGAAACCAAAACACGCAGGTAGGGACAGCAAAACAAGCATTCTGGAATGTTTCAACATTGTAAACAAGCGTTAGTGATTTAGTTATCCAATTATTCGACTGAGGGGCTGATGAGCCAGTCGAAACTTTGCATTCATATGGAAACGATCACGGAGTCTAAATACGGCGAAATAGCGAGTGTTAATAGCATATAGTCTCTGACTTTCATACAAACATGGACTCATGGTCATTGATATCGGTAAAGACAAGTGGCATTGGGAAAGTTAGAACTTCAGATATATACCTGTTTTATCTGGAATGAAAAACAAGAAACAAGCACTGATTAAAATGCCATCACCGAAGTAAAAAAGCACAACGCATGTGTGAGATATAAAATGTAGGATATGACCCAGTCACCGTGTCAGATACCGCAGCAAAATGTTAAACGGAGGAACTAGATACATGTCAGAATGCGTTGGGTCCATGAGTTTCGCGGTGTTACTGCTGAGTAGCTTTAGTTGTTATGTCAAGATATAAGATAGAAGAGTGAAGATTGATAAATTCATACTTGAGTGGACGCAGGTCCTATACAGATATCATGATCTTGTCGCGAGCTTTATTATCTAAAAAATAAAATTATCGAGTCCTAAGATCTTATGCGAGAATCGTAAGTAATTCTGAAAAGGTCACTGTTATTGAATAAAACGGTCACAAAATATGTCTGCTTATCTGTGTGTGAAGTTTGCTTGCCTTTATACATAGAGGTTTTACTGATTACGGATTTTACTATTATCCGAATTGTACGAGTTTTAAACAAATGAAGCATTAACCAAATAAATACGCAGATATGATACATTCATTAAAAATGAAAGTATATCAAAAGGATTATTAATTGAAGTCCTATTAAGACATCATAATCACTGATCATTCAGATGAACATACATGTACGTAGAACAATGTCAAAAGAGAATGACAGAAATATATAGATAGAGTAAATATGGAAGAAAAAATACTAATGAGAAAACATTCTATTAATAATAGGATAATAAAGATAGTATTTGAAACGAAATTTGTGAGAAAATTACAAAATGTAAGTTCAAAGTATTACACATTAGACACCCATGTGATTTTCTCACATTTTTACTGAAAATGTTTTGAATTATTTGGACTCTGCATAGACTGTTTACATTGATAATCACATAGATATCTTAAAATTTGTTAAGATACGGAAATGCACAACATAGATATCCGAGTATGTAGCTATCCAATCAACTAGGATTGTGACGTTTAAAAATCGTGGCGAAGTTTCATTTCAAACCCTAAATAGGCAAAGGTCTACATTGTGACGCTGAAATTTTGATGAGCAGTGGTCGCAACTATCCACTTAACACACGTTTGAAAGGTTGCAAATCAGAATAAAGGTTTCTACAAATCGCTTAATGATTGCAAAGATCACGATAGCCAACCAGAAAGGGATTTCTTGACAGATATGCGTTACGTTCGATAACAGTTCCTAAGTGACAAGGCTTTCAAGACACTCGGATATCTATTTCACCTACCGCATCCACACAGGACCCTTCGCAAACTGACACTTCACAGACCTGGATCATAAGTTGTTTTCCCGTTGACGGGACCAGTTTGCATGCTTGGATGCTGTCGATATTCAGCATCTAGATTGAAGGTGTATCGAGACCTCGGGCGCAAACCAGTCACTGTCCGACAAGTGTCATAGGCAGAAATGGATACGGCTCGCCAACGACGAGCACCATCCATAGGAGAATATCGCAGTGTGAACATTGAAACTGCATTCGCTCCGAGTTCCGGTTTCTCCCAACACACTCGCAAGGAGTTGGAACTGGATTCAGCAATCCGAAGGTTGCGAGGTGCTCCTACACTCGCGAAAGATGACAACATGTTCGAGGAAGAACACACACACACTTTCCTTTTTCATTTTTTAATTAATTTATATGTCAATAAGGTTAAACCAAGAAAAACAGTCAGCTTCTACAGAGCGGCAAGTTAGGCCACCACGAGACATTTCTCTGTCTGATCGGCGACATCAGTCATCGATAAGTTTGAACCTGAATCGACCAGCTTCATGCGACCGACTTCAACATCAATCCCATCCGACGCGACCGGCCTCAGCCCGGACAACACCCGATGTGACAGACCTCAGACCGAATAACAGCCGATGCGGACGACCTCAGCCGGGATAACACCCGATGTGACCGACCTCAACCCGGATAACACCCGATGTGACAGACCTCAGCCCGAATAGCAGCCGATGTGAGACCTCAGCCCGAATAACACCCGATGTGACAGACCTCAGCCGGGATAACACCCGATGTGACCGACCTCAACCCGGATAACACCCGATGTGACAGACCTCAGCCCGAATAGCAGCCGATGTGAGACCTCAGCCCGAATAACACCCGATGTGACAGACCTCAGCCCGAATAACACCCGATGCGGCCGACCTCTGCCCGCATAACACCCGATGTGACAGACCTCAGCCCGAATAGCAGCCGATGTGACAGACCTCAACCCAAATTCTACGCGATGAAATCGACTTCAACCCAATTACACCCGATGCGACCAACCTCAGCCCGACTCAACCAACTCCGTATTCGTTTTACTGATAACTTATGGAACTAATGTGAAAGGCCAACATTGAAATTTCTGACATTTCTGATGTAAATGAAATCCGAACACCAACCAGGACCCGAAGCATTTTGGTAAACCCCATATAAACAGGGTCGGGTTGGATTCACTCACCTCAAATTTGAACCAGTGATGCTGGAGTTTGAGGATATGCAGGTTCACGCTCGAACCACAAGGTCAGATGACAACTGTTGATTGAGGGAATTTCCCAATAAGGTGCTACCTCACGCGCTTGCATAACGCAATGTTGACTAATTCCTACTCACAACAGATCCTTCAACGCCCTCATGGCTAGAGAGTGTTACCATGTTCACCAGCTAGAACGTCAGCGGTTCAAACCTAGCCATGACTGATGAAGCCCAAAAGACCGACACATGTTCCGAAAATACCCTTTACATCGATAAAGTATCTATGCCTGTAAGCATCTATACTTGTACTTACGATCAAAAATGATAAGGACTAAATTCATAATAAAATAAGCTGAATGTTGATTTCATTATTTCTTCATATACCGGCATCTGACAAATTAAATTCACAACAAGAAAAACAATGTACTATGAAAGAAAATACAATAAATCGTGAGCATTGATGCTAAGCGGAATGCTGAGATGAACGATGCTTGATTGATTCGAGTTGTTCAATTTCTGACGATGCAATTCACAAAATTTTGCTTGATTAAATGCATCGCCTTGAAGGTGGTCATGCAGCGGTTCGTTGGTCATGAAATGGTTATTGTCCCAAGAAAGGGGCTACTTCTTTAAAAATTCTTCTCAAGTTTGCTTTAAGATTCAATGCTTACAATGCAATCGGAAATTTCATTTCATATTTCTCAATCGATATCGTAACATGGTCACTTTACATGAGGTTGATCTTGTCGGATTTGTATTTTACCAACATTAAAGGAAAGTCTGATAAAGTAGAATCTGTGACCATTAAAGACAGAAATAACTTTGGTACAGAATAAATTGTACACAATTTTTTATGAGCAATAAATAACTTGGGCCGTCCAAACTCAATATCAGCCACTGAAATAAATCTGAAATCTTTTCTATTATGTTAAGGCGCCTTTTCTGTTGTCTAAACCGCTATGCAATCAACCTGTGTGAATTCAAAAATTCTAAACCAAAGGAATCAAAAACAGATCGAAAAAAGGAGTCAAAAACAGAAAGATGGACAAAAAGTTCATGAATGTCGCAAAGCATGAGAAAACAATGTTTTAAGGCTCATCTCTAGTAAGTGTAGTAGAACAACATAACATACGTGTATCATCAGTAGCCTATTGGTGAAAACTTCTATAAATTCGCATGTATCAGACATTTGTACTGTAGTCATCTTGATTTCGTATGCGATGCATTCAATTCAGCAAAGATTCTCAAATCATTCTTTTCACTTGTCGATGCAATCAGAATTCTGCTGGTATTGATGGACCCAAAAATAATGTATCCTCTAGAAATCATTTATGACGACGTGGGTAGTCGATTCAGCACGGGATTAACGTCCAGTAAACACGTGCAGTGATGAAACACTTGATGTCAGTCAGTCTGAAAATATTATTTCCTATGAATTCATGGCTTTCATCTCTTGGCGGAAGATCAATTTCTGAAGATTGAAATAGCACTCTATTGCAGAACATGTTGAATTGTTTTAATGAATTAACTATCAATAATGTTGTACCTCCCTGCTCTCAATAGCGTTTCAAAACAAGCAACATACGAAGCTTTCATCTGGTGTTGTGATAAGGGACACATGTTCCGACAATAATGAGTGTGCGCAGTAATTAAAGCAATAAATAATGTGTACAATCTCTACAAATCAATGTTGGGATATGTTATCAAAATTGTTAAGACATCGCGATTAATCACGAGAAACACAACGAATGTCCATAAAAATGAATGATTTCTACAGGACGATTTGTCCCGTATCTGATAAAGCATCAATCTTTCATTAATCTTTGGTGTTAATCGTTATTCAGACGGCCTTGCTCCCATGAAGGTAAACTTGATGTTTGGACATCATGTAGCTATTGACCGAAACTAATTGCCGTTGAATCAACTGTGATTCTCATCAACTTATGTTCACTTATCGAAAAGTAGAAACATGAAACTTTATAAACACCTGCTAACCTGATCAAAAAATCATATTTGACATCGAAAATGGACGCTAATTTCAATCTTGCAATATTGGTAGAGGTAAAGCCTCACATCAACACTTTCAAAAGTAGCAACGTTGATTCGCTGTGATTAATACTGATATCGCTACCCAGATTCAGCCGTACGGATGTGTCGAACACAATAGTAAAGCACTAAGTATAACATGGTTGAATCTGACAGGCTCATGTCTCTTACTACTGTAAAGAAGAAGATACTTAGTTTTGCAGCTACTGTTTAGTTCAGTAGCATATAGTTGATTGCCAGCAATATTTAATGTTCAGTTTATCTATACACCGACTATTAGAAGATGATGGACGCATTAATGTGCCCTCAAATCTGCTTCAACTTTGTTGGTATTCTTTTTAAAACTGCACTAGGCCCTACTTTATCTTTAATTTTCGACCAATCATGTTTATCGAGAGAGAAAGATCTAGTCTTTTGGCCTTTTTTGAGCATCCTTGGAACATAGTTGAGTCTTGATTATGCATTATCACATTGATTTTGAAAGCTCCTAGTCGACGAGAGGTGAATGCATAGCTTTTGATGCGAGCTGATCTCCGAGAATCAGTGGGAAATGCATGGACGGGGCAATGCTGAACGAGAAACATAGCAATCGGGCAGCGACCTTGATGTGGTTATCTATTGTTGAAGGCAGAAATCTGAAGTCGTAAACAATGCAACTGCGGTACTTAGTTAGTCTTTCTGCAACGATAGAACGGCTTTGAATCGTGTGCGACATGAACTCGTTCAAAGCAATCTAACATAACAGTGCTCCCAATCGTGTTGTAGCTCATCATTGTCCAGTGCTCCAGTTTTGACGATAAATCAAATCTGAGGGGATTATCATTGAACAGTAGATCAAACGCTCAAAATCTACCGCAGATAAATGAGCAAAGAGTGGAATAAATGAAAGTAAAATTCTAAAGTTTAAAGCTTGCCGTATTTTTTCTGAACAGTTTTGACAAAAATAGGAGAGCAATTTGTTATTTATTCCATATTTCTTTGACCATCACAATTAGAGATATTAATCACGGTTCGATAAGGCACGCGGATATCCTGTCAATTAATATCTGTGCATTGTCGAAGCGAACTGAGATACTCTGCCAATAAAGCTAATTATTCACTACCATCCGCTAGTACATCATTCGTTCATCTCCGACATGCTGTGGAAAATTAGTGTTTAGTGAGATCTACATGTGCAGTGTCTAATCTGACGACCTACTAAGATGGGTTGAATGAGATAAAGTTGATTTGTAGCATGTCACTTTTAGATTTGTAGAATTGATATAGCCAATCAGTCATTAAAACAGGGCACTACATGACAGAAGTAGGGACAGTACACGGACCATGCGGAGTACAAACGGTACATGACATGGTTGTCAATGTGTTCGAAGCGGTTCAGGTACCCTTTTATTGACAATATATTAAGCCAGATGCTGGCCTTTCTTTCTCGCTAATATGTATTTTGCTGACAATTAATCCTTGAATTCGATATGATTTGTTTAATATTGGAGTGCTTTCATGCAGGTGACATTTTGAAACATGTCTTGAAACCAATTGTTCTGTTACAATGACGGAATGAAAAATCTACCCACGAATGACGCAGTTGTGACTAAATTGGAAACTCCTTGGTATGCGTACTCATAAGATTAATCATTTTCTCACTAAGTAAAATTTGCTTCAAAGAGAATAGTGTGTTTAGAGTCTGCTAGTATTATGTACAAATTACATGAATTCACACCGAATCTTCTGAAGAACATGAAGGTGTTCTTAGCTGGTTCTATGACTCTTCAATAATTATGTGACTTATATAACATTCAGAATTTCAATTCACGGATCGGATAGCTTAATGAATACAAATTAGAATGAAAATCTCTTTTGTTCAAAATGTTCTGGTACATTTTCTGTTTTCTATGAGAGTAAATTGTTAAGAGTAGATATTGATAACAGGTTTTAACTCACCAAATTCACTGGTCTTCTGCATCACAGTTGCGGCAACACCACTGCCTTCAGACGTTCTAGCGATGAGTTGGATGGAGTACGTGGTGTCGGGGATCAGTCCGGACATCAAGTAGTTCTTGTTGTTGCCTTTCAATATTTTCTTGATCTTCTCACGCTTCTCTGAGCTCCGATAAATGAGTTCATATTCCTTGATCTGATTCGGCTTCAGTTCATATCCATCTGGGGGCTCCCAGGCTAGCTGGATGCTATGCGGCCCAAGAGTGATGGCTTGCAGGTTTCGAGGTCGTGACGGTACTGAATTGGAAGAGTCAAAAGCTAGTACATAGCACAAAAGTAGCGAAGAGCAAATGTACCAAGTTCGGGTCAAATCCGAACTGAGCAAGCGGCCCATTTTGGCGGCACACACAAAGAGCAGCAATGATTAAAGATAGTAGACGTTATGGATGGCGTTATAAACACATTAATGATTAATTAAACTTAGTAAATGGAATTTGCAGGTGACCGACGGAAAAAGCGAACAAATGAAAAAAATCAAATGAACGAAGGCGACAGGAATATGGGACGGTGATCGCAGAGACATTAAGGAGAACACAAAGCTGCTGGCTGGTTGAGTAGAAGGGGAAAGAGACGGATTCGGACGCTGTTAGGGTTGGTTCTCATTCGAGTCACGACGGAGAGATGAGATAGGAGGAAGCGAAGGGAACGATACGATACACGTTTTCTCCTCCAAACTTGTGCGGCTAAAAGAGTATAGGGAATGGGAGGGAAAGAAGAGGGAATACACGTACAGATCGGAGATGGAGAAGAGGAGAGAGAGAATGAAGAGGGAGAAAATCTCCCTATAGACGCACGCTTTGTGCCTTCGAATCACTTCTCACGGTTGGCACGTTAGTACTGAGCAACACAATAACTCTATCTTAACTGGGCAGCCAGCAACAACTGCACTGCCGCTAAAAGTGGAAACGGAAGACCAGCCACAACGAACCGACAACGAGGGTAATTGGGGAAGGTATACGGTCCGAGATGGGAGCAGGAGGAGAGAGAGAGAGAGGAGAAATTATAACTTGCATGCTTCGCATTTCTGCGATCAGAGGATGGCGAGGGTGAGGAGGTAACTTAAGAGGAGGACTTGGTAATCGACTGGTTGAAACTGATGAGAGGTTCGAAATGAAGAAATCAAAATATTAGGATAGGTTTCATAGTAGAGTTGAAAGGAAAACGCCTAAAGGTTGGCAAATTCCACGAGCACGCGAACACAAACACACTTCGTTGCAAACCATGCACGGCAGTGAGACACAAAGAAAACCATGAATTTGATCTATCGAGTTGGAATGAGGTTCATTATTACCTTCTTTGTATCTACACTGCCGATTCAACACTCCATTCCACTCGCCATTCAAACATCTACGTTCAACATAGATGACAAGCATGACACTAGAACAAAACTAAGCATGTAATCCATCTTCAATTCATAGGAACATTCATTCACATTAAAATGGACAGTTGGTGTGAGTAGAACAAACTCACACAGGCATGCTATCAGTTTCACATTTAAACAGTCTACTTGTAAAAGTGACCAAGTGAGTTATCTAGAAAAGAGAAATCCACCGTTCGAGCATCATATCTATGTCTGCCACAAGAAAACTCATCGTCCATGTCCAAGAGATCCGTGAATTATAACTCTCGAAGCGAATTGAATAATCTTTTGTCAAGAATGCTTATGTACAAAGAAAACAAAGACTATGTATGCTATTGAGCCATGATCGAACCATATAGTCCTTCTAAACAATCTGACCACTGACATATTCGTTCTAACCATTGGCAATTAGGGAATTTATTGCCTGCTTCCAGCTCCTGAGATAGAAGAAAATTAAGATCTCGTGTATAAATGTTACTCATGAAGTTAATAACGTGAAGACAAATTTTCTTTTTCTAAGGGCTTCATGCCGGTAATGAGTTGCTTAATTACTGTCAATTGGACTTTATACTGGTGACTGGTTGATGCTTTATTTTCTCCTTCAAAGTTACGATTCTATTTAATTGGACTACTTACAGGTATCTACGAGAAAGGAGTTCAATATAGTTTGGCATATGATAAATAATATAGCATCGTAGCATATTTTCTGATATTTCCAAACATTAGAATACGATGATAATTCGCTGCATTTCATTAAGTTTCCTTTTCCATGAAGCAGGTAGATATTGTAGTTAAAAAGTACTGTCTATGAAGTTCATACTGCACTAACTGGCGCAATAGCAGCAACCCAGAGTGTTATCTGCGCGAGTATATCAAGCTTCTACATTGTTCATGTAGTCATATTTTTTGATAAAGTGCCTGCATCATCTCGATTTATATTGAATTATACATTATCTTGTCGTTCATGTGAAAGAAAAGGATTCAATCTTAAACATTCTAAATAAAAACAAACATTTTGTATTTCAGTTAAGCAAGATTATCAAATCTCGGTCATACGTAAGGAAAGAGTCTTCTAAATTGTTGTATTACTTGTCAAATGCAATTGTTCGTTCACCTCCGAGACTGAGATGGATATTAAAACGGATAAAAAACAGATTCATCAAAAATCTTTCACTAACTCACTATCACAACTTGATTGGAAGTGTACTTTACAGCAAACGTATCTACCGTGCAATCTCAAGACAAGATAAGACATTGCACAGCAATCAAAAGACAAGTTTGACACTAAGCAGCTTGAATTTGATGAACTTGCCACTTGCTACAAATCGCAAAATTGTGTCGATGAAAATCAATTGTTCTGGTAAACTCAAGAAGAAGAATCATATTTATCATCGCAACCTAGCTATATATAGGGCCTATCTCTCGCTCTTATTGTAAAGAATATACGTTGCATGGATTATCAAAAATTGATTGCAATTTAGTTGCTTTTTCAATCAATTAATTGAACTTATATGCAATCAATTAATGGACATCAATTAATCTACAGGTTGAAGATTTCTAGTAGCAGAGGTTGGACACCTCGCAGACGTCCTTGATATTTGCTGTAATAGTTGTAGAATGATGAATGAACTCCTTGATAATAGAAGCGTGTGCGCGCGTGTCGCGTCCTATTGTCAAGGGCAGGCTTCCGAGCAAGTGGTGGGCTAATGAGAAGTGCTACGTTTCCGATGTCTTTCAGTCGATATTAGAGGGGCAATAGAATTATCTAATAAGTATCTGAATGGTGTAGACCCAATTTCAACACAATTCAATTTAGTCACATCAAACAGAAATTTCTTAAAAGCAAAAAAGAATTTGTTGCAATAGGAATTTGATATAAGAAATTGATACAATCAATCAATCGATATTGGATTTTCTGATCAATCAATTAATCAAAATTGAATCAATTTTTGATGATCCCTTTAGCTGTTGTGGAGGAACTCATAACGTTGAAAAAAACTATCAACTGCATTTTATCTATGAAACGAAATAATTCTGAGAAAATGCCTCGTTTTTTTATTTTCAAAGTGTGGGAACCTTTTTATCCCTCAGAATACTTACACTTCCCTCAACAGCAAGAATGCCTCTGCTCTCAACTTTGTGAGAATTTTGCTTTTATTAAAATTCTACGTACTTAGATTAGTCTAAAGCCGTTACCTGTAATAGCCTCACGAACATCCTTATATCTACTTATGCACTAACATCATTCACTTCCTGAGACAAGACTTTCTCTAAGTGACTCATCCTTTTGTCTCTGTCTCCTTAATCCTGACCTGACATCAACTGAAGTGACTCATGATATTCTAAACTTCCACTTCATCGGCGGCTTGCTGTTTTCCATCACTGATTCTAATGCCAAACAACAGTTTCACGACTGATAGTTGGATGAAAGTTGGGAAATGTCTGCTAGAAGGTGCTTTCATCGGTCTCAACATTGCTTTGGTTCTAATATCAATCCTTTCATTGAAGATACTCGTGCTTGGCAGGCCACTATGAACAGAATTGGAATCCTGAATTCATCTTCGCGCATTCCAAGGTCTGAAGCTGCAAAATATGCCAGATGATAAAAAGACACCATTTACACTAATTTATAAGGACAAGATTCGAATTCTATGAGTAAGACGTGAGCACGCGTGTGTTTTTCATGATTGATAACATGTTCCTGCTAAGTTACGAAGCTCCTAAATTTCAGATTCTCAAGTGAATTTTTGAGTCCCGGTTCGAACCTTGGTGCAGCTAAAACGTGTATCAATACTCGGCAAGTTTTTGCTTAAGATGCAGCGAAGTACAGCGATGCTGAAATTAGTTAAACAAACGGTATACAGGTAGGGTAGCGGCTTCGATTTCTTGAATTTTAATGATATTGTTTCCGGTTCGGTTCATGCAAGGATCAGCACTGCGGTTCCGGTTCATATACGGATCAGCAACATGGCTACTACCATTCTTTGAATTTAAAAAACGGTTCCAGTTCATGCACGCTCGTAAGGGTAAGAATTGCGGCTGCACTTCCTCTCAATAACCGAAAACCGAGCATCTCTAGCAATTATTCTCTAATATGATTTCATTAACGTAACATAGAAATCAACAGTGTTAATCTGATACTTGTAGTTCGTCACCTCCCGATTGCATCTTAAAATTCAAAGCATTATCAAATTTCATATCTTCATTTTGACAAGGTTGAAGCAAGGCCTCTAATGAAGGAATCTGATAATAAAATTGTAAATCTGATCCGATCTCAAAAATTGTATCAATTTTCATTTGATAATTAGAAAAATGCATTCCGTGGATGCTTTCTTAATACGGTCTCACAGGCTCTCTGTGGAATACCTTATCTGTCACGTCAACAAAAATCCAATCTTCTGTATCTCCATTGTGAGCAGCTGCGATCAGAGAGGATTTTCCTATTACAGAGAAGAATTTCATTAAGACATGGTAAGTGAAATAATTCATTAGGTGTACCTTGTTCGAATAGAAAACAGACATATTCTTTATGTGAATAAGTAAAATATTTTGCCATCGCCTTATTCAGTCAGAAAATTAAGTTATTGTCTTGATCACAATGTCACCAGGATCCGTCAGAAAATATTCATTCTGTCTTGAACTATCGATCAAATGTGGTTTCTCAATTGTCATTTTTCATTTCATTGCGATCTTTGATATTTTTAGGAAAAGACAATTATTACAAGAGAGCAATATTTTTTATGCATCACGAAATTCACCGAACACGTGTGTGAAGTTGGCGGAACCATTTTTTTGCTATAGTGTAATTCTATTCAAACCGTATCTACTTTATCAACTTCAGTCTCTTGATCATGGATCTATGCACAGATCCCACAAATTCGCCTTCGTTTTTGAGAAATTCAAGTTCAAGGGTGAAAGCGGTTCCATTGAGAAGTTAGCGGGACCACCCAGCGGAGCCATGTGCATCAAATTAGTGATTGTAGGCAGATTTCGCTGAAGATTAAAAGGTCGTTCCGCCGACTTTACAATCGAATTGCGGAAAAAGTGAAATTCAAATTTCCGACTAAAAACTTCATTGTTTTGAAAAATGAAGCATATGCATGTATTTGTGATCAGCGAAACAAAATGGATCTGGCAGTGACAGAAAGAAGTTGATTTACTGCACCTATCAGCCAGACTCAGCAACTGGTTCCGGTGGGTGGTCCAGTTTACTTCACAACGAAACCACTTTCATCTCTGAACTTGAATTTCTCAAAACCGACTGCGAATTTGTGGAATCTGAGCCCAGATCCATAATCCAGAGACTGAAATTGATAAAACAAAAGCTCTTTCGAATGAATTACGCTGTAATAAAAACTGGTCCCGTCAACTTTCCACACGTGAACGAAGGATATATAACGTGTTTTTGAACAGAGGGTCAACATGTCATTTTTGAGTGGTATGTCAAAATATCCCAGTCGATGAAGATAATTCGGAGAAATTGGTAACTATTATCAAGTCGTAAAATATGTCTCCTAGTCCTAGGTTAACAGAACACTAACAAATCTGACACCAGATGAAGTGTCGTCAGTCTGGGAGTTGAAAACTATCTCCATTTTGCATCACCTTTTGACATGGACGTTTACATGCGGTTAATAATCTTCCTAGAAACATGTCAAAACAAAGTGCTTGTAGCTAGGTGTCATTCTGTGTTTCTGATAAAGACCCGTACCGTACCAGTTAAATTAAATGACTGAGGAAAAACCGATAAGCAAAGTTCTTCAACATTGAAAGAGTCTCGTTTCCGAGGAAAACTGTGAAACAATGAAAATAATCGAGCCTTCTTCATGGGAATGAGTATCAATATTAAATTTGTGGTCGGGAATATTCGTACATTACATTCGTACTCAACACTTTCGTGTTCCATTGTCTTCAAATTGCCTTCTACAAAGTTCATTCTTTCCCACTATGTCGAAATTAAGTAATTCGAATTTCAATGTATAGCGGTTCTCGCGATTATGCCCAACGATTCTCAATATTGCGGTTTGAGAAAATAAACGTTATTATTATTATTAAGGACCTGCTTAGACTAAGTGATATTGTTTACTGCTTACTCCGCCGAGGAGGTTTCACTAAATATTACTGCATACAACTTTAACTTAAAGAGAATCACCTGCATGTGAAAGCTGCCCCACCCCAGGCCCGTAACACGATCTGATCTACAGGGGTGGGGCATGGCCCCAAAGGAGAGAAAGTTGATATGAACATCATCAACCATGAGAAGACTACAATCTTGAATTAATAATATCTGCACTTGCAGTTTAAATGATTGCTGTTATTTAAGGTTAATTAATTATGTAATGAAAGACTCTAATGCATGACAATGCAAACTCCTGTATATATTGAGTTAATCTTTTCTTACAATGATCAACTATCACATATGCTTATGCATGAAATTACAAGTTCCATAATTATTAGAAAAAGCATTATGAATATGATGCAGCCTAATTTTGTTTGAATGTATTACATGTATATCTGACGATTTAAGACTGCATGAAGCCTTTTTCTGTGATAATAAGTTTGAGTATTAAATCACTATATGATCTTGCAGTACATGATCACTTCACAAAGAGAACATCAATTTAGAAAATCCAATCATTTTTCTATTGGTAACGTATTTACAGACGCTCAACACTCGCTAGATAGACTTTGCTTCTCTCCTACAATCTGTGCCGACAAGAATTCCGTTCTCGCCAGCCATCAATCAATTCCCCTCCAATTTTGTTCTCACTTCCGACGATTTGATTGATTCGTTTTACTGATTGTATGTTGACCATATAGATAACTATAATAGCAGAGGGGGCACAATAATTAACAGGGGGCTTCCCCCCATGCCCACGTGGCAACGGGCCTGTGGCTTCGTACAGGGAAAATTTATCTTGTATAAGTGAAAAATAGATTACAGGTCATCCAAACCTAACTCTTCGATAAATCATGCATTTCAGAGCCTTGTGATTGCACGTAGCTATTGACATATTCGGGAAAACTTATCTAAACTACAGCAACTTACAACTCTTCAATTCGTTGAAGAATGAGAAACGATCTGTCTGAAAATATCTTATCGATTGCAGATCAAAGGAATGATTTCAGAAAGCTTGCCGTAAGCAAATTGTTATGAAATCCGAACAACATGACGTGAACATACACGCGCGTGTATTTCTTGTTGACAACAGTTTCATCATCCACAGTTTTTAGAAAGTTGAAATCACTGAAGCAAACTTAATCCGTATAACTTTCATTCTGTTGATGGAAGCTGTCAGCAAACTACATGTGCATCCACTGTCATGGACTCCCTGTTTATTCGAAAATCGACGACGTGTTATTTGAGCCGCATAAAACCAAGCACCAAATGTCAGCATTCATCACTTTATACAAATATCTCCGATGATAGTGACGACGAATGATGAATCACCTATTCATTCTTTAAAACTATTGATAAAGACATTCGTCCGATGAAATATCACATTATCAGCAGACTATTTGCATTTACCAGATTTATTCAAATAAATATTCGCCTATTCATGCGAGATAATAAAACTTAACTCTGACAGTAAATTAATCAAACTTTATTTCGATGTCTGAACGCTATCACAAGGGATTTTATCGCTTCGAAGGCAATTGGCCGCACCAACTATTTGAAACCACATCGTTTCAGGCAGGCATTCAAAATAGATCACCAGGGATTGGGAAAGTATTGATGAAGAACAGATTGTAATTAATTGTTATCGATACTTTTAAATGATTGCTCATGCGGATAAAAAAACGTGAATTGATTGATTTATCAACAATTATATTGTAATTACATTGTACACCGAGATTCACGAAATTTCATTTATTGAGATTTGTCTCAGAGGAAAAATCCGTTGACTCTGCTATTAATCAAAGTTCAGCAAGATATGTGCACTGCTCATCTTGACACTATGATGAAGTCTGAACACTACCACTGACTGCCCTATGATAGCTAGAAAACGCTTCGTGCCTACGAAATCGTGTGAATAAAGTTAACAGTTTGCACAAATCAATCCCTGATTTGAATATTGTCATCGTGTAATTGTATCCGTAAAATTCATTTAGCATCCATAAACCAATAAAATGACTTCTCATGTTTATGACAAGATGAACAGATTCATTTCTGATACAGTATCTAACTTAGCAAGCATCATTATAGCCAATAATGTCACAAGTAATAGTTTTTATAGATAGTGTAAAGATATATACGTGTATATATAGATAGATCAGGAACATGTTCAAACCTGTTTCACTCAAATGAATAAGTGTATAATATAGTAATTCAATTTTCCGAGTTTCATCTCAAATAATTAGCAATAAATTGAATAGTCGATATATCAATAGATGCAATCGGCATTAATTGACACTTCATTTGATTAGCAATCAATATTTTCCAATTGCTGATCCTGATGTAATACCCCTACTCTATGGTTACACCTTAGCATAAGCAAATAGCTGGAATTGAATTTATTGAACAACCAAAAAATTGACTGCAATTAAGTGAAAATGCCTGATTATGCTTCCGACCGCTCACGTGAATGTATGAGATCACAGATTATGGTGTTTCCAGGAATTGAGGTAAAACTATGTCGTGGGGTATAAGGAAATGTACGATACGTGACACTCATTTATCACACTGACCCCGATTAAAGCCCAACTCAGACTGAAAGAATTTTGAATGAGAATTTGAAGATTCTTTTAGTGAGGGATGCCTATCATTATGAAATATTCTGTGAAGAATAATGTTGCCAGCGCAACTCGATCTACGATACTGCAAAATGTCTCTTCTTCCGGCTATAAGCGAAAGGAGATCGTCATCGAGTATCTGAAACCCCTACGGTAATGCCCATTGACCTCGCCAGCTAAATGATAGCTGAGCAACTGTAGGAGGCGATAATTTGATTTCATTCCAACGCAGACAGCACTTAAGCCTGTCCATTTGTCTACCCATTCGGAGATCACATTTCGAGACACAGCGCTCGAGCACAGCTAAATTAAGGATCAAATTTGATCTCTCTACCTACATACTCCAATTTCTAGAAGCTTTGAAATGCTCGGACAATGGCTAAAAATTTAAATCCTGGTTTCACATATTTGCTGTGTTTGGTGACTGATATCTAGTTTCTGCAGTCCTATCGGGATGAACAAAGTATATTGTAGACATTGAGACTATTGCAAAAGTTTAACATCGACATATGGTGAGGTTTTCATACTCTATGCAAACATGTGACTTGAATATGCTTTGGACTCAAAGTAAGCCTTTAAAAGTCACAGAATTAGATTATTTTATTCTTTCAGTTTGCTAGAAGTGAAGACTAATTCAAATAGCACATGCTGAAACTTAGTAAGTGGGCAAAAATGATTCCTAATACCTCACAGAGATATGTAAAAAAGTCGTGCGTCGCTTGCGGATTGCTGTGAATTCTATCAAAGTGCTTCGATTGCCACGATTCCTTCACATTCGAAGAATTCAGATCATTGCGCACAAGTTTTATCCATAATGTTGGTCATTCCGATCATCATTAAAGAAAGTAGCAGGTGCACGAAAATTAGTTCACCTGATGATTTCACCATCCTTTTCTCAGAAGTACTCACTACAGTGTATACTCTGACTGTAGCCAGACAGCTTTGTGTGTTTTGGTGTGTGCGAAGTGATATAACAGCACGCACGCATCTCTCACTGGCTCTGGTGTCCAAACCGGGTGACAGTTTATTGTTTGCCATTTTCAATAGTAGACGATATACAAATTATCCATTCGAGAAGGAGCAAGTTCCGTGCTGTGCCATTTCGATGTTAAGGACAGATACGAAACTTCCATTCTAGAAACCGAAGCGCGCGCAGATGAATCTAATTCTGTGGATTCTTCATATTTTATCGATTTCTGAAGAGTTCTTTGTTCTATTGTTTACCTCCATTATCCACTTTCCACTTATCCACTCTTACCATTATCCACTTTGTGTAGTGTCAGATATAGTTCACTTGTAATCGGTGTATAGTAGCATCGTTGTATTTCCACATTTTACCTCCACTTTTCTAGTTTTTATTCATCGGTTTCCTGTTGTTTTATAATATCCATTTTTAATTTCCTTAACCTATGGTAACCATTGTCTTATTCTATTTCCACTATCAGCATCTGTAGTCGGTACAGTATATTAGACGTCTGTTTTGAACGTGTATACGACAGTGTTTGGAATCTATGGTATTAGTACAAGTCTTAAGATTTCCATTTTTACCAGATATCGGGCCAAAGCTGATCAATTTTAATTCGTTGCCACGAGAAAGCTACATTGAGTTCTTTTAAGAACTGATTAATCCAATGGTTACAGTAGCATTGCCTTTGTACACTTGCGGATTGGAGAACGCCATCAGTCCTCATTAGGACTACTTTAACTAATAATTAAGATTAGTAAGCATTATATTCTATTATAAATGGATACTGGGATGACTTTCATCATCGTATGAGAATTGATCGCTAGATGATTTTAAAATCAGTCGCCTTCACCGAGACGGACCCTCGTTACAAGTTCATTCATTATCTCGGTTGAGGGATCCCGTCATCGCTGACCGTGATAAAAACAGCGCAATTTGTAAGTACTTTCGCTCACAATCCGTGTGGCGCCTTCATTGAAATATATAATGAACACAAGTGACAGTCCATTGTTTTCTTCTAACTTCTTTCATGTTGTAGAAGAAAGTTTTCACCGGATCATCTGATCCAAGTCTTTCCTAATTAAAACGATTCTGACTCAATTCAATGCAGCAAACTCTGACAACATTGAATTATAGCAGGTTAATTTTTGATGACCTTCTGATCAGAGTTTACGTAAACAGACAGCAATACATTATTGAAGAAGTATCAGTTGCTAGAGCGCATGAAAACGAGACGAGTTAATGAACCCATTTACTCTGATTGACATACTGCTTTCAAAACGATAGATTCCTATTATTTTCCTCTCTGAGCTTAATGTGCTTATCGATCGATATACGAGGGCGATGCATAAAGCATTATGAAAATCTTCGTCGTCTACTACGAAATTTTTATTCCTATTATCATCCAACTTCACTTTCACGTTCACCATTACATTACTTTATCCACCATCAAGTCAGATATTTGCATCTCTATCCCAGCAAGAGAAACTGAGTTGGACTGAAGCAAAACCCTTATTCTCACGAACGAACGGAGGAAAAGAAAGAATTCGTTAGTAAATTACAACACAGGTTATCAAGTATTATTGCACAAACAGATATTCGAACAAAGTTGTATAGACGAATGAATTCATCAATTATTGTTAGTCAGATGATGGTCATGGTGAAAAATTCACTTTCTCCCCTTTATATTTATTGACCGATGGTGAGTTAAAATAAGTATAAGCAGTAAAATGCCAACGCTTCGTGCCACTGACACTTCGATGGGCCGACTTCTGACTCGTGTCAGTGGCACGAAGCGTTGGTAATTAGTAACATTAGTAACCATTAGTAACAGCCTCCTGTTCCTGACCATCAATTGGATTAGTCAGATGATCTTAGGATATAAATTTATGTATTACCGGTTTCTGTGCTACCCTATTGTCACTTTTCTATCATTTTCAATGTCTTGAACGGCATGAATTCTATCTAATATCTTGATCAGTGTGTGATAATGATGAAACAACAACTATAGATTGATACAGGTTTTGGAATTCAAGAAGGACCGCCTAGAAATCATCAGTGACAATCTGATTTTAATAGAGACATAATGCGTTGGTTATCGACAATCTGATTTCATGAGTGACAAAAGGCTTTCAACTCGGACATTGTGATGTTTTGTAGAAATGAAGCATGTTCATGAGTGGCATTAGGATTTCAATAGAAATATAAGCCAGATGGATGTATTGTTATCGAATGCTGAGCTACCACAATGTCAAGAAGTCGAATTGCAGAACAAGACAAGCGCATCAGTAAAAGTGCATGTAAGCCTATAAGAAATTATATATAGACATGTGGATAGCAAGGTGTTCTTCTATTGCGCTGCATTTTAATTAGTCAGGTTCATCAATTCTGAAATACATGAATTGTTGGGATATCAGCTGGGGATGCTGTATGCACTGCAAAGGCGCTTTCTTGTGGCTACCTTTCAAGCAAAAAAATAGACTTCATTCAAAATAGATCGTATGTTTAATTCTGTATTGACAATGCTGAATTGAGTGGTAGGATTCCTAATTGGCATTTGCTACAAATTTGCATTTGAACGTCAATTAACCAATTCAAATGTTGCTGTCATTACTGTTCTCGCAAGATCTTCGATGAATTACCAGATGTCACTCTTGATGTGAACCATTTCTCAATGAAAATATCTATGTCATCAATTGAATTCTCGTTGTCTTCATTTGAAGTCCCTGTGTCACTAATGAAATCCGCTGTCACTTTTGAAATCACTAGTTCATGTTAGTTGTTTCACATGTCACTGATGAAGTCCAAAACCTGTAACACAACTCTCAGTCTCATACATCTTCGTTACTAGCTCGTGGCGTTAAGATAATAACGTAACGAAATGGGATGGCGTCGTCAGAAATGTGATATCTTTTCTAGGGAGATTTGTTACATAATCATCATATCATAAAGTCTCACTCTTCCCATAGTAACCATTTCACAGAGAGCAGCGAGACAGAAGGAGTACAGGATAATGAATCTTACAGTTGCAGTTTCAGATGACGCGTCATAACAACGTTCGAATGAATTCAGCAACCTAATAAGAGACAATAGAAGACGCAAGTGATTACGTAATTATCCTGATGTTGAAAGAAAATTGCATTAGAGAAATAACACTTTAAATTACTTAATAAGTACAAAACTTTTAACTTAACGAGAAGGAAGATAGGAGAATTAATCTATTCATCATCGGAAGAAAATTCATTGCACACATGAAGTCGCTCAGAATTGGAAGTATGGAACGGAAGAAATTAGAAGCGTTAGGTATCCAAAACTTTGAATGACTTGGACTAATATTCTCTCTTATCAGAAGCTATGTTCTGTACATCAATTCAAACCTTACTTTGATTTGACGAAGACGACAATCATAAATCGTATACCATATGAATGTATGTGATCACGCGTTGAATCAGTTGAACTAAATACTTGGAGACTAAATGATGAAAGTGTTAGTCCGCATCAGAATGTAAGTGCTAGTCGAACAAAGATACTTGATTTACATCTATAGCTTCAGAATTATCACTAGGGAACATAGATATGTCTGTTGTTTGACCTAGCTATGACATTTACTTACACTAACCAGCTTTTCCTTATAATCTTCAATTTGGCTTACCAACTTTCATTTCCATATATATCTATGATTTCCTTGCCCTATGTAAATAAGTGTAGAAATCATCTAATTTCCTAAATTTTCATTCAATTATTTATTTTACAATTTCCTTCACTTGTAGATTAAAGAGACGCACGCACATCGAGCGAGCAATGAACGACACTTAATTTTCCACGGTCAACATAGTCCTACTTTTCATTATTTCTCTAACTACTAACAATGCATTGTGAGTAGCAGCAAGTGATGAAATGTCAGATTAAAGACAAAGAGGCCAAGAACTGCCATTCGTAAGCGATCGCAACAGCAATGAGCGTGTACAAAGAAAACAGCATCCTCAATGGAAATACAATATTAACAGTGGTGGCAGACATCGTTTTCTGATTACAACAAGGTGTGGAGAAATATGGTTAGAGAATTGTCCACACATTATCTGGCACATTGCATTACCTGTTTTAACTGGTAAGGTAGGGTAAAAAGAGAAAAGAAGGAATTTGGGTAAAAATTGTAAACAAGACAGGAGGTTCCAAAACACAACGGCATTCACAAACCAGGTACAAATACAAATTGGGTCAAATAGGGAATTGCAATGCGAAATCGGAGTTATGCGGTCAATGAAAACATAGGATAAATAGGTAAAGTGTGTTAGTACGATTAAGAATTACAGTTAAGAAAATTAATCTAATTCAAATTTCAATAAAATATTCATTACAAAGAATTATCAGTTACCATTAAAAAAGACATTAGAAAATTACGCATGTGTTTAAATTTAGAATAGTAAAAACACGTGAAAAACATGTACATACAAAAAATCGATTATATTCATCGATTTAAAAAAGTAAGTAACTAAATATACATTAAGGGACCAGCATAACCAAGCAAGGAGAGGTTTAGAGGTTTGAGGTTAGTCTCTTCTACGAAAGGAAGTTTCAGCAATCCAATTCAAGGCACATGCAAGTTTTGGAAGTAGTAGAGAATGCACATATTTCATGCAGACAGAAAGCGCGCAGCCATTATCAATACTCGATAGAAAAATGCATTTCATTCAAGAACGAGAGCTTCAAAATACGAGTGAGAAAGCGATATCATTTGATTCACATTCGGTCCAATTAGATGCGTCGGCGGGAACTACACTACGGACCGCAAACACAGCCAGTTCCGGTGACTCGTGTCCCTCGAACAATAAGGGATCAAGCATGGCAGCCATTTGGAAATAGTGTCACATGCATGAGATTTGGGAATGGGCCGATAATTCATTCCTTGAAAAGAGCGAGCGAGCGAATCATCTCAAACAGTAAGTACAGTGAGTTTCGTGTGTGGTTGAATGTAGTCTGATGATCCATGTGGAGGTGACGTTCATTCATTCCTTGAGAAACAACAAGCTAGGAGGGAGGGAGAGTGTACTTGACTGCTCCGCTTGACTTACAGGTTTCTATGGGTTGGTTATCAATGCGTCCTGCAGACATGGTAATGGTAAAAAAACCAATGGAATGTTATTAATTCCATGAAACGCAATCATCAAAAATAAGGTTAAAAAGGAAAAAGAATGACAGTTAGAATATAAATTCGTGAGAATATGCACACTATAGGATCAAGGAGGCAATAACTAGAAAGCATAAGGTTCAATTCAGGTCTGAAAATAAAGTGCTCAATCAATGGTTATACAATTTTGAAGTACGTGAGATTATAGGATTAGAGATTACGTGTTAAACAACAATACAAATGAATGCAATATAAACCAGAGAACAGAAAACATTTCATAGCTCAAACCTCTGAACAATGCACATACTCAAATCCTCGGCACACGAGTTTATCGTCCATGACATTTCTATTTGGTAATTGTGCATGCATGCATACATGATTTCACTTTGAGAATACTGAACCTTGTATCTTGAAAGAGTCTGTCGCAAATCATTTAGATTCTATAATCAAACTCCAGAGCTACGCTCCTAACAATAAGGCAATTCATAGGATAAATGACTGATGTGCACGAAGTGAAAAAGCAATACCAAGTTGCAAGCTTGTGGATAACATCTTAAAATAGTTCAATCTTTGACTTCAAACTCTGATTACAGTCAGCATTAACTACTTATCAATTTGGCAACATTTAGCAGCAAAAATTCCTCGGCTGATCTTTCTAGGCGTACGTATATTCTCTAATTCATGTGATTGATAAAATGCTGTTAGACGGGATGGCGGCAATCTCTTGAATAATGAGAACTATCGATTGCTTTTTATGAAAACATCATTCTCCAATTGATTAACCAAAATTATGGAATTACGAAGCATTGAACTTTTGAAGTCATCTTTCAACACTTTTGTTGCTAAATATTTTGAAAAATGAGAAAATATGTTCCAAAATGACATTGATCATTTTACATTTTACAGCTACAAGGTTTAAAAACTGGATTTAACGACAGAAAGAAAATTACATTAAGTATTTAACTCACACGTTTTTGTTTATCAAAATCATGATAGCCGCGACAAGCGCGTCACTCGAGTTCTCCATATTCACTTTAAGTAAAAATCATGCTGCTTATAAATACATTGACAGTAGAAAGGATTTGTCAACTTAAAAGGGATCGTCAACGAAACTGCATTAATTCTTGAAATAATATTTAGAGAGGTTTTGATTTTAAATATCCCTAACTTAAATGAGTTTAATAAAGTAATATAGCACTGACATCTGCTGAAAGTTTTAGGATAAATGTTTTATCAATTTTTAGGAAAGCATGGACGGGTAGAATTTCATCGACTCGATAATAACCAGAATAAATAAAACGTTAAGAAAACCTGTTTGAATCATGCTAATTATCGAATGGACACTGGGAGAAGATTGTATAAAAGTATGCTATTGCAAGTACACTCAAAGTGAAAGCTCCTCTACTAAATTTACTTTGCTTATTCTTTTTTTCGAGAAGGATATAATATTGTATGCTGCATGCTTAGCTGGTGATAGTTTCTGGAAACGTCAAACACCTTATTATCAAAGATTTCTGTAACTCACAAAAATTGAATTATTGTCGAAACATGACCAAACCAAAATATTATGCCGTATTTGCCCAAACAGAGCAAGTGTGTTGCGCGATTTTTTCTACAATTTTAGTAAGAGGGCGAATTGTAAGGGAAATACGATGTACACATGACATAACTGCTGTTTTTTGGTTTGATAATAGAATACTGCTGCTAAGGTCAGCATACTATTTTGACAACACAGTCAATGACTAGAGGGCAAACATGACGCGTAAATAGAATGACTTCGCGGCATGTTGCATGGCTCAATAAGCTCCTGAGAGTCTGCTCTGCGTGTAATCGTTGCCTAGGTCCATATTGTGATAGGTTTCAAATTTTTTGCTCTTTGAGAATATTCCTTTACATACTTTCACTATAATTTATGACTATTTTACAAGATACAAGTGATGACAGGGGTTTCCCAGTGGACACACTGGCCAGATAATTGCACAAGGGTTCTATTTGAGAAAGTAACTGTGTTGCTAAGTTGAGAATCTTATGATTGTGACACCCAGATTGTCAGAGCTGCTTTCGTAAAAATAGATTATCCTAGACGTTGGTTAGATATCAATCAAATAGAAAATTCTGCAACTTTGTTTGAAAGATATTATCTATAATAATTGCATTATCATATCAGGGTTCATCAAAAGAAATGCTTGTGATCAGGAATTAGGGACAAACACAACTGGTCATGCAATGAAACTCATTTTCTACCCATTCATTTGTTGAGACACTTGCTGTATAGGGGATCCTGCTACTGCCGCAAACACATGATGACTTTGTAGCACCGGTATCATTCACATCAGAATGGATAGAAATATCGACATCATCAGTCTAATCATAAACTTGAGAGATAATTAAGTGCATGAACAGAATCAGTACTTTTTCAATGCTCTTATTTACTCATGGCACGAGAACTTACTTCCATTGACAAATAAAGCCGCCATCAGATAGTGTAAATATCAAACTCGATTATACATCACCTACACTGCATACCGTACACAGCCAATCTGCAGACAATTTGACAACCAAGTCATTTTTGGCTGATAAACCGTATTAACAGACGAATTTCATGCTTATCAGACAATTTCTGACAAAGCCTAGTACTTAGTAAGCTTAGTTTCTGAATAAGTCAATTTGATATCTTCCCCATTACTGTACAAATCAATTAATTACAATTTTTTGATAGCAGCAATCAATTAATTGCGACCACTTAATTGGAATAAATGTTTCATAAGCCCTGCTTTTATTCGAGATTCGCGGATAAACTGTAGATAAGCCCTGCAAACCAGTAATGTTTCCCTGGTGTAACTGGCGTGCTCCAGACGCTGGTGTGACACGAATGTTAATGAACATCGAGAAGAAGACGAAATATTGTCGATTGTGAGGCGAAGGCTTCCTATCGGAGGTGGTGATGGGCAAGAATCTTGTCGATTGGTGAATTAATTGGCCAAGAAGTCTGGACATCAAGGGAGTCGGTGGCATGTGACCTCCAACGCCGATGACGTAGATGGGACTTACAATTAACCGAATATTCATAAATTTTGAGACAATCAACTTTTATTAGATGAAATAGAAAATTCGAATTTTCGGAATGACATTTGTAATTAATGATTCACCTGCGGTGTGGACTTGTGGTAGAGTGTTCGCTCTGAGTCCGCGAGACCTTTGTTCAAGCCTTCGTTGTGTCAAACCTAAGACTTATAAAATAGGTGCACTCTGCATTCTTGCTAACCACTCAGCACAAAAAGAATGAGAGTGGGATAAATGACAACTCGACCACATGGAAGAAAGGCTCCGTGCCTAATGTGCTTCCGAGTATAAGCAAGGTTCATTTTTAAGGCCTCAGCTTGACTTCTATTTAAGGAATTGGAATAGATTTCGTTGACGTCAACAAACGTTTTTCATGATTAAAAACAAAGGCCAATGTGTAGAATGTCAATTTTTAAGAAAGTTTGAATTCAAATCGAAATGTTGCAACATTAACTGTCTCTATCACACGTATAAATGGCGAAGATATACAATGGAACATAATGGAGCACAAGCATGATGTGCATTCAGGCAAAATCTAAGCTATATTTCAAGAGATATGAACAAAATTAGATTTAGATCCCTACGAGTTTCAAATCATTTATTAATTGTATATGTCTGTAGTTCGGATGAAGATTAATCTGTATCTGAGGTATTGACCTTCTACCATAGGGTATACTGCACTGTATGATTGTGTTGTCATCGTCTGAAGTTCTACCTTGTGGAGTATCGGCGAACCTCAGTTCGTGATCACACTTTTGAGTCAGATATGTGCCCTTCGAACACTCATTCTTTGATAATCAAACAAATTGAGGATAGCTTGACTTGATTACAGTGGCGTGAATTGGAGATGTACTGTAAAACATCTCAATCCTGGTCAATGACAACGGCAGCTTCGAGTCATTCGACATATTGACTGGATATCAACTCACTTCTCTCTCACATGATGAACATTACATAATTATCTGCATCTCTTTGGATATTCACTTTGCTACCTAAGTGTTGTAAGAACGGCATGAAGTCTCAATCAAGACACTAAAAGAATTACTTTCCTCTACTGTTCTACGATAAGCAGTACTATACAGCACACGACATATTGTCCCAAAAAGCGCACAATTTGTTGCAAAATTCACCTAAATTTTACGTAATGAGATTTTAAGAGCAAATCAACATCAAGTGAAAGTGCATTCTGAGCTAGTTAAAGACAAGACTTTCAACTATTATCAAATGCATCTATCATGTGATATGTAAGTCCTAGATATCACCCTCCAAACATGCTGTAAATTAGGACAAGTACATTGTTACCGGCCTAGTATCGACAGATGAATTCAAATTTCAAGAAAATGTCATTGATTACTTTCAGTATCCACAACTTTGTGTGAAGGACATATCCTTTCTTGTTCATTACTTTCTCGCCAACTCCATAGAACGATGTCAATGTAACTCTTCATGAACACTGTCCACGACGGAAGTTCAACCGAAGAGAATCATGAAGTGCTTTCAACTAATTTCTCGTCGTGACAGTCGTGCCTTCGAATAACGGTAAAAATTCCATGAAAGGAAATGTCGAGTCCAGTTGTAGAGAGGTTCAACGGAAATGGATCTCATTGCGACCGAATCCTCAGTTAGGATGTTCCACATTGTGTCACACTTTCCATCATCATCTGAGTCTTGTAGGATTCGAAAGCGGTGACTGACAACAATCTTAAAATTTACATCGCGGAAATATTTCTGCTATAAAACAGAACTGAGACTTTCAAATTTGCATATCAGTAACAATCCGCACACAAATGTACGCACAGATATTCGTCTTCATATTCATGTCATCATTATAAGCGTATTAATTTCTCTTCTCTTCAAATAAGTACTTCAGTTGAATGCTTAGATGTAGATTCTGTAGCTTTGGTTATTTAGAAATTGTAACTTGCAGAATGTTCTTAAATTTCATTGTCTCTTTGATAAAATGCTCTTTATTTCAAAATTATTTAAAGCCGAGAAAGATGACTATATACACGGGAAAGCAAGCAGACTTAAAATATTGAGTGCTGTCGCTTATGTGTCCATCACCAGCGTTGCAGCCTTGTGGTAGAGTGTTCGCTCTGCGTCCGGGAGACTTGGGTTCAAACCTGACTTTCAAAATAGGTACATTCTGCATTCTTGCTGAACAAACACTCAGCACAAGAAAGAATGCGGGTGGGATAGACAACAACTCGGCCACATGGAAGAGGGGCTCCGTGCCTAATGTGCTTCAGAGTATAAACATGGTTCACTTTTTATTTAGATATACCCGTATAGTGCACAAAGTGGCAATTAGAATACGAAAAAGTACATCATGTTCTCGCTTTGATTACATTCGCTAATAAACTAGAGTTGGCCCCATGCATAGTTGTAAAAATCAGTTCTAACATCAACTATTTCGAAGAACCTGTTGAATTCTACTTTTGTGTCCTTGGCTATTTAATAAATATCGAACATGATATTCATTCCGCCTATACTGCTGTCTTAACTTTACATATCCACACATTAATCCACACAATGGATAACATAAATACTTTGGCCCACGTATCTGTGATAAGTAATTCAGTATTCTCTTCTGCACAGTCACTCGAGACATTGTTGTGATATGATTTGTAGTCATTATCAATTTGATACTTGAACTCTTCTGCTAATTTTTTTTCATGGATTTATCAGAAATGAAAGATTGCATGCATGAAGGTCGTGGTTCTAAAATAGCACAATTTTCTCGATAATGATATGGACACAAAACTCTTCTATTTGATGCTAATAATAGCAATCAAGATTTAAAAACATTATCTTGAATATTGTCTCTTAGATACTGTGAATACACAGATTGACAATCCAAGTTTGATGATCATTTAGCAAGCACTTTTCCAATACCTTCATTATAAAAAACTAGAATGACACTGGAGAAATCAGTTGAAATAGCCAATTCGGTGCGTCTATTAAATTTTGCCTTTATGTTTTCATTTTCTCTACAATATTTGAAGCTCTTCTTAGAATATTCCAGTGCTAATGTTCTGAAGTCAACTATTTCCAAAGTTGTTATGATTTTTGTTGTTATGCAGAATTCAGTTGGCACAATAAATCCACGCTACTGTCAAATTGACATAAGTAGTAATAGTGGACGTGAACATTGATATTCAGATTGCAACACTTGCCCTATGTTTTCAGCTGCAGAGATTTCCCAAATCTACATGAAATTGTGCATGATAAATGCTCATCTCCAAATTGACTGCATTCTAACATCCTCTTTACCTCTGTCAAAACTACCTTCCTAGTAATACGAGTAGTTGTCATTCACAGCTAAGAAGGTATTTTACGAATTTATTAACTGTCTATATTAAACAGAAGAGTAGGTGATATATCGCTATTTACATAGTTCTCTATGCTAACTACATGCATTACATAACTTGCGGAAAAGAGCATCCCATTTGAAAACTGAAATCAAAATTCTGATAAGGATTTAATTGACAACGAAAATGACAAAATTAATTCAAATTAGAAATAAATGATTGACTTGGTACCGACCGTATTCATCCAATAATGCGTTCGGCTTCGAAGTCAGCAGAATAGCAGGAGAAAGTTTGTTTACAACACTGCTTACAACGTATTAAATTGGAAAAGAGAATGTTCACTAGATAAGAAAATTACTAAAATGAAAATCATATTGCTAGAACACAATTCGACTCCAAAAACAAAATATCGATCATCGAGGCAATAACAAACACTCGCTCTACTAAACGCGTCATTCAATAAAAGCAAAGCTTCCGTCTACAGCCAGCGTCATCAAAGGATATAATCAAATTTGCGTTTCTCATGCTATTTACACTCGCGCATTTTCACAAACTCAACAGAAATGCAAACAGACACTGCTCATGCAACGCTGGTAAAATCATTGATTGGGTAACTAGATCTCTTCTTTACACAAGCTCACAGACAAAACGATGAAGTGGTCAATGAGAAGGGAGATAAAGACTTGTATCTAATCGGACGGATGACTAAGCATCAGTGATCACTTCATAATCGGCTAATCTAACACATGGACGACGAAGAAGCTCTGTAAATTCAAATATTAGCAGTGGGACCAAAAGAGAACACAAAGAGAAGTGAAAATATCCTTCGCCAGAAGTTGTGAAATTTTTTCCGTGTCAGACCCGAGAGTCAATAAATGAAAAAAGCTACTTCACTATCTCGACATTTAAACAAGGAGAACAACAATGTGATGATAACTCACCTCCTGGCGCAACTATTACCGGGAAATGATCACTGACTGGGCTAGAACCGGCAGAATTAAATGCACTAACAGCAATATGATAGGTTTTATTTGCCATCAGATTGTTGATAACCGTCTCCTTGCGATTGTTGCTCACCATAGCCACCTCCCATTTGCTGATGGCTCGATTAGGTTCCAATGTATAGTACACCTTGTACTTCTGTAAGGAGAAAAAACTGGTGGAGTTAAAGAATTAATTATCAAAAATGCACTTCTTCACTAATGTAATCAGCAGTATCAAAAGTGTCAGCGAGTTTCCAGAGGTCACTAATTTATGTTTCAACATTTGAGGGCTATCATGATCGCAGCTACTAAAAATAGTTCAGTAATCAGGGATTTTTAATGGTGTTTCATGGGTCACAATCTACATGTCAGGTAGAACAATTCATTTTGAAAATTTGTTTGTCTTTCTGGAATATTCATAATCTCTATTGTTTTAATATTCTCTATTCAGTATCTAAGTTATCATCCAACGAGATACCAACTTACTTCGTTTTATCAATAATGGCGATCAAATATGAAACTGCAAATATATTGTATAATATCATCATTATGAGAACTTCTAAGGTTCAGTCCATACATGTTATCTCACATATTTCAGTCGATGTGACCACAGTGACAAATTATCAGTGAGCTAATGAACATTGTCTCAAATTTCAAACAATTTCCAGCTATACACATTACTTAATAGAAATATTGAGCAACCTAGTTTTCTAACAACCACAATGATCATAATAAAAAAAGAATAGCTAAATAGCTATAAGCATGACAGCAGTTGATCAACATTAAAAAAATGCAAAAGCTCTGACGTTATGTGACTGTTAATGCTGCATTTGGGCAATTTCTTCATTATGATTTCGAAAACATTATGATTGATCATTATTAAAAAGTTAGCAGGCACATAAAAAACGTTCACAAACTTCTCTGTACAACTTGACATCGTCTGTGTCTATTTGTTGTGTGATCCGGTTGATGACAGTCACTGAAACTTCGCACAATTTGGCGTGTTTAATGTTGAACTGGTTGCTCATTGTTCGATTGCTATGGCATTATGTCAGCAGATTGCGTCATTTCATTAACGCTACATGTTCCAATGCTTCCCTTCTAGTGAAACAGAACAATAGATGAGCTGTCTAATTCTGTGCTCGAAACACAACACTCACTGAAGCCAAAGCTACATGTATTGCATACACTTCAAGCCCTAAGACATGAGCTACCTTGCTGCAGTCTGTCCTCTCACTTTGATTACCTCACATTCAACAAGCAACACAATTCTTGATATCAGTCACTTCTTTATAAATCTTCACACCGAGCCTGCAGACTGCCATTTGAACATCGACCGCTAAGAAGGTGCTGGAGGCAGAAGGCCCGTCACTTTAACTGACTTAACTTTTACTTTTACTCGGACCAATAGATTATTTTCGAGCCATCTTTCACTTATTTGCCAAATGCATCGACTGGCTCGCAGAATGGTCAACTACGTGATTCAGAACAGACTGGCGGCTTCAGTTTGCCATATGGAAACAGAAAGTCTCTAAAACGCTTCTTGAAAAGGGATCAGTTTTCTGATGGCGCTAATGTGATACGTGGGGAATACCAACCCCAAATAAAGAGAGGACACGACGAATAGATACAGAACCTAGTACTTGACAAAGATCATCCGAAGTCGGAGCCAAACCTAAAGAGACCTGAGTACTCCCTGTCGGCACTCAATCACATGTCAATCACACTTAGATGCACATATAGTTCAGCATATTTTAGTTGATCACTTTTCACTAGTCATTCGCATGAGGCATTGATGAAATAATATCAATTTACCAAAGATTACACCCACGTGTCTGTCTAGCGTACAAACGTTCTAGCGCCAAGCGATCCACTCAACAATCATCTCACTTTGCCACGACATGCTGAATTGATGTTGGATGGAATAATTACATAGAAAACGCATATTAGATTCCCATGGGCTCAGACAACTCGTATATCGGCGCATTGTCTTGTCTAATTAAGATGAACATGTTAATTCTGTAATGTCCAGGTAGCATTCTAAGTTCCTTATTGCATTGCAAATTGCCAAGCCGTTATTAATTTACTGCGGAAAATTGAATTATTTCAGTTTCATCTGTTTTGTCGGAATTCTATAAAGCAAGCTGTTCAGCACACAACTTTCTAATTGATGAACATCATTAAACTCGACTAACTTCGGCTAAAAAAGCGCCGTCATGAGTTACATGAGAAACTGGTGAAACATCTCTCATTTCATGTGAAAAGTTGATCTCATAACAAAAATTCTCTTGCCAACTGTCACTTCAGATATATTAACGATTATATTTGAATGCTATTCAATACGAATACAAGATATGAATACAATGAGACAGCGCGCGTCATATGTGTGTTTCCGATCATGAGTGCAATATCCTGAACGCAATTACCGTTCGATACGCGTGGGAAGACTATTCATAGTAACATGCACGATGTAAATGAGAATTGAACTCATTTATCAAAATGTAAGATCTGGTATGGCAACAAGAATGAATGGTCATTGATTCACTGCATGATAATAGATATCTGTCATATATTTCTATGATTTGTTGCCCAATGAAAATCTGTACATCACAAGACTGTGATTGACTGGCTTCCGTGATTGAAACATTTCATTAAACCAAACGGGAAATGAATTTAGAGGTAAATATGAATTTCTATCAGCTTTCAGACCTTTCTGCCTTCAAATCAGCAGCATACAATTTTCGATGATTTAGATGTTTCTGTAATTTTTTGTGGATGTCTTCAAATCTTCGACTGATCCTCCTGTAAAATCACAATTTAGGAACTGTCTCTTGCACGATTTTGGAGAAAAAATAGAAACAGGAAAAGTATTCATTATCACTTCGTTGCTGAGCTTTAGAAATTACTGCAATTCTCCGTCAAGAATTAGTTAATTACCTTAGAAATTCTGAAATGAAATTTGACATTCTATATCTATGATAATGTATATCTCATTGCATAGCTAGCTGCAGTCATGGAGGTCGCATATCAAAGCTATCTAAGCATAGAGAGGACATAAGAGAACTCTACAGATTAGATTGTCTAAGCGTGTCACATGAAGACAGCAAACTCTTTGTGGAGGCCGCACAGAAAACACTGTTAGGCTAACAAATCTCTAACATTATCACTCACCCATTGAAATTTGCTTACAACTGACAACTCACTGTCTAACACGGTCTCTATGAGGTCGCCCCTAACCTTTACGGATACAGCAAGTGGTACTGTATGGTGAAGCGCACTTCATCAAATGTTGAATGGAACGAGGCCGAAAATGAGACTTTCACAGGATGATATACACTCTATGCATACTGCAAATCTGCGCGTCTGCCGAGTTCTACCTCGTTCTTCATCTTGTCGGACAAGATCAAAGAAAAACACGTAAATCCAATAAGAAGCAGATTGAAGTTTTTGGTTGAAGTGATTTTTTTATGTTTGCTCTAATCAAGTGAAAAATGCTGATTCTAGTTCATAATTTTTGACAAGGAATGTCTATTTCAAAAAATTATATTTTTGTCTATGAATAATTTTGGAAAATTTACCTCCTATTGGGTTTACACGTGTTTTTCTTTCATCCTATCTCGTATGAACAGGAACCAGGGAGAACTAGGGTATACGTCATTCTGTGAAAGTCTCATTCTCGGTCTCGTTTCCTGCAGAAACTCGTTCTGAGACCATACTACCGGACTAGCACTGCTACTCTGTAATCTCGTATAATTAGAACAATTAGAACCATCATATGCCAGCAAATTTCTAAGGTAGGCCTATATCTGACCCTTCAGTCATATGGGCCCAAAGGCTCGAATAGAGTATGGGATGCAACAAATTAGTACATATTTGCCACAAAAGGTGTCCAATATAGAAAATGGGTCACTTTGATGTTTCATCGGAGATCTGAGAGGTGTATACGATTGTCAGATGTCTCATAAACTTGTCAAGATCAATGAGCTGACTAACAAGTCGCAGCAGTGAGGCAACAAGATCTCCTGATTTCACTGATACAGAATTCAGAAGAGAAAGTATTAATTATTTTCTCGGTCTTGAAGCAGCAAGGATCTCCTTTTAATTTGATAATCAAAGACTGAAACAGATGCGACACAACTTCACTTCATAATTCTCATTCGAACACATGAATCTTTCTCATCTTGCAATCAATGCCAATCAATACTAGAGTTTGTCTGAGAATGTTGTCAATGATAGTCTACCCAGCGACTTATTTATGAGCTTGAAAAGGGCATTTGAGTCAGTCTAAGTGTGAAAATGATAGAATATGCTAGAATATTAGTTAACGCTGTATTTACAGTATTAACCTTAAAACACACGATCAGAAAAGATTTATTTGAAATCTGTGTAGATTTCACAGTGATCCCGTTGCTCAATGCTTCATGACATGGAGCAGAGATCAGGAAGTGAGAGGTTCGAACCGTTCAACAAGAGCGTGATTAATTGAGGAGGATGGTCCGAGACCCGCTTCACCACCTCCAAGACATTGGGCGTGCTATTGCTTTCCTTAACATCAACCTTCGAAGTAGAAATGTGATTGAAGCAGCCTTTTATTAAGTCCATGGATATCAAGAATCATGATAATTTTATAAATGAAAAATAGCGCCAGAAGTCTCATTATACTCGTGTATTGCCACAAACGCGCTTCGTCTGCTCTCAGTCGGCGTGACACGCAGAATGAACCAAAACTGATAGAGACATGAATACTGTTGATATCGATCAAGCAATGGACAGTCACAGGTCAAGCAAGCGCGAAGTGAATAAGTAGTAGCTGAAGTACATGTATAGAAAAATTACTAATAGGGAAAGAAAAGCATTGACGATATTCTAAGAGCATTGAGCAGCTCTTGAGACCTCAGTCAATGTTTTATTTTGAAGCTTTCATGAAAAATCTGATGAGAAAATGTGCTGCATACTAGAAACTTTCTTGAATAATGCTTTTACATCACATTGATTATTTCAATTGGATAATGATCAGTATATTAATGACTGGAGTCTCAAAGGACATCAATCGTTTATCTGTTGCAATGTTAGTGTTACAACATTTTCCGAATTTTGAAGGTTAAGGTCAAGCCATTCACCGCTAGACACTTCCTGCCAAGAAGACTCGTATACCCACATATCAAGCTGCGTTACAAGTGCATGAAATCGAGCTCGGCTGTGTATTTCTATATATTTGAAACCTCAAATGAGAATAAATTCCAACGCAAAATAGCAAAAATACGGCGGCTTAACGCTACATATTTACAATTTCCAAAAGGATTCGCAAATATGTCGTGTTGCGCAAATGTCAATGTTTATAAGCGAGAAATAAAGGCAAGATTGACTATTGAAATCTGCTTCTGAGAAAAAAAGCAGAATTGGTTCCTTTTAGTAAAAGTCGTTGAGGTTTTTGTTGAAGAATTAAGACAATCTCAAAGCTCCTTCACACAGAACTGTACTCGTACAATGACAAAATTAAGGACAATCATACACAAAATTAAGACAAAGCCATTTGAATCAGAGCAATTGAGAGATAACAATTGAGTCTCAAATGAATAATGCCTTTTAATTCTCAATTATAACAGTTTTGATGCTCACCATGGAAGTGTTGAACAACAATGGGAGCAGTTTTTCCAAGAAACAATGGACCGTAAGAGAATTTTACATCTTCAATCAAAAGGTCATTATCAATTTCAACAATTACAATAAATTCTGATATTTTCTTTAACAAAAAGGAACTGTTTTACTCAACTTATTTTCTGTCTCAGAAATTCCAATCAAGCTTTAGTGATAAATCAAGGCAATAGACAACAGTGCAAAAATGCCTTTTAACTGCATCTATATCCCTATCATATTCATTAGCTGATGTCAAAACTCAAAAACGAGTGTAAAATATTGTTATTTAATGTAAGTAACAATCAGTAGCGTGGTGCAGAAACATCATCGGGTTTTCTACGAACAAATTCAAGCGTCATTATCAAGGGTTTATTCAAGATTCGTGAATATAACTTCTCCACGCTTAGCTCGTCTACATTCCTAAGAACTTTTCAAGCACTGACCAGATGATCACTCCACAGTCAATTTCTTGAATTACAGTATATTAGATCAACAATGAAAATAGGCGACCTCCTATAGCGCAAACGAAGATGACGCTATTATGTAATACAATATTCCTTTCTTTGAGGCATGTTTAAATAGCATATTGAATGACATTGAACGAAGCGGATTTTTCTCTCTTAATATAGTGAGACCTACATTGTCTCTTTTTATTACATCGTCCAGAACTACAGAGTTGATCATCAAAAACGGACCACCTAAATTTTATCGAAATTCAATTGATTCTCATGTCCCCCAATCTCGACGCAAAACAACGCGTTAGCTTATACTCTCAGCTTCAAAATATTCCATGATAAGCCTGCATCCGCTAGTTTGTTTGCTGGACAGTGGTCAACACATGAAAATCGCTCAATTTGCACATTGCAATTTAAGTCACCAATCTGCATCCGATAATGGCTTGTGCGTCATCGTGGACTTGCTCCATAGAGATGGATTCATTTACCTTAGGGTTAGTAGAGCCATTGTATGCAATGGTAGCAAGCCATAGAAATTGAAAACAATAAAACCTCTAGAATGGAAATTAAGCTTCATGCAATGCACAATAACGGCACATAAATCGCACGCATTTTCACTTAGATGCACTTGCCAACGTCTGTATCATTGGTTTAGAATCAGTCACATGAGTAAATCGAAGGTTTTAATTGGTTCTCCATGCCCCAACTTAGTTCCCCCGGATGTGCCGCGACCTTGAGTCAATTTCCATTCTAGCGAACTTCAGATAAACAGTTTATTTCTATGTAGCAAGCGACAGAGATTGGCATAGATATTCCTCTCTCTTTGCATTGTATGCAATGGTAGCAAGCGACAGAGATTGGCATAGATATTCCTCTCTCTCTTTGCATTGTATGCAATGGTAGCAAGCGACAGAGATTGGCATAGATATTCCTCTCTCTTTGCATTGTATGCAATGGTAGCAAGCGACAGAGATTGGCATAGATATTCTTCTCTCTCTTTGCATTGTATGCAATGGTAGCAAGCGAGAGAGATTGACATAGATAATTCCAATATATATATAGATAATTCCATAGATAGAGAATGACATAGATCTATTCCTCTCACTTTGGCTTGTGTGATTGGTCAAGCCCGTGCATCGTAGAAATGGCTCGTATCAGCGGTCAGACTGCAGACCGGCCTGTCAAGTGAAAAGTACGTATCTTTGACTCAATTTTTCTTAGCGATAAATTCGTCAAATGGAGATATTATTCCCTTCAACTCTTCACTGTGTGCGTTGCGTGTGGTGTCAATCTTCTGGTTCGTCAGAATTCAGGCTTGAATTTGCATTACGTTCAATGGAAAATGGATCTTCTTTCCCCTCGAGACTAGTTCTGACCGTGACGATCAGAATGGAAGAAGGTCACCTCTAGACCCAAACACGCAGACAAGGCAATCTCGATCGCCTAGAGCTTTGTTTTGAGCATTCATTCACCTAGCATGATTGCATACTTTAGCGGCAATGAATGAGAAAAATGTTGAAAGAAGTCTGAAAAAGAACTGTTGAACTTATTTAAACAAAACTAACATCTTCTTCCTTCTTCCATCGCGAGGATTCTGAAGATATCATACACTAACACTTTTTGATGAAGAATGAGCGACTTTCATATTTTGTGAACTGTCCAGCATAAAAAGTAGATACAAGTTTATCATTGCTCATTTGAAACTTGAAACTGCAAGATCTCAAATGAAAGACGTGAGAATCGATTGAATTTCGACATAATTTAGGAGGTCCATTTCTTACGATCTAAAAAAAGATCATAAGAAATGGACCTCCTAAATTATGTCGAAATTCAATCGATTCTCATGTCTTTCATTTGAGATCTTGCAGTTTCAAGTTTCAAATGAGCAATGACAAACTTGTATCTGCTGACAAACTGTATCTTAAAATTTACTATAAATAAATTCTGAATAATCAAAATGAGGACATCTCATGTACGATTAGTCGGAGGAAATATATTCTATAATAAGCGTATTTTCATTTGCCTTCCTGCCTCATTAGAAGAAGTCACACTTAATAAATTATGTTTCCGCATCCCGGGTGGGTGGTATTTTATCGAGATCGATGGTGGGCTTGACTGGCCTGAAGATAACCTCTCAACTATCTTCAAGAACTCAGAGTTCCCATACTCATTTTCTCTTTCTCCTCGTTTTCAGCGCTATTTTCTAGACACTTCACTGTCAATACATTCCACTCATAAATTTACTTTAATGTATTGCGTATTTAATAATGCTCTCGAGGTAGTCGCTGACAAACCAGTGACTCCATAAATCATTCATTAGAAGTCAACGGAAACTTCCGATTTCACCCCCGAGGTTCGAACATGGCCAGCTGACCCGAATTCTCAGTTCCAAAACAATATCAGTGAAGCTGTAAACCGTCATTTCGTCTCCGAATAGTTTTTCTATTATTGTTCTACAAATTCTTTGAATTCCACTATCAAGCCACTGGACTCCTGGTGCACAGCAGCAGTGGAGAAATCGCGTGACTGCATTTATGCTAATCAATGTATTAATAAACTGGATGCTTTCTCCAGCTTTCAACATCCGTAACAGTAATTCAAAAAACGATTTGATTGATTAACAGTTGAGGAAGTTGTCCAAGTGCTTTCACAGAATGGCACTCCAGTAGAGCGAATAATGAATGAGTTGAAAATGGATTTTCAACTCAAAACTGCTGTTGACATAATTCCGCATTTTACTCACAACAACCTTCTAACAGGGTGTCCACGCCAAGTTACCCGTGAGATTCAAGGTTTTCAATGTCAAACTACTTTAAAGTACCGGATTTCTAGAGTCAATTGTGGAATTCATTGCAATCTAAGTGAAATTTCCTAAAATTACCGGTACGTCAATTTACGATGAAATGTCCGTTTTCACATTTTTGAGTATAATGATAATGTGTCTTTGTTCAAAGAAAATGAAACTCATGCAACACATTTAAGATCACAATAATGGCAATCAAGCACAATCGACATGGAAAAGTAATTCACATAGTATCAAATGCTATGAATCTTATTATAGAAGAGTGTACAATACAGAATAAATGATGATATTCTTCTGTTTGTTCTAATGACAGGTGAACGTAGATAACAAGAACTTCTCATAGTCTCAGGACACAAAAAGTGCAAAGGACTACAAGGTTGCATCAGTTTCTTAAATTCTTTTAAAGCTCTGTTATCACGTCTTACAGACAAAGGAGTAAAGGCAAGATTTTCCACAAATGATCCCGTGTGAGAGTTTACGAATTTTCTCAAGTTTGTCTTTGTCTTTCCTCCTGATGCCAACAAGCGAGGGAGAATTGAACTCAAGCAAGCTCTGAATATACAGATATTTGAAATATTAAGAAAGCTGCTACTATTATGGCCAATAATGTAAGCTTTCATTGGCAAATGATAATGAAAGTAAAATAGATTAGTCTTTCGACTTCAAAACACTTTTTAGTTTTTTAAAAGTATGCTTCGACGAACTGCGCTTCTCAATTTGAGTTTAATCGGAGTTTCGCAATTTACAGTTTGTCTAACAAGATTTTGAAATCAAATCTGAAAATGTCCTGCATCAAAATATCATGGGCGAAATGTGGAAAGATAATGAAGTCAAAATAGCACATTCATTTGAAAATTAGTCACAATGCATCTTCATCTAGTGTCGCAATGTCAATGTTTGCAATTTTTACGGGTTCCCTTCTGTTTTGTTAATTATCAAATTAACAGTTTGTTCATTATAATTTCTAATATTTACGGCCTCAGCGATCTGTCTTTACATTGGTTCTTGTGATGCACTCTCGCAACGTTCATGTTGAAGTTTTGTTCAATTCCTTCATGTTGGTTTTCAAAATGTGTCCATAATGCGGCAGAAGATTTTTGTTTTTCTTTAAATAGTCTGATGTGTTCATTGCATGATTTTCTTACATTTACCGACGCTTCATCAATATACCGACATGCATATTGCTTCAAATTATCCACAATCTATCATGTGATTTACTCCTATTGCTTCACAATTTCCTTTGTTTTTGATTTGCGCAGGAAACATTCTCTTTTCCATTTTGTTTTTGGAAAAGGATGTGATTTTTGCAGTTTAAACGCAAAAACCAAGGCTTTTTTAGGGTTCTCAAGCTTCTTCATTTTCAAGGTTTTCAAGGTCGTGGACACCCCTGTTCAAAGGCTTCCAAGCAAATCCGTTGTAAAGCATGTTGAGCTGATGCAGCATCAAAAAGACCAGAGTTCAATCATTGCTTCAGCAAAATCAAGTTTGAAACGCTTAATTATTTTCATTTATTAATTAAAGGAGAGAAAGTGGGCGCTATCGCGATACCTTTGTATCAACATTTTCTTGCATTTACGTCTACGTTGATGTGCAATCATTTATCTTTAAGAGTCGAGAATGATTTGATAGCTTCTGACAAGAATGAAATGATAACCATTTTTCCCAAAAAGGATCTATTATGAGTGTACAGCTAATCATTTTCTCTTTCACACGAAAATCGGGAAAATCATTCTGGGAGTAAATAAACGAGAAAGGAAGGTCTTCCTATCAAATGAATGATTATTAAAAAATGCATTAGCGAACTCTTGGTAACATTTTGAAAGATTTCTGGTAAACAAAAAAGCAGCACAAATTTCTCCAAGAAATGTCACGGAAAATGTCACTAAACGATTAAAGAAAGACTATTGAATTTCAAATCAACAGACCTCCGGTACGTCACTGACAAAGTGCAAATAGTTCCTTGTTCCTGTAATAAGTAACACAACTGATCTATGAAGGTGATACGCCATGTACTTCACCCACATTGATGAAAAATTCAGTTCTTTCATATTTTCATTCATAACTTATTCATCTAACATCCTCATGCAGAAAATTGGATACATCGTGTAGGATCTACGATGACAGGAGTTAAGCTCAATACCAGTGTTCGTCTGAAATGACAGTTACACTTAAACTATTGCAAATTGTAAGCATCTTTAGCAGAGAATGAGAATTTTGAGGATTTTGCTTGGTAGTAAATAAGAATACACATTGTAATATTCATCGTTAATGTAATGATTTTGGATTCAAATGAAATTCAAGCGAATACCGTGATGTGTATCAGGTGATAACCGAGTACAGTTAACTCATCCTTGAAACATCTTCAGAACTGTGCTTTCAATCAAATGGCAACAGAAAATTATTATGTATTAATGTTGACAGAACTAATTTCACATTCGTCTCGAGATAATTCAATACTATGAAACTATAGAATCAAAGGTTATCAAGATTAATGATTATGTTATAGTTGTTGCTGTTGACCGAGGGAAAATTCTCGGCGTTTTCTCGCCTGATATGAAATGGATATGTAAGCATTCGAATTTGTATCTGCAGTGTAATGCGTTCTGTGATATACATTAGAAGTAATAGCCTAGTATACAAACGGCCACCTGGTAGGAGTGCCTATCATATCAAAACTCCATATAAACGTTCAACAAAAAATCACTATGATTTATTAGTATTTTCCGACGAGTATTTTGTGGCGAGCATTCAGATAGACGTCGTTTAATCCTTCCTAGAACAACAGGAATTTTAAGACGTGGTTTAAATAGATGGATTAAAATGGATTAAAATTCGGTGCATCAGACGCGGATTAGAATTTTGAATCAGTATTCGTACTATGAACCCATCACCACCTACACATTCGTAGCCTACGCAGAGCACAGCTATTCTGAGTTGGCGTTTCTGCCTCATTAGTTTTTAGATTCACAAATGAAAGGGATGTCTAAAATATTCATTACATGAACAAAACATCATAATGTCTGAACTTGAGAGATCTATAACATCAATCGTGAGACCTTACAGTCAAAAAGCTACGCGCTGAAACGACTGACTTTAACCCATTTATGCGCAATGTTTAAAATTTTAAACAAAAATTCTAGTGAAGTTTTTTCACAATAAGTTCCTAAATTTGCAATATATCGCATATTTTTTTGCATAATCATCAATTTCATACTGCTATTGTTTAAGTTTCATTCTTTTTTGAATTGATGTTTCGCTTTTTCTATTCGTATCTTCGAGGTGAATTGAACGCACTTTTCGTACAAAGGAATATTTGAACAATATGATAAGAGAACATTTTGATCTGAGAACTGTTTTTGGCTGAATATTGCTATAATTAGAAAAAACTGCTAGTTAGTTTGATTTTTATCAAGTCAAAAGCTATTAAGAAATACAAACCTCTGATTTTTTTAAAAATTATGTAATGTTTAAAAATTTAAACATCGCGCATATGCGATATCATTTTGATTATGACATGATTCGATATGTCAACTTAGAGATCAAATAGTGAATTTTGTTATCTATTAGTGCACTGACACCGTCCAAAACAATCATTAAGTTGTTTTATCAAGTTTTTGGCGTATAGATGGGAAAAATAATTTTGCTAGCTGGGTTCGAACCCTCGTCTCTAGACGCTTTGAAGCAGTCACGTTAGCAAGTCGGCTACTGCACAATTGATAAGCACTCTGTTTTAAGTTTAAATATAAGCAGACAACCTACTTCTTAATTTCAAGAGTAATTTCAATAAAAACAAAGATAAAAAAAAGAATAAAAATTATATTTTTTTCAGACAAATGACAGCACAAGAGCACTTGACCGAGTATTGGGTGATACGAAGAAGATTGCGAGGCGGTGGTTATATGCTTCCACCTAATGATGGGTCAAAGAGGAAGAAAGTGGGGATGAAGAAAATAGGAAATATCAATCATCTTCATCGTAATCAGCTATTATCAGAGGTTGAACTGGTTACATCAGAAGATCACCAAGACAAGGCGGATGCGAATACGCAAAGTGGTAAGAAAAGAAAAATCTCGTGTCAGTGGACAAAGAAAGACAGTAACAATCGCATGGTAAGTGAAAACGAAAATGATAGAGAAGAATTAAACGAATGTGAAAATGAATGTGAATTGGATTCTTCAGGTTTGTTTTTTGAATTCAAACTAATAGAATCCATTGAACTGAAATTACAATGAGAGTTTCACAGCAAAATATAATGCGGTTTTTGGGCATTTTGATTTATCTGGTGTTTTTGGTTATCCACGACGAAGATTGTATTGGTCAAAAAGTGATTTGCTGAGAAACAAGATTATATCTGAAAGCATGTCACAAAAAGAAATTTGAAAAGTTGTTTTCTAGTTGCATTTTTTGTAACAATGATTGCAAAATATCACCCTGAGGATAAATTCTTAAAGTAAATATTCTATTGAAATCATAAACGAAAATTTCTTGAAATACGGCCCTGCAACAGAATATTTCAGTGTGGATGAATGCATTGTGTCCCTTATTTTGGTCGACAACTCGTCAGAAACAATTTATCAGAGGAAAGCCGATTCGTTTCGGATTCAAGGCCTGGGTGATCGCGAGCCCACGAGGTTACGTCTATCAATTCTCTCCGTACCCTGGAGCTGCTGAAAAGCCTACACCAGAGCACGACTTGGGACCATCAGCAAATCTATTTGATGAAAGTTATCCAGAAAGGTTTATGGATACTCAACTCATGTCACGATGGACAATTATTTTACATCCATTTCTCTTCTTTCGTTATCTCAATGAATTACATCAACGGCGTCCAAGAAGGCAACAGGTGAATTAGATCCAGAATTGCAAGTTGCGATTCGTGGTAAGTTCCGAACTTAGAGTTTCACAGAATCAAAGTTTTACAACATTTCGTGGTAATTCATGTTCATTCACAAATAGTTTGTGTTCATATCTGAATTGGAAAGACATTCACAGGTTGCATGACAAGTGTTCTGGTGTATCTAGCCATGGGACACACGCCGATTCTTTCGAAAGGAACGCGCTTGAAGAGAAATGCGAGCCCGAATCTATAAAATTGTATAACAAACGATGGCGGCGTTGATAGGGAACGCGACTTAGCGGATATTATCTCAATGTTCGATTCGCGGCAAAAATAGTAATACAAGCCGATTTTAGCATTTGATTGAAATGTGTCGAATCAATGCATGCTACTTCATCGAAAGTTGTGTGCGAATCTCACGGCCAATGATTCCGAACTGCTAGCAGAAGCGATATCGGCAACGATCCAGTTCTAGAAGTGTTCGAATCCGTCCATGGATGAATTGCGATATGACGGCTCAACCAATCTTGTTGTTCCCGCGAAAACTAAATCGTTGCGGTATCTGTGGCAATAACGCCAGTTTTTCAGTGAAAAAATGTTAGAAACAAACTTACATCCCAAGTGTTTTCAAAATGTATCACACCTGAAACGTGTTTATTTCCTGATAAAAAAATGAAGTCTAAAGGATGAAATTATACGATTTGATATTGAATTTGCCGCAATGTTTAAATTTTTAAACACCGAATATCTAAGGAAAAAAACACTTTATTTGTGTAAAACTAATGCCAATATGAAATCTACGCGCTGAAATTACCCGAGGAAACAACAACTTTTTCACTACGGTAATTAACCTATGACATGACATCTTGGCGCATTATTAAACATCCGATATCTATGGGAACAACACTTATATGATGTAAACTCAATTGCCACTATGAAATCTAAGGCGCAGAATATCCCTAGTACACTAAATTTTCGACTACGGTATAAACATTTTTTGACATCTTGCGCATAAATGGGTTAAGGTGGATGAGGTTAAATAACAATAGAAAAACTGAGTTCATATCTGATCAGCGCTGACTGAGTAAGTGATTACAGAAACGGAAACTGAATTATTTTTTGAATTCCTTTCACATCCTGACAATGTTGGATAAATTATAGTTAATGAGAAATAATGACATGCTACGTTCATAGTGATTCTTTGTAAGTTCTTCAATGAGACGATAATGACATTTGTCCCATTTGCTTCCAAGGATCTATGCGGTACTCTATCAAGTTCATTCAGCTTTCTGCAATCTTCAAAAACCCACAACTTTGAACTATCATACGACGCACATGTGTTATCAAAAAATAGAATGCAATTTCCTTTTCTTGTTTTCTGATGTCGATCTGTCCAAATAATAGGAGTATTATCGTAAGTCCATGAGATTTTTTCATGTTCTTGTAACGTATTCATATTCTGGCAATTTTTTAAAGAAAAATCCTTCTTGTGCCAATCATGATCAGTGCATTGCATCAAGCGGATGACTTAATATCCTACGCATGCACCTCAAATGGTCAAAGACATTTTGTCTTTGTAGTTTCGGAAGTTCAGGAAGGCGCGGCTGACCGGACGTTATCTCATTCGGTAGAACAATGTCGACAAAGTTATTTGAAGTGAGTAGGAGGCCACGTCTCCTGAAAACTGTCAATGAAGATGTCTTAGACGTCAATCACGCAGTCATGAATATTATGGAAATATCTTTCTATGTCAATTTTAAGAATTGTGAAAATTATGGCAAGAAAGATATTTGAGTAATTTATCAAAAAACATCAAAATTATATCGTCAGTGGCATCTATGACTTTAGAAGATACCTCAGAGAACTTGTGCTCATATTTCATTATTCTTAATGCATCCTTGTCCGTGGTGTCCGTGGCACAGTGGTTGCGCACTTGGACTAGTGATCTCATGGTCCAGAGGTCGAACCCGGAAAGTGTCACTGGAAGTCGGCAGGAAGGGCATCCGGACTACAAAGCACCACAACGCTCCAAACAAAGTCTGACTTCAGTCAGCACCGTCCAAGGCCCCAGTAGGGGTAAAAAGTGACGTAAAATCCGTAAAAAAAAAAAATCCTTGATTGCTACATCATGCATAGAATGCATGAAATGGCTTCTTGAGAGAAGCAGATTATGCGAAAAGTGAATACCATAGCGATTTCACCTTATATTACAGCTGCTAAATGTCCATTTCATTTGAGCAGATATGATGAAATCTATCGAAAGTGGAATTGAATATCTATGTTAAGTAACAATGCCATCTCAAAATGTCACTTTTGGAGTAAGCATGCTAAGCTTGGAAGCGTCTACTGCTTCCTAGAATATGAGACGTTTCAAAGATCTTGAAAGATTCGAATGTGAGACCTCACTGGTACCTAATCGATCAAGTATCATGCTCGCACGGGAACCGCACGATGCATAAAAATGACAGAAAAGACAGAGAAGGAGCAAAAAGCGGGAAACAATTTGTTACTTCAATTGATTGATAATGCGAATAAACTTGTTGACCTTTAAGCATCGATTTCCTAAAGAATGGTCGAGTGTGTAAAACTATCTGTCTAGTCACCCGAGTCAAGATTCTAGTGCCCATCGAGACGGGTTCGGGCTGTCCTGTTCTGTCTAATCCCGACGCTCAAATCAAAAGTGTGATAAAAAAGACAAAAAATCAATTGAAGGCGGGGATAGCGGCCAGTTTCCTGTTCAGGACTGGAATACTTACACTTGAATGTGAAGTTGTCGGCTCAGGTTGAAAAAGAACAATATGAACATCGGCAGGATAGACTTGGAGCAGCAAAATCAAAAGTGACAATAAAACAAGAGATTAACAAATCTGGTGAGACTGAGACATTTAGCCTCATTATCTCCTAAGTGCTGATGCAGAGGAAGACCAACGCACTCGACCGTGACGGACTAATGATTTGAGGAGGACGGAAATGAATTTGAACCCTTGTCAGTGTAAATAAGGAAATGAGAGAGGCATAAATCAGGAAGAAACGGGATTGCATCAATGCCCCATCTTCTTAAGTCAGAAGAGAAATCGTCATTTGAAAGAGAAAAAGTCTGACCTGTGATAAAGGGAATAGCGGAAACGCAAAGAAGAGGAAGATGAGTAAGAATACAGTACATCCGCATGGACGAAATAACAGAATCAATAAGGAGCCGCAACTACTAAAAACTTGCAATATAACGAAATGATTTATTCATGGGTGCGAGAGGTGTGCATGTGCGCGTGAAAGAAGAGAGAGAGAGAGAAGAGGAGAGGGAGGGAGAGGGAGAGGGAGAGAAGGAGAGAGGGAGAGAGAGAAAGAGAGAGAAGAGGAGGAGGGAGGGAGAGGGAGACAGAGAGAGAGAGAGAGAGAGAGAGAGAGAAAAAGAGGGAGTGAGAGGGAGAAAGAAGAGGGAGAGAGAGAAAAGATGGAGGGAGAGAGAGACAGAGATTGTCCACTCAGACCAGTAGACGAATATATTGACAGAGGAATGGACATCAGAACTCATAGATAGCGGAGTGCAAAATAATTGACATCTACAAATGGACTATCATGTTAATGTCTGAAACTATAGTAGCAAAAAGATGGCAATATAATTGTATAGATATCTGTGCTGATTCAAACCAAGAGTAGACCAAATAAATCAATAACTTAATGATCAGAAAAGGAACAGATATCTACGTGTACAAAAATCTGCTATAGATAAAAGCATTGAAAAGCTGCATTGTCACAAAATGCTGAGAAATATTCACTGACCCAATCAAAAGAATGGAAGGCATGCACTACCTTTCACTCGCTAAAATCGCATATCGGAGGACGGACGTTTCAAGTGGTTGCATATTTAACTGAATCATATTTCAACTCGTTTCAGGTATGTACTAAATATTGTTGATTGGAATCACTGTTTCAAATTATGTTAATTTATAATTAATCCGTTCCTCCTATCAAATAATAGGAATTATTAATCTGCTGCGGAGTGTGATGTGCAAATAAAATCATTAAGTTAAATACAATGGAAACCAAAATGCGATGTGAACATAATTACTAATAACATGTAATGATGCATGCTTCGTCTCCTCTCCTCCACATGTTTGTCACAGTCACAAATATCACATTCGCAAACAAATGCCACAGTCGCAATCACCCATATAGATTTTTCGTCATTATGTGCTCTATAACATTGTGCTCAGTTATTTCAGATATTCATCTCATCGATCTCATCGAAGACAGTCATCATGGTGCAGTGTGATTTTATCTGTCATTTCATTCTCATCCCTTGTCATCTTTTCATTCATCCGTACGCCGCTTAACATGTACGCATTTACTTTATGTAAACCTATCCATGCTTGACCCACAAGATGGGCAATAAACCATATTGAATTTTGAATTTTGAGAGAGAGAGAGAGAGAGAAATAGAGAGGGAGGGAAGGAGAGTGAGAGAGAGGGAGGAAATGAGGGTGAGAGAGAGGGAGAGGGAGAGAGAGAGAGAGAGAGAGGGGGACAGGAGAGATGGATATAATAGAGGTACATCAGAAATCTCTCAAAACTCTAGTTAAATCTACTGGAACTGTTATCTCAAGAGTGTTGCACTTGACCTCTCAGCTGGATGCATGATTTTTCGAATTTTCTCTGAAGTGATGATGGACAGTTTTCCACCTGGAAAGGATTTGACGATAGAAGTTCAAACCATATTTGGCCAATGTTGCCAAAATGAAGAGAAAATGATGCTGGTTAACATAGCCGATTTCATAGTACTAGCTGTAGTAATTTTTATGAAAAATCGAAAAGAAATTAGACTACCAGCCTATGATCGGCAATGATTTCCTATTATTTTTAAAAGATCATTTTTCAGACGACCCGCTTATGCAATGAATCCAGAATGACGTGAACAATGTTCATTGAACATGTGTAAGAGTGAACCATAGTACCATAGTTCATTAGAAAGCTGAGAACATATGCTGTCGAGTGATGCATGACTCGATTGGAGAATCGCTATAATATTGACATAATCTCGCTGGTGTTTTTCATCAACTCAGTTGCTTTTCATTCCTTACGGAGTATTGATTTATCAGGTAATTGATAGAGGAATTCACAGACATTAATACAACGATTTTGAAGCATACAGTCAATCGATGTGCGCAGATCTGTAGACAAAGGTGGAGAAGTGGAAAATTTCACGCCTAGACAGAGCTTGACATGCAGGTGGAGCAGTTTCTATCTTCCGTTCAGGTTCTATGCCTCGCTGTCATGAGAGAAGGGATTTCCTCATTGAGTCTGCTGTGTCATCTAGGTGTCAATCATAGCTGAGTTCCCATCAGTGTAAGCACGCGACATTTGAGGCGTGGGAGGCGGACACAGACAAGTGGCTGTCCAAGATAACGTGACATTGAGCACGATCATTGCCAGGAGAGATCACGGCCAGGAAATTCCTCAATGACAGCCTCTCTCCGACATTTTCAGCTCGCATATACAGTTCAAAACCTCGAACTATCCATCAGTTCACGTCGGGAACTTTACAAAACTTCCTGAGAATGCATGTAATGATGTCGTGATTGAAATTGTGTGTGTGAGACAGAGAGAGAGATGGAATAGGGAGGACACGGTGCTGCAAACGAAGTACATGCATTTCATTGATGTATGTGATTCTAGTTCGGAAACTTTTGCGTAAACTTGAAGATATTCGAAATAATGGGGATCGCGTTTTTGAGCAAAAGTTGATTCAGGCGTGGCAAACTATCCGAACTTTTTGTCTTAACATACGGAATCCGTCATTACAATTTTCATACGCCTCCAAAAAACTCTTTGGAGTCTAGTGGAAGACTGCGTGCTTAAAGTAATTGCCAAGGTGATTGTTGTAGCAATGCAATCAGTGATTCATTAAATATAAATGCAATGTATTACAGAATGTGAAGTAAGCTTAAATAGAACGCCTTGTATCTGTTAGGTTTATAATACTCACAAACAACTATTTCATTTAAGCATTTCAATTCACTTACATGTATTGTGCTAATCACAAGCAAGCAATATTGGTTAAGGTGGAAGTCAGCCAAATATTGAGTGACATTTATACAGAAATCTACAGAATAATCAAAATATAATGTTATGATTCTATACTCAATGCTACACATGCTATTAAAATTCAATTTAATTACGTCGCAATAAGGGTATGCAATGTTTCTTCCAATTATATATACGGGTAAGTTATAGATAAGTACAATAAGATATTGTAGATGAATATTGAATATGACTTTTAGTTCGAATACTATTCCTGTTGACACTCTCAGACTCGACCGCACGACCAAACGATCTCAATGTTGCGAACTTAACCACTGCATCACGGAGATCACTTAATGAGGAATAATAAATTTAAATTCCCTAATTTTGGGGGAACCTCAGCCCCGTCACATCAAACCTTCCTCTTGTATCTCCAACTATGATAAAATATCACAGTTTCACATTACCAAATAAACGATGCTGCTTACCGTAATTTTTCCATTAGCCAATTTTGGCGCATCCCATGTCACCTTCAAAGAGCTGTCGGTAATGGCCTCGGCCCGGACGTTGTGAGGTGGCGAACTTGGGGCTGCAAGAGAAGAGAATCATCAATTTTCAGCGACCTTTCAATGAAAGACAAGAACTTCTGGTGAATTGAGAAATTATTAGAAAATAAATCTTATGATTAGGTATGAAATATAAGTCAGAAAATAGCATCATCTAAATCTTAAAAAATAGAAACGACTTGGCAGATGGGATTAAACTGTCTGATAATTCGCATAATTCTCTCGCATCACACACTTCAGAGATTTCTTTTTAATTAAATGTGTTCCTTCTGACAACTTGAAACGTTTTATGTAATACAAATTCAGAGTTTAATATTTTCATATCACGCAATGGATAAAAAATTCTATACTATCAACATTGATTGATAAATGACTTTCCATTTATTTGTTATTTGATCATTTTGAGCCAATCAGAATTCATTTGTCTAAGAACTTTTTTTAGATTGCATTTAACATACGGAAATTTAACAATATTGTCATCCGCATTTTACACAGAACGTCTTTTAGAGTCCATCGGAAGTGTTCAAGAACTTTCTATGACAATCTCGGCCTGAACTACACTATCGAAAGAGGCATGATGACTAGGGCAACCCAAATTGTTACCTAAAAATCCAAATATATTACCTCAAAAGATAAAAAATTTACCATTGTGTGACCTAATAGGAAGATATTACTCGGCAATATACCCTCGAATTTTTGCGGCTTTATATTTGTCACATAAGAGATTCATTAAGGGCCCCAATATACACCCTTAAAATATAAGCTTTTTCTCAGTTAAACATGCATCTTTCTTTTGAAATTTACTAATTTTCATAATTCCTTTAAACGAAAAAGAACAACATCTTTAATATGTAAACTTATAAACTTTACTATAAAAATTAGTTATTATTTTCACTGTACACACTGTAATATCACAAGTAGGTCTACATATGTACTTTTACTCATTTTTTTACTGAACTGTAGTGCGATCACTTCCTAGAACCTTTCTAGTTTTTACAAGTTTTCTTCGCATGCTAAAGCTTCTTTCGACGGACAGCGAAGGGGACTGTGCCCGAAGTAGCTTCGCATACAAATCAGGAGAAACAGACTCACATGTGTAGTTGACTATATCTGAGATTTCATTCCTTTGAAGACGTGTTTGAATGCATGACTTAATGCTACAAATGTCAATTTCGAATGTGAGTTCACTCAAATCTCGATAAGTCTCAGCAACAGTGTAGAAATCGGATTCCATCTTGCGCTCAATTGATTCTATCAATTGCGCATAGTTTGACTTTATAATTACAAGCATGTCGCATGGTGATGGCTCTGTAACAGATTCCTTGGCATTTTTGACGGTTTTTGACGGTCTTCATTGCTTCCAACGATTTCTCGTATACGAGGTAAATTTGCCGAATAATATATTGCGGCTTTCATCACGTTCCCCATCTTGTACTGGTTCAGGTGGACAAACTATATTAAGAATCTGCTATTTATTCATGTTATTACACTCTGATCACAAATATTCAATTTTCGGAAACATATCCTTTATTTTTACCTAACACTAAGTTTAACTTTATATTACTTGGGTTGCCCTATTGATGACACATCTAACCACTGTGCCAAGGACAATCTCAGTAATACTGATAATTAAATTTCAATTATCTAGTTGCATTCACAATGCAACTACGCCACAGTCTTGACTGCAGCTACAGAAGGTCGGACGAGTTGAGGATTACATACAAGTGTATGTTGTCCATGCACTACTGTCGATGATATATGAGAGATGTTCATGTTTTAATTTTAAGATAGACAAAGAATTGAATAAATCATTCATATTTATAGTTGAACAATGTAACAAAGCCTTATCATAGAGTACTAGGTTCGCATCAGGCGCGATGCTCGCATTCAGTCAAAGAAAGAACAATCGAATGCGACCGCAAAGATATAAAAGTTTGTTTCATAAGTTTGCTAATGTGTCCTGAGTAGTCAATTTATTTTCGTCTATTAAGTTAACATCAAAATAACAACACATGTACCCAACGAGCCGCCGCAATTTCACTCAAGTGATTGCTAAACCTGAGTCTACCTTTCCACCTGCTCTAACATCTCCTTCATAAGAAATTAAGGAGTTTCACTTCTCAGTCATGTTTCCGACTATCCAGGTCTAGAATTGAGATAGCGCACCTAACCTTTCTGATCGCCCCTACGTCTCAATAGCTTGTTCCATGCGTTAGAATGTTTGTTCCTTTGCTCTTCATTCGTGTGTACTTCCACAATCACCTTTTCTACCTTCGTTCCCTTCCCATAACATAAATCACAAGCGAAATAGTACATTTCAATGTTGAATTGATAAAATGTTTTGAAAGATAACGAGCGCACTTTCCGTATCGTCGCGCGGACAGAACCATTCCATCGGATGTGATCATTCAGGAATGATTTAACCGTGGAATTTGCATTCGAATGTACGGTCGGGCTTGATTGGATCCATAGAGATTTATGTATGTTGAGGTAACTGTCCCGCCAAACAGTCGGGTAATGGTGACATCCAACTAAAATCATCATGTACGTACATGTTTCATAATGGCTGATTGTTTGTATTCCTAACTCACGATCTCAAGGTCACAAAAATGAGAAGATGATTAAATGTTCTACGAAATTCAACGACGAGGAATTTCTCTGCCATAATACAGTCCTCAAATTGTTCTCATTATCATTCGATACATAAAATGTGGTTGGTTTCCTGCTTGTTCGACCAATCCGTTGGCACAAATAGGTAAAACATATCATAATATATAATGTAAGTTGATAATAATTCTGATAATTGCAACAACCTTGTATAGCCTTAACAATCCAAAATAAAAGGTAATCCAAAATTTATTGTATCGAAGTTAATACTTAATATCTCTCACTCTTGCTAAAACCACCGCTTCAAAGATTGACTTTAACAATAAAACACTTTACTAAATATAGCGAAAATATTCGATATTATGGCGAATTTTAAAACAATCTAAACAGAACATCTGACGAGAGCTCTATACCATGATAAGTGATCAAACCGGCCTTTCCTCAGTCATACGAAGATGCATGGCTGGTCATGCGTGAATTTCAAGCATTCAAGCACCTGACTTGAACCATGTACGGTATATTTCCATATTCATACAACATTCAACTATGTTTTCTTTGTTAATGCAGAAGGAAGAATAGCTCAAAGAGTACAACAGAACAAGGTCATTGCAAATTTGTTCCTCGAAAACTCAGGCATGATAATTCAAGACACGTAGCCTGCTTGCGCATGTGTCTCAATGAAAAACTTAATTCGTGATTTTTATATTTATTAATCGAAGTGAAAAACTATAAAGGAACGACTTTGGAGTGCACTTTCGGTTGGTCTCGAGTTCATGTGATCAAAATAAATGAACTGTTACTCAACAGTGAATATTGTTTCTGAACTTTCATTGCAATTGCATATGGAGAGTTTCTAAGTTTGTTGTCTACAATCCGATTTCGTTACAAGAAAACTCTTAGTTTTGCTAAAAATAACGTGTAACAAGCTTTTATCTGTGTTTCCTAATTTGTGTCTTTATACAAAGACAACTTTTATACATCCTACACAGAGGTTGATTGAATCAAATTGAATTGCTTGTTAACTTTCAGTGATATAAGAGATATCAGATGAGTGACGGAGGACTTGAAAGAATCTCATATTCTCATCTGATTTCCCCCATTTTTAAAGTACTTTCTCCTATTTCTCATTGTTATCGAAAACCTTTATGGCCCACTAATGAGTAGTATGTGTAATTGATGATTTATATACATAGGAGTCAAACTTTCGCTGTAAGGCGATTCACTTGTCAAGACTATCGAGGAAAACATCGACCTGGAAAGTGCAAGAAAGGATCCAACGATTCCGCCATCCTTCAAAACCTTAAATACGATGATGATTTTGCACTGAGATGAGAAGTACATGCATCAATAAACATTGTGCTTCACAATCTAATGGAACACCATTTAAATAGCTATCTCTTTGTGAAACATGTATGCGTATAACAACAGTGTATAACGAGGTGATGTGCGTGAAAACTCGAAATATTGAAGACCGCTACTTCTAGATCTAGGGGCTTAGTACTAAGTGCATAAGATAAGCACGGACGTCTTTTTGTGGATAGACGAACCTAGTTCATTAGCTTTACAATTACAACTATTTTTATAGCTATTTCTCGTTGATAATCATAAAAAAATAAAAAACGGAATTCCTGTAAATATCTGAAAAGCTGCAGCACTGCTGGAGGTTTATTGCATTCCAATGACTGGATATGGAGATTATGGATACATAAGACATGAAAATGGACCACATTAGTAGATGGACATGTGCCTTGGAGGACATCGTCGCGAGTCGGCGGCACTTGCTGCTTGGCCACGTACAGGGAAGGTTGGCATGAGTTAACACCTGTCAAGCTCTGATAACGGCGGTCCAGATGCCGAGAGGAAGGCTGAGATGGAATGCTGCGGCTGATCCTAAAGTGCCTCAACTTGTCTGCCAAGGACGCATAGAAAGCTGCGGCTGATCCTCGAGTGCCTCAACTTGTCTGCCAAGGACACATAGAATGCTGCGGCTGATCCTCGAGTGCCCCAACTTGTTTGCCAAGGACGCATAAAAAGCTGCGGCTGATCCTCGAGTGCCTCAACTTGTCTGCCAAGGACACATAGAATGCTGCGGCTGATCCTCGAGTGCCTCAACTTGTCTGCCAAGGACGAATAGAATGCTGCGGCTGATCCTCGAGTGCCTCAACTTGTTTGCCAAGGACGAATAGAATGCTGCGGCTGATCCTCGAGTGCCCCCACTTGTCTGCCAAGGACGCATTGAATGCTGCTGATCCTCGGACTACTTGCATTATGCACAATATAACAAGTAATGCTCAAAATGATTCGTCATAGGAACGTCACTATATTCTACAGTGCTGAATTAATCATTTGTATAATAATAAGTTTCTTTAATTTCGTGCGAAGAGGCATAAGTCATCCAAAATATATTTTTCATCTTTAAATTGAATTCCTAATTTACAGACGAAATCAATTGAAACCATGAATTTGAAGACAATTTGTTTTCGAAAAAGTTCACGTACCTTTCAATGTCATCAGACGTTGGGAACTATGACTTTGATTGACATCTGGTGACGTTGAAAAGGACGTCAGTTTTTCCAAATGTTTTCAAATTTATGCTTTCAATAGATTTTTGTCTGCGTAAATGAGTTAATCAAGTTTAAAATGAAATGTTTTTACTTAAGAATTGCATTCTAAAATCAACTACTCAAATGGAAAAATTCGATCATTCGACATCACGCGGAAAAATCGAGGCAGACTGTCAAAGTCACCTACAGCAGACACATTCAATTCTCTTGATACATTTCATTGATCTTCACCACCAGCAGTCTGAACGTATTAATTCATAATTAATCATTGAAAAATGCAGCTGGTGAAAATCTTCCAAACCGCGCAAATTCATTGAATTGATTGTTTGTCTCGTGTTCATCAAGTCAGACACAGTTCGGAAGAACTTGATTTTGGAAACGTATTACTTGTCAATGATGATTATCTACCGTGTTGCCTATAATGGTTTTCGATAGCCAAGTTTCGACACGGTTTCCTCCCGTGAAACGACTACCTTTTTCTCTCTATTCTCTCATAATGGAGTAAAGGCGCAGAAATATTGTGACACTGTGACGACGAAGATACAATTAATACAATACTAGGAGACAACTTTATTATTTGTTTGTGCGAATAATTATGGAAAAAGCGTACAGGCGATATAATATTGAAATGAATATCGAAAACCTTTCTTCTTCAACATTTGCCGACTCATGGGATCTCTATTCGAATATTGTTATTTACTTTTCGTATCAAGTGTCTGATGAGTTTAATGACCGTCAACGTTACATATTTACCTTTGCAAGACCATGGAAGTCATAGCCAATAAGTTTGTTGACAATTCTCTAAATTAGGAAGCGGCTCAGCAGCTTAGGAACATTAGCAAATGGTAAACATCATCAAATTTCAAATTCACCTTCCTGAATATCGATGCAGGATGCGCTCTCATACAAAATATTACCTTTTGAGTTGCTTCACTCAGTCTTTGAAGTTGAGTGAAATCCAAATTGACTCTGAAAATTTTAGTATCTGCTCCTGTCGTACGTGCACCGTTTCAAAACATTCATAATTCGGTCTTCAGCGGTTCATGAGCCAATTTCACAGGATTCCCCATGATTGAGGATCCATTATTCCGCATAACTGGGGTTTCTTGTACCTTTACGATATTTTATTGTACAGAATAAAGGCGAATATAAGAATTGGGAGTGCTTTCGCTTTTCGCTTTCGGAGCGATGACACATGATTCGGTCCTTGGCGGTTCAATTCTATCTTTATGGATTCATTGCACCATTGCAACACATCAATTCGGCAAGGAAGTCGGCGATTTTCTTTCAAATTGTCATTTTTGCCAATAATCAATAAGCATCGTTATTTATCGTCTCTTTTCTGACATATTCTTCTTGTCTCATGCTTAATTTGAGCGTCATTGAAGCACTGAAAGCTGTGAGGCCAATTCCTCCCGAATGACTCGATTTGTGTTTTTGGCGAAACTTGAACCATCTACCTTCTGGTTGATAATCCATCTCGCAAGCCACTGAGCCACGGAATCACTGCTGACACGCTGATACTGATGACTGTCGCTTCTGAATCCTGACATGCTGGTGCCATCGGATGCTATGAATTAAACGAAGAAATTGGTTATAATGTAAAGATTTATGCATTGAGCAACTTTGTACTCCACACTGTAATCCATGGATTGCGATGCTCGTAGCTTAAGTGCTGAGGAATTGCGCCATGCACTTCCAGAACGCCAATTTCACGGCATCCTTGATGTAATCAAGCTGGTCAGCCGGTCTTCATGTCATTTGTTAATTTAATTTTAGTATTGAGTATGGTTCTATTTTTCAAGGGCTTTTCAACACATCCTAGTATGAACAGCTTTGGATGGATATTTCAGAATTTTACTTGAGACCTCCACTGTAAACAATGGTTGTTTGGATGAAATATCTACGGAGGCCATCTTTTTTGTCTGCATTTACGAGTACGTGGAATATTCCATCACTGCATTGTGTTATAACCAAGTATCAATAAATCTCTTTCAACATAAGGTACATTCGAAGGTTCGAATAGAAATAATATTCTGTGTGATTTGTTAAAAGATGGCTCCTGAAGATGGATACATGCGTATTAGGTGCACTTGAATCATAAAAAAAGTGACGTTCATCATAAACGCATAGAATTGCATGAAATAGTGCCATTCTCTGGATATCTAGACCAGTCCCTACCTATACCTCCCATGATCCGAAAAGTTATGAACAAATCGCATCCACAAGAATATCTGCCTTTGCATTTTCATACTCTCCTTTAATGTAAATCTTTGTGTTACTTACTACTGTCTTTTATCAATTAAGCAAATGGCATGTTGGGGACATCTATTTATGTTAATATTTTTCCATCTGAAAAATCCTTTTTCGCTTATTTATATTCTAGTCTACAGTTCTATCCGCCATCTTTCAGCTTGCAATTCGATGGAATGTCGCGATACAAAGTAACGTATCTTTTACGGCTAACATATTTATGATGTTTCTAACTTGTCGCCAATTCTCAAGTTATTCTCCTTACCGTATGTCACTTTTGAAAGCTATCAAATTCTAGAACAATTTTGGGAAGGATGTCAGATATAGAGCATCATGTTCACGAAATGAAGGAATTGGTTTAATGGCAGATAACCCTTCCCAAAGACTTCAACTTGAAAATTATTCATACTGTACTCTTCATTAAAATGCTACGGTGACAAACATATGTAGACAAGCACGTTGCTGATGTATCTGTTACCCATTCACAAATATACACATGCCAGACATCAGTCAGTAAAGCATCCTGCATATCAGTGCCAGCAATCCCCTGAATTCGAATGCCGGTCGGTCTCAATTTTAGATGGCTGGCCAATGCGCAGCTGCTTCGAAGACATCAGCTTCAGCTCAAACCCTCGGCTTTTATGAATGTCCCTTCAGTCAAGCAGTCTAGTGAACTCATTCTCCTTCTCAAGACTGTCTGTGACGTTAATTTAAATTCACTCACGATAGACGCATCACACCACCTCTTGACAGCATTAGGTTACTTCACTAACATGATTTACCATTTCACGCATGACAGAGTATTGACGCCTTCATGTTTCAACTCAGATTAATGACTGGTGTGATTTTTTGTCTGAATAGCATACATTCCTGACAAATTAAAATGAAGTGAAATGTCTGAACCAAAGGAATGTAATTTTTGCATTTCTTACATGTCAAGATATATTTTGGAGGAGAAGAATTCGATTTAGGGTTGATAGAATATCGCAAATGATTTCAATCTGAGGAAGTATCCAGAGATAAGGTCTCTCTGTAGATGAGTGACAAGATCAACAATGTCGCATGTCTCTTTACTCAAATAACAAGACAGTTTGTTGAGAATCTTGCCGATGAACTTCAAACAAGAACCTTTCCTCGATAACAATATTCGAAGCGCAAGATAGAGACAGCAAAAAATATCGCTTCAAATTTCATCATTAAACTCATCTCCCAGAGTATAGCACCTCGAAAAAAGAGACGTCAGCAAATATTAGGAGCACATCCTCTTCTCTTCTTCAATAACTCACGAATTACTAGTTGATTGACATTGATGAATGTACCTCAAATTCATGATATTAAAATGCTGTGTTGAAAAGCGATAATGACTCAACCCAAGAGAATTTCTACACGCTTCGGCATCTAAGCCGATTTGAAACGTGATGTTTCACGCGTTACTTCGTTAAAACAATATCAGATACCTTTTAACAAGAGGAATGAACTTCGTCAGCAAGAATTTCGGTTGATATCGTACGATTTGATCAAAAGAGGATCTGGTAAGTTCATCATTGCATTAACCTGATGGAATATAAATATGTCATTTGCATACTGAGAAGCATCATAACTGCATGATGTAGACTTTGACCGAGCAGGACAATGGAGATTCAATTCCTTAAAAACAACCACAAATGCTTTGCAGATCTAGAATTAGTTTTCCAAAATGTAATGTTATGTGAATTAATACTGCAACATAAGGAAACTAGCTCTTAGAACATTTAAAACAACCTCCTTGACATATAAATAGAAATAAACTGAATAAAAAGATAATCAAACATATTTCATTTTCTCAAGCGCTTTGTAGTCGCTTATCATGGGAAACGACCATAATAAATTGAATGAGGGTGGATATCCTAATTACAGCGACATGTATGCATGTGGTCACTACAGAGTTGACATAGATAAATTTCATTCAACAAAGAAATCGCAACGAACATGATGAATTAGACTACACCATTATCAACAAAGAATTAAATAAACGATAGATCAAATTGCCATGCAAAAGATGTGCGGCTGGTAGGATTCGAACCTACGACTAAGGTTAACTAGACCTGTGCTCTAACAACTGAGCTACGAGCCACTTATGCGACTCTGTCAATTGGCAGGATCAAACCCTCACCACCACACATCAGTTGTCACAGCAATTATAATCAATGAATAAATAACTCGTCACAATACTGACCGCCGACATTAAGGCAAGTAGCGGGGATCGATTATCCACCAAAGCATCATGTTATTCCGTGCATTCATAATGAAGATTTTCGATAAAGCTGATTATAATATATTATAATAGTTAGTCAAATAGCAGCTTTGGCAATCCTATGTCCAAGCTGTATTGCATTGCTAACTGGCAAATCATGTAACATCGTTCATTCAACATGTTTGGCAATACTTTTTTCGTCTGGAAATAAAATCATCTTTTTACAAATAATTTTTTTGTCTACTATAAAATTCTTCAATTCTTGTTTGCTAATTCTGAAGAAATGTCACTGGAAATTCCAAATTATTTTCTATATTATCAATTTCTATGGTTATTATAGAGTGTCAGATTTCAATGGAATCAACAATGCACGAATACACAGAATTAGGGTAAAGCCACATGACGAGCCGCGCTTCAAAGCTAGCAGCGAGATAGCGTCGTTAAGCTTCGAGCTTTGCCGCCACATGATGAGCGGTACAGCTTGATTACCGCTTGCTTCATCCCACCGCTCGAGCTTTGAGCTGTGATAATTGAGGGAGAAATTAACGCAGCTCGAAGCTAGCTGTGACAAGCTGCCATAGCGCAGCTGGAGCTACTAGTGTGGCCGCTCCGATTGAAATGCATATAAAAATTTTCACAGCGCGGCTACACGTCAGCTCAAAAGCTCGTCATGTGAACTTACCCTTAGACAGGTCGTCTCTTCTTCTGTTTGATTAGAAAGGAAACATTGGAACATGCAACGCTAATGAAATGGCACAATCAGCTGACAGAATAACATAGCAATCAAACAATGATCTGCTAGTTCGACGTCAAACAAGCTAAATTGTGCGAAGTTTCAGTGACTGCTATTAACCGCAACACACAGCAAAGTGACGCAGACTATATAAAGTTCCACAGAGAAGTTTGTGAACGGTTTTTCGTGCTCCTGCTATCATTTTCAATAATGATCGGAAGGGCCAACATAATCGAGAACACTTTTACGCAATGATCTGAATTATTCGAATCTGAAGGAATCGTGGCAATCGGAGTATTTTGAAGGAATTCACAGCAATCCCCAAGCGACGCACGACTATTTTCCCCATCTCTGTAAGGTATTGAAAATTTCTTTTTGCCCACTTACCAAGCTTCTGCATGTGCCATCGTTTTGAATCAGTTTGCACTTCTAGCAAAGTGATACGGTTAAACAATCTAATTCTATGCTCGAATAGATTTCACAGAAGAGCAATAACTTGTGTAATCTTGTGCATCACTGATGTTGAAACAGCAATGGAAATATCAGATAAGTTTTATAAATGGCAAATTTTGTTCCTTTTCCCAAATTACAAAAATGACACAGTGAAGTACAAAGGAAATAGTTGTCTTATTTTGTAATCTGAACCGACCTCATTTTGTCAACCGTCATAGTTTTGCTGAAACATCGATAGGGAGGATTGTGGAAAACGAGATCTTGTACAAGCTCAAATTAATTGGCACGAAGTTGAGGACTGAAGGTAGTAGAAGAGGAGGAAGCTAGTCTATGAGAGTACTTCCGTCTGGGGATTGGAAAACGAGGCGTTTGGAAGAGATGGAAATGCTTTTACTTTAACAAAAGCATTATGTATACAAAATCATATTCAAAGTTGTGATTACGTAGCAGTGGCGAAAATGACACTGTTTACTATGAGTGTGTGAGAATGGTCTTAATAATACTCAACTCTTAACACAGCTGCAGTGTCAATGTTCCGCTTTAAAAAACGTATGCGAAAGATTGAGTGCGCTAGAAAATAACGGCATGAGGTAGAAGCGATTTTGGAGAAGTAATTTCACGTACACAACTACATTCTACAGAACGATTTTTAACGAAGAGAGCGGAGAGAAGAATTCACATGAATGCAGGAATAGTTGTCAAATGAAGGCGATGTTGACAACTTCCTCTCCGTCTAGAGAGGCCTCGTTGGTGGGAATGATCGAAAACAAAACTTGTATTCACAAGATGAAAGACCAAAGATTTTGAGTTTTAAGTTGAAGCACTTGAATGAAGTAGTCGACGTATCATTTCATCATTATCTCCACTGTTCGGCTATGTTCGAGTACTTTTAATCTACATACGTTGTAAGCTGTAATTTCCGCAAATTTTGCAAGGGCGAAACCGTCATAAAGATTTCCTGTCTCGAAAATTGCATGATCTCTTTTGAGCACAATTTTAGAAGAAAAGAAGTCAAGTAAAGTTGCATCCGCCACACATTTTGATGATGAATATTTTACAGATTTCATTATTATCATAATTTAATTCTAACATCCGAATATACATGCAGTAAATGCACATAATCTTGGCACCCATGGCCATACGATAATCCTAGATAATGAAGTCGTATGAGAATCGAACAAAGGAGAGAAGAGATCATTATTGTCAATTTCTATTGTTAATTCATTTCCACACATACCAATGTTTTTAAGGTTGATCGATGACACGAATATATTAATAGCCTCTCATGATGTGAATCGCAAGGTTTTCAACGATGAGGTCTGGCTCAAAAATAATTAAAAGTGGATGCATAATAAACAAAACTGAGAGGTGTTTTCCACACCAATGTAAGTTTAATAATCACTTTTTGTCACTGCTGAAGCAGTCTTCAGCCGACGACAGTGCAGGAGTCAATCTTCTTCCCTTTCTCATTCCATGGCTTGGTATATCGGACATCTGCTTGATGCAAGGAAATGTTGCTTCCTAAGAGACTACCAAACAGATATAGTCCAAGCGCGCCTATTGTGAACATTGTAATTTTAAGTCATTATTTTCGCAAAAAATACAAGAAAATCAACAAGGATAATATAATTCATTCACACATCATCAATTGAACTAATTTTTGTTGAGGATAAAAGAAGACACAAAAAACCAAAAATCTAACAAAGTACGCACCGGACGGCGGACAACCACTTCATTGCAACATTTTTTTTGGAGGTCGACTGATTTGTCAGTTGTATTCGTTAAATTGAATCTCTCATTGTTCTTCATGTTATTTAGCATCTCATGAGTCTTATAATTCGCATCAGATAAAAGAAACTTTTCTGAGGCAAAAAGTCTGATACATAAATGAGCAAATCATTTTACAGAAAATGGAAATAATTTATGTAAAATTGTGTATATTGAGTGCAGTTGATCTCATAGAGATTGAGATTATTATTTAAGATCTTTCAAAACACACCTCTATTAAACTTAAACGTTTAAGTCGAAAAATCTGTTATTAACTATTCAAAAAACGGACTATGTCTACTTTTGTAATTACTGATTGTTTTTTTTGACCAGGAATTCGCTTTCTTGTCACTGAGATTGGTCTAACATCTCAAGCAGCTCGTCGACCACCTCACTCCGAATGTCTCCTCTCCTGACAGTTGCGGAGAGCCCGATGTCTTCATATCAGACTTTAGGTTCCTAACTCTTCCTTCTCGGGAGCACTGATTCTTTAACATGGAGTTTATCAAGTGTAATTCGACGTCCCACGCTTTGGCATTTAAGAGATGAAGATTCAATGATAATTTCAAGAAAACTATGCCAAATCTAATTGAACGATCAAATATAGATGAATAAAATCCCTTTGATCGGTAGTTTGAGTGCAGCTCACTCTTGTCATTGAACTCATTTAGTGCTTGAATATTTCACTTATGGAACGCGACCACTGAGTACAAAGATCAGTTAACAGCATCTACCGCTATTTCACTTTAGTACTTAATCCGGGCCAAACACTCACTTTGGCAGAGTTGCGAAATTTCTCACGTTAATAGCACGGTATGACAGACAACGCGTTGGAGAGAGCGGAAGCACAAGTCACTCAGATAATGGGGGTACGACACTCTACTCTTGTCCCACTAAAATGCATCGTTTGCACCCAGAAGCAGCCGACAGCTACTGGAATAGGGCTCATCACTCGTCACTTTAATCGTTTCACTACCTGGCGCCATTCCCCAAGAACATCACGCTCCGTTCAGTAAGGACAACTCGAGTTCTCCCAAGGTCCTTGTGGAGGCAGTGACCCGTCATTCCATCCTGATCAGTTTCGACACTTGGAGAACTCATCAACTAGTACTCCATAACGAAGCATCCGTGGCTTTGAGTCACCTCAGCTGTCCTCAAATGTATTCACAACGATACTACGAAGGAATTCACTGTGCCTTGCAATATCAGTATATCGAAAGTATTTGTAAATACAGAATACCCGATGGCAAACAGGAAGCCAAAACAAGTTTTGGAATGTTGTGATATTTCAGGCGTAATCAGTAAATACGAGAATTGTCACTTTATTCCTCCAAGTTGTTACATTTTATGAAATATTTCCATCCAGAGGCGACAGAAAATAGATTGGCACACAAAACGCGATGTCAGACTAGAGATATTAATTTGAACGCTCTCTATTGTGACAATCAACTGTAGTGGTTATCTTTTCAAAATCAAGAAAACACATCTTTTCACAGTCAGTTTCGTGATCTAGTTACACATATAATGCATGTATTCCCATAGTGACAACAGCAACGAAATAATCATTCCTTAGTCCGCAAGAGGACTCATAAGCTTTCATAAAAACAGTAAATAGAGCTTCAGTAATGAAAGCTTTCACCTTTCAAGAAGTTCACTAAGCCATGTATAAATTGCTGATTTAGTTCCTTATATTAGTAATATGTTATATTAAACATAAATAGAACCATACAATAGATGACAATATTTTAAAGAAATATTGAATAATTATCACTTTGATGTCCAATTCCACTTTTATTTAATTCTTGCCTAATCAATCTGAAGACATCGGTCAGTGGAATGCAATCGACAGCTCAACAGTTTGCAATCTTCTAATGATATCTACCAAGACTATTGCTAGAACTGCAGTGTAAGAGGGAAACAGTAAAACCGCTTTAGAACTGCCCCTTAACTTTATAAATCACAAAGGACATCTTAACATCCTCACACTGATAGCCAGCAGTAACACTTCTACATGACCTAACTTGGAAATTAATCGACACAACTTAGCGTTTTAAATAACACAACCCTTATCACGTTCCAATGCTTGGTTATTATACCATGCTGTCAATCAGCTGACTAGGTTGGACTGTACATGCTTCGCCAGCTGAACGTCAGTCGTTTTTCAATTGTTCAATTGGTCATGCTTAATAATGGAAATGATTTCACAATTTATCTTTTACAGATTAGTAGCATCAAATGTTTTAAGCTAACTCCAGCAGCAGCTTGTCAACCGAGACTGATGTTGCTGCGGGCACCATATTTACCAAGCAGCTTTCCCATTCGCAATTTAATACACAGCCAGAACAAAGGTTGTAAATGTTCATCTACTTTCGTCATTTTATCATATTACAAGGAGACATTAAATGTACATAGTAATTTTTCATGAATACACTTAAGAAGTCATCATTATTTGCGCAAGTTCAAGGAGCCATTCAATATTTATCAATTACAGTATCATTCATTATGGGGGTACGACTCATAATGGGGGCTGTAGATATAATAATAATAGACATCAGTTAGCGTGTCATTTTAAACAAATCGATACACTAAGAAATTGATGTCTTTGATACAAAAGGCAAATTCAATGCATCTTCAACTCTTTGTTTTCAGACGATTTCTACTCGTTATTGTCTGCTGTTTTGATAAATGACTGACACAGAAAGCATATCAAATATTCAATAAGTGAATGCAAATTTCATCAAACTTCTAGATATGATAACAGGAAGAAAAGAAGTGGAAACATGTTATCAATTTCTAAAAGATATCTCCATACCTATAACCCTCACTTTTCACGAATGAAATTTAATTCTCTTTGTTTTTACTCATTAAAACGAAGTTCAAAATATCGACCCTCATTTAGCGATTTGTTAACAAAAAAGGCAGACTTAACTGCGGGCAATTGCAGATCAGTTAATGAAGAGCAGAAGTCTGTCACTGAGAGGATATTACAAACATATAAATGCAAGCAAAATTAAACAAAAAGAAGTGGATAAATAACAACAGAAATGATTTTTTAAAAAAGAAAGCAAACACAACAGGGTGTTACGTAAAGGAGAATTCTTTTTGTTTGCAGAAATTAGATTTCGCATTCAAAATATGAACTCATTCGAAGACTGCTCAACTTTGAGCCTTGCTTTGCTAGAACAGTTCTCGAGGATAAATATTTGCCTTTTGACATTTTCACTTGATTGTAGGCATCGGACTATCATCAGCTGTCGGGAGACGTTAATTATGCATGCACGAATCAAATGAGGAATCTGATGCTCTTCATAGGCAATGTATTCGGCAAACTTATCATTCAATCATAACATGCTGTAATATAAAAATTAATCTTTGAATTTACGATTTTCTTTAACTTTTTGTGGACACCTATACGCTTTGTAGAAACAGTTTAACCTAATCTAAGGCTGTCATCTAGAAAACCATGTTGGTCTCTTAAAGTGCCCGGAGTCGTAGAGAACGTTCTCAGACAAGATAGCTGCGCAAATCCGCGGCACATTTATGCTCATAAAAATAACTTCAAATAATTTCTTTTTTTGATCATTTAATCGAGGAATATAAAAGACTAGAAAAATGTTAGATCTACCATTTCAGCACAAGCATGCTTTGAACAGTCTGATGACGCATGGAGATTTAGTATGAATGTGTCTGTAACTGCAAATAAACACTTGTCAGAAACAAATGAGTATGAATGTGCAATTCGGTCGCACTCAATGGTTTATGAAAGGCGGCAATGAAGAATTGAAAAATATCTCAATTGATGCGAACACATTTTTGCATGCATTTCAGAGTAACGCATTTCAATCAAATGTTCGATGGGTGGAAAAAATTTAACTTTGAATCAAACCAGCATGCGTATTGAAGCTAATTCAATTCATTTTCGGTTTTCCGTAAGTCACTACTTTGCAATCAGTCCTAAGATAACACTACATATTAATAATCATCAATGCAGGGTTTATCAACCGTTTCTAATGATATTCATTTACTTACATCCAGGTTGGAGCGCTGAAAAATAATTTTCAAAGATAGTAGGATTTGCTTGTTGTCCGAACTGAGACACTTCCTAAGGCTGAACATGACAAACAATTTTAATATTGAAGTTGACAATGAATCCATTCCCATGCTGATGATACCGGTACTTCAATAAAAGATAGTTAAGATCATAAAATATGCGAAATACATTGCGATGAACATTACATGTATATGGGTTTCGCGTCTTTTGAGGGAATTTAATTGCTCACTGTTCTCAATACAGTGTTGTGCAGATTAATTGAGACACTCACTGTAATCATGTAATAATTGTCTTATTTTGATACTGGTTGCATCTTACTGATTTTTCATTGCATTTGAATGATCTGAATACATATTATATTTTTTTTTTTTTCATGCTGAGTATCTTTTACCTTCAGTGAATTTTTTTTCTTCTAAAATAATTGGAAATTGTCAGATATCATCATTTTTTTAGGGTAAAAAAAATCGCATGCTCATAACAACACCTGGTCAGTTCTGGTCGAGAAATTTGAAGTGATCTTGAACTTTCTCATGCATGCGGTGCTATAAGTAATAAAGAAAATACGAAAAAAGTAAGAGAAGTGCTGAACGAGAAGGAAGATGCGGATTGCAAACCAAAAACAACGACATCCGAAACCTCCATCTTTGCGGAATCTTTTGAGGATCACAAACGAAACCCGATTGTTTTCCAGTTCAGTCTTCATAAGTCTAGCTTCATCGTCTTCGATCATATGACGATCCTTCACCGTCCCGAACGCCTTCTTCGAAGCTGATCTTGAGGGGCATTGAGGATAATATAGTCAAAGAAGGCAAGATGATGATGAGGGCAACAGATTGGAATGGGCAAAAAATACACCAAAGTTGGAACTGTGGAAATGGGGAAAAGTTAAGTTGCTTTTTTTTTGGTTTTTTTTTACAATTTTTTCTTTCAAACAAATCTTTTTCCAGTCCAGGTTGAATTCTGACGAAGTCAGATTTCAGTTTGGGTGATGTGGTTCACTGTTTGTGCGAAAATCCAAGGACGAGACTCTAAACCAGAACATTTTGAATGAAATTCAAATTTCCATCAAAGTGATGATTTGGGGGTCATGGGTTTTTATTTGTGGTAAGGTTTAGGTCAGGTGACCAGTATATCAAAAAAAGTGACCATATGCCTCAAAATAACTGCAGTCGTACCTTCCTACTCTAGAGTTTTCATCTGGCAGGAGTTCAGTCATCTTCAGGAGCAGGGCGCCTGTCACACTTCTAAGTCTTAATATTTAATTGCAATTTTAATTGTAATTTAGAATCTTTGACTATTACGTCAAAGTTTCATTATCTTCACATAAATATTAGAAATGAAGTGAAATATTGTTACTAAATTCATTTACATTAAAGAATACTATCTGCTCATACTTTCACGAATCTTCACAATTTATTCTCTGTGTTGAAAAAATTGTAGCAAACTCTCCAAACATCGATATTTTAGGCAATTCAAGTAAATAATCACATTTCAGGATTAGCTGTCGAGGAAGAGCTTCTATTAGCGAATAAACATCGAGTCAATTTTGTCTAAATAAGATAGACAATGATCGACCAAAGTTTGTCGAGCAGACTGAAATGTCTATTTGACCGTACGACTTGGTACACAGACGCTTCTAACTCACGAATTCGTCAAAATAATATCTTTTCGGCGCAGATTCCCATTTCGAGTTTCCTAATCAGGGAACTCATCAACGTGGAACGATTAACAAACTTGAGGCAATTACATTAGTGAGAACTGTATCAGTATTGCTGATGAAAATTGTTAATGTTGCTCTAACTTTGTCAATTCATTGTCAAAACTTTACACAGGCAGTTACATCTTTTAAAACACACTACGTACAATTTCTTAAGCAGAAGACTGAACTAGAGAGTAACAACTTCAGTCAGCACGTTTGATGGATAATCGAGCTCATCTCATGGGCTTTTATTCTGAAGAAAAGTCTGAGAAATCGCATTTGACAAAGATTCTTTTAAATGCGTTATAGTTGTGATGTCTCCTGTGCGGATACTTGATCGGAAACAATAGGCGCCAGGGACATTTCATTCGGGCATTTATAGCACATTTACTACGAGAGCCAGGTTACTTGGATTAACTCCTCCCTAATAGGTTGTGGGAGTTTTAAGAAGGATATAGAGTCTCGCATAGCGTCAAATCTCGCACTCGATGTTGAACTACAGACTGAGTGATCATTTTCCTCACAAAATATCTCATGGGAGTTTCTCATGGCCGCTTTAAATCTGGGTGTCCTGCCGACAAATGAAAAGATAACACAAAGAACAATTGTATCGAATTTCTTCGCATTTGCGTCATCAGAGGTTAGTTTGTCTCTTTGAAATCCACTGTTCAGTTGATGGACATTCGACACAATGAGAAACTCAAAAAGCGACTACTATGACGGTCGCTTCTAAAAATAGAAAATCAAACGTCATTTCTGGTGCTCCGAGTTGTGGTTCATACGACCCATGTAAATGGTCACGAGCAGCGGTTTGAGAAACACTGACTTAGAGGCTGTTGTCAATGAATGTAAGGAAACTAAAACTGACATCTGTCATTAGAGAGCGCTGGATAAATAATCATTGAGGGAACGTCATTGAAGGTTAGGAGGCGACCACTGAAGGTTTTGAGCCATTTCAGGTGTGGGACCGGTTAATTTTATGTAACTGATTGACCGATTATATGGTTAACCGGTTAAGATCGGCTAAACGAGGATTCCCAGTATTTATTTAATTGTTTAAGTTTATCGACAATTTTTAGTCATTATCGCAATCATTCATTCGCAATTATCGACAATAATTCATTATAATTATGTATTATATTATTCTAATCGAACGTCGTAACCGATTTTATCCGGTTAAGAGAAAGTATAATCGGTTAACCGATCCCGGCCCTGAGCCGTTCGTAATGACTAAGCGGCAACCAATGAAATATTTGGACCACCCGTGAAGGTCAAAGGCGACCAGTGAAGGCATTGGGTCGCCCGAAAAGGTTAAGGGGCGATCAGTGAAGGCATTGGGCTGCTCGCAATGGACGAAGGGTGACCAGTAAATGATTTGGGTCGTTTGTGATGGCTTGTGATTAGCTAGCAGTGAAAGCTTTGAACCGCCCGTGAAGGCTAAGGATAGATCAGTGAAGGTTTTGGGGTGCGATTAAAACCTTTTACGGGTCGCTCTAAATTATATAGAATGAATTGCGTCTTTTTCTCGAAAACCCACTTTTCCTACAATTTAGGCGGAAGGGGACGCTACAGGAAATCCTGCAACAGTGGGAGGAATCCCATCCCTGGAATAATCACAGATTGGGGCATTACTCGTGGTGAGTTGCCTAATGATGACAGTGGACATGAAGTCCTTTAGTTTCAATTAAAACCAAAAAATGAATGAAACTGTCCACATAAATGTGGCGATTTGTCACCCCACAGACAATTCTACAAGCTTTGGGAGCCTTGTATTCCGTGTTTCTTTCACAAGAAATGGAAATCATACACTAGAATCAAGTGTTCGGAAATAAACCAAAGATTCCTATGACCTTAAGCACAATATCACAAACGCCTGAGATGATGTTGCTCCGGAAGTGTTCAAAAAAGTAACTGACTTGACCATTGTAAGGCTAATACAAATTTGCATTTTGAACATTTGGTGGTAATTATAAGAAATACAATTATTCCACTTCATTGTAAGTTTTGATTATTATCATCCATGTTCGATTATTTCTTGGCCACCCTCATGATAGGCATTGACAGACCTGCCATGAGTCAGCGCTACTTGCATTTTCCAGATCATGGACAATTTCATCAATGCACAAATAACATTCTCCCACAATCATAGACATTTTCAACATCGCAAAAGGTGCATTTCCAACAAAAGATGAGTCATTAGCTTCTTATCACTGACGCATGGCAGAGAGGAATTAGCACGTTTACGTACAAATATTCGAGCATTCGAATCGGTGTCCATGTGAATAGTCTGTCCATGTAGTAAATCAGCAGCCTATACAGTTCGTCAAGTTCAATTGACGATGTCAATCAGAATAGGACCTCAAATTAACATAACAGCGACTAATTCCTATGAGAAGCAGATAATATTCTCCATCATTATTAATTATCTAATCATCTGCTAGCATCCCGATGTAAGCCTATGTCTTTGTTTGATTATCACATGTCTCCGTTAAGTCAAATGTCGACAAATGGATCTTCTATCACTGATAGGATTAATTGAGCAGCGTCTCAGAGTCACTCGTCAGCACGAGACAATCACGATGAAACATGGATCGCTTGCCAGCGTGTTTCACTTTTTGTCTTTTATGCCAGAGGCAAGGGGGGGAAGCAAGGTTTTAACATTCGGATGTTTTGGTAATAACAATGTTGGCATTGTTTCCTACAGCCCTGTTCCACGCAAAGCGGCACGATGTCAAGCTCGCACAAGCAAAGGTGCGGAGGCCTTCACACACACCAGGTTGTTGTATTGACGTCTAATGAAGACGAGCGTACCTCCGAGGTGAACAGACTCGAACCCTGAACTTCGACACCTCCGCACTGACGCGGGACCCTTAACCAAATGAGCTATCCAACCATATTTTCATCCAGTCAATTTCTTCGAAGATGAGTGGTTATCCCTTATAAAAGCATTGAACTTCAAAAACGTTGGGAAACGCATAGTTTTCGCATATTTCATAAAATAAACGGACCTTTAGGTTAACTTCGAAGTGCTCCTTACTTCTGATAACCAAGCGACGGTACAATATGAGCATGAAGCTGTTTCGAGATATAGAGAACAATGATGCGCATATTTTTTTGAAAGACATGATCCCATTATGCAAAGTTGGTCCGGTACCAATGCCATTCCAATCTGCAGAACCAAAACGACTCCCTCTCCGTTTATACCATTTACTTCATCCTTGATGAACAAGTGAATTATTTGTGTTACTTTTCTTTGTGATTTATTCAATGAGATCTTCCTTGAATACCTGCTTGATCTACATGCATTTGTAAAAGGAATTCTTATTTCCATCAATAAGCACTTACTTATGAAGCTTTAACGTCACTACTCCCCATACCGAGGGCTTGGACGGTGCTGACATAGTCAGACTTTTCCGGAGCGTTGTGGTATTTTTAGTCCTTCCTTTAGATGCCCTTCCTGCCGACTTCCAATAACACTTTCGGGGGTCGATCTCTGTACCAAAGGATCGCTAGGCCAAGCACTTAACCACTGTGCCACGGAGACCACCAATAAACACTTACTGCTTCTTACACCTGAATCTATATTAACAACATTTCTTCAACATTCACTCATATTCTGTGAATCCGGGTGGAGAGTATCTGGATAGGGCCTTCATGAAAACTGAATCGGAGCGTATGCATCAAGGGGGACAATTAAACTGGCTAGTCAAGAGAGAAATTCGTCAGTTTACTTGTTTTCACTAAAAAAATAAAATTGGAAGGTGACAAAAAAGATGACATTCATTATTACTGATGGAATTTGATGAAGCAAAAAAACCATCACATAGACACCATTACACACCTTGAAGATGTTGCAACCTTTAGTTGAAGCAGGATTGAGGATGAGAAAAACTCCTCCCAGCCATTTATTCACAAAAGATCTGAAGTAACATTTTGCGACATTCGTAGACACCCTATCGATAATTACTGCGGAAAAATGTCACTTTCTCATCATTAACAGACATTCATCTTTGTTAACAAATGTAAATTCCATTCAATGAGATACTTCAATATTCAGCAGAAAGCTTTGAGACGTTTCACATTTAAGTTCCAAATATGTCAACAATTTCAAATCGGCAGTTTAACATAAGGCATAAGTACACTTGCAATATTCTTGCATGATAGTCTAGACTTACGTGAAGTCTAAACAATGCAATAATTAATCAGTCATAATTTTTACCCATTTCCGGACGAACAATATTTAGACATTTTGAAAAGATTGCGAAGCAATTTATTCAAAGCTGTCTATTTTGACTACACGCTTAGCAGCCTACTGAAGACTAACGAACACGGCCGGACCATTCTCAAAGTATTTGAATTCAAGTACTGCACAGTCCAGCACCGCACTGATCTTTTACTATCTCTGGAATCTACATATACCCTACCGGTGTAATGACCTTCTGGTAGATCGGTCTACGTCTTAGAGATTTGGGCTTCAAACATACCTAGGATTTTAATAATGTGTGCACAGTACTCTTGAAAGAATGAGAGATGGATAAATAAAACTTGAGCACATGGGAACACGCGCCACATAAACTGTCTGAGTCTTTGAATCGAAGAGCGAAAACTGTAACTATCGTTGAAGTTTCCTTGAGTCTGAAAAACTTGAATTTCGGCGATTATCGAGTGTTCCTATGCCTTCGTTGTTGGTCTTTCTTAAAACTTTGAAGAATTAAATGAATCGGAGGAATAAGTATATCATGATAGTTGGAAAAATACTTTTTACAAGGAATTTTATGGTGCCTGTATGGTGCTGACATGGCCAAAAGTTGTTGGATCAGTGTACCCTTCCTGTCGACTTATCGCGATATCCTCGACCACACGACCAAATGACCGTAGTAACAAACGTCTAGCCACAGGTCCCATCGCGGAGATCCCATCAAAGGAAAGATCTATTCATTCAACTGGTGAACGTGATAAAAAATTACGAGAAAGAAGTCCATTATTTTGAGCACGACGAGGACTTCAGTGGGAAGCGTTTTTCGAAATGGTGCTTTCATTTTATCAATTTTTCTGCTAAATTCCGAAAAATTGATAACTGAAGTAATCAAAGTTTTCTGAAGTTCAACAAAAATGCAACTTTTTATAATATGCTGTGGACTGGTTGCTAGTTTGTGATTTACTGATGAAGTCATTCAGAAAGCACGAGCGCTTTGATCACATTGCCAGATGCTGAGGATCAGAGGACTACAAACCATTCTTGAAACCGAGATCGGACAAGATTTGTATGAAGATGATTTATTGAATATCAAATCATTGTGACAGTCATCCTCAAATTATTTCATCGTGAACAGATTCCCACACCGAGACTTTGTCGACAGAACATCATAGAATTGATTTCTTGTGTAACTCAACTGCATGAATTTCTGTTCATTTTTTGTGCGAAGCGCTTCTCCATATAACGCTAATATTGTATATTTCGGTTGGAATCATTGGACAGCAGACCTTAGAAATGCGATCACTGGATTGGGAATTCAATGTGTACTCCTAAGAATTCAAAATATTAGAGAAGTTGGACTGAAGTCCTACATTAGCTTCTCATTTTCCTTAGTCATACGAGATAACCACGGAATGCAGTCTGCATGCACTACCAGCGCAGTGGCCTTACGGTAGAATGTTCGCTCTGCGTTTGGGGGACCTGGGGTCAATACAAAGACTTTCAAAATAGGCAGGCACACACTGCATTCTTGCTTAACACTCAGACCAAACGGATGAGACGTATAAACGGAACTCGGTCACATATAAGAAAGTAATGGAGTGGATTATTGCCATGGTAACAGTAAACTTCGGTTAACGGTTGGTTACGGTTCAAGTTCTCACGGTTGCGGTCGATTATGGCTAATCAGTGCTGAATTTTTGAGAGTTCGTCCTCTACGTCAGATCCATCTTGGTGTTGATGACTGATACTTTCACATATTCAAAGTCTGTAAGTGTTGTGAACATTGTGCATCACTATCACAAATACAAAGAAATAGTCGAAATGATCGGTCGATCGATCGGATCACCACCTCAATGGGTTTTTCATCATCCTCGTCGTCAAATTCTGTTATCGTCATGTGACGTTATAAAGCAATTTTAAAAAAATATTAGAAAAGACTACGGCTTAACTACCAATCCATGCGCGCGTTTTACGAGGTCAAGCCTTGCAACACGTCGATCGTTCTGTGCGAAAGTCGTTGATTTGTATGTGCAGGATTATCATCTATAAATAATCAGCATTCGGCGAAGAATGTTAGTCTGTTAGTATGACTTGAGTGTCTTAATTATTACCTTGGTCGGCTTGGTCAGTGGTGTGTTGTATTATTTGTAGGTTAAGTTATTGAATGGTGAGACTTAACTTCTGCAAACGGCAACCGTATGACAGCGTTTGTCGACGAAACGAACAACACTTTCCGATTTCTTTCTTTTGCGATCATCAATCATAATTCAATTTTCGTGAAGTTTTCGTTGCTCATCGTCATCAAAGCTTTGATTGTGAATTGCAATGGTGGGGGAGACTTTTCGAAACATCGTGGATTTTGATTTTTGAAGTTGTGAGGTGAATAAGTTCTTATCGAGCCGTCAGGGGAGGGTGAGCACTAGGATTGCTATTCGCGCTTTCTTTAAAACTTTTATTTCTGTCAAAAAGGCGTCGAACACAGTGTGCCCGAAAAAAAAATATATAGAATAACGCTCGGCGTTCGGACATAAACGCCGTTTTTTGGCGGAGAAACCATTAAGAATTCGGGTGTTGTTGTTGCACGTTGTATTTCGGAGAAATGAATAACAGCGTGGCCACCTCACTGAGATCACTCTATGATGAATATTGCTTCCGCTTACCACTTACTAAATTATGTATCTCTTGTATGCATGTGTAATCTGGATCACTTACTAAGGGATTTTTGTTGATATCGCATATAAAATAATATGGAAATTTAAGCCGATATATTATTAATATATCGCAAAGTAGTGTTTTTTAATACGATTCAAATGTATTAAGTTAAATTGAAAAAATGTTTAATTTACGATTTTAAATATACCGATATTTAATTACGTTCAGTTAACTGTAGAACTCATCATCATGCGGTTGCTGATATCATGTTCAAAGTGTCTCTCAAACGAAGGAAAGATATAAAAGATGCAATTTAATCATATAATGTCAAAAAGACATGCGCCCATACGCCTATACCGGTATATGAAGCCTACATTTTGAATTTGATAAACTGCCTTAACCACATCATCACAATAAAAGTTTGTGAAACAATAGTTAAGACTCAGGGTAGGGAAAGCGCCGCAGGCCTACCAGGTTACTGTCAGCAAGAATTCTGTCGATAAGCGAAGTTTATCGTATAGGCTGTCTATTACGTGAGCTGTATCCTGTAACGATAACCAGTAGATAACTGATTTAGGGCATTGATTCTACTAGCCTATACGTTCATGCGATTAGCAGTCGGATATATCTGCGGTTTACAGTCAGCTACTGTTAAAACTCCAACGGTTATGGTTGTTTGCGGTTGGTCATGGTTGCAGAAGTTTTCTGCACGGTCGGTTGCGTGCGGTTACAAAATTGTTCCAACTGCACGTCACTAGAACAAAGGTGGAGCGTCTAATGGGCTTCCGAGTATAAACAAGAAACTTTTATTTTTAGAGTTATATTGTAATTGTATTTTTCTTTCTGGTTTAATGACAAGACATTTCATTAAGATCGTCACAAATTTCTAACGTCTTTCAGGTCATTGTGACGTGATACAATCTGACACAAACTGTTGCTGAAGCTTTAACTTCACTATATCCTCATTGTGAGCTTAGCCAAGCTTGGATGGCACTGACATGATCCAATGGCACTCTCAAACTCGAACACACGACCAAACGCTTGACCACTGCGCCACGGAGTTCTGGTGTGCTTCACCTCATGCAAATCTCCTTTCAATGAATTTCTGAATTTTCTCGTGGCAGATTTACGTTTTGAATATTGAATCTGAATATATGACGGATTAGTAGTCATTGTTATGGACAGCAAATTTCTTATCATTCACAAAATCATATTTGGCTTGCCTTCTTTTGTTGAGAATCTACTTCTGCTCCCGCTGTACAAAATAATGTTTCTCAAAGTGACCTGTTAACGCAAGATACAGGAGCAGCAACAGAATGCTTTCAAATGAGGCAAAAAGTTCAATGGAAAACACAAAAAATTAGAAGATGCCGCAAAACATGGCAAATTTCCATTACCTTCTCCGAAACTACTGTGTAACAAAAGGTTTTAATTTAAAGAGCAACAATTTCACGAGTTGCAGCGATCTGGCAAGACTTCATTAGATTACCGGAGAATACACTTGCATCTTGAGCGCCCTTGTTGTTATGACAATATAATCTTGTAATGAGAAAGAAATTACTCTGCTAAAGCTTGCGGACAATTCTTTCTTCAGGGAAATTCCGTCATTTTCTTCTTCTGACCGCCATGACATCACTCTCGCTTGAAGCCGAGTCAGCTCTGTTTGATGATAAACAGTCACGGAGGTTGGATAGAGTCGATTGCTTCATTGAAATCCATAGTAACATTATAGCACTGCAGAGTTCACAATTCAATAAACAATCATGCAAACGGCATATTGTCTCAAAATCGCGTTGAAATTTGAAGTAATCATGTTAGTAGTCATTCAAGCGTCTACGTAGATCTTTCAAGTCCTCAGATGTGATGGCTTACGAATATTAACAATTTCTATGAGCTGGTGGATGCAGAATTGAGCTCATGTTCCACCTTCTTCCGCATTTTACAACAAAACAAAGGTTGCTTCAAAGAATCAATCAAAAGAAGAATGAATTCCTTCCTTTTTAATCGATACAAGCCAACAATTGAATGGAATATGGAACGAAATTTACATAATGTGCTCTAAACCCTCGTTATCATTGTTGTGATATTCAAGGTCATTGTAGAGGTCAAATGTGAGTTCAAAGGTCAAAAAGATGATTTTTTCACTATGATTATTATTTCCTCCCGTATCTCAGAAACCACTTGACCAAATTCAAACAAAATACACCAGATGAAAACTCTTATTATGAAGAGTCAAAATATCATCATTGTTTTGATATTCGAGGTCGTTGAGATCAGAAATATCAATGAATAATAGTAAGCTTGTAATCCGGTGCAATTACGAAAATTTCACAATTTTAAATTTTGAATTATAAGCATAAATATAAGCATATGTAGCTAGCATAAATAGAGTCTACAAGGGCATTGTTGTTTTCTGCTAAAATTGACACGATGACACTTTCCTTTATAATTTCGAATAGTTTTGGTATCTATAAGGACACCTGAAAACATTCAAAGCGAAAATAGTACAAAATTCAACCAATCTGTCGTGCATTCAAATTTTTGAAATCTCATTGTGACGAATGTATTCTGCCGATGTTATTCAAAATTGGTGGAAAGCTGTGGAATACGTAGAAAATAAGCTACCTAAAATTTGGAGCTTGTACCTTCTTTCGTTCAGGAGCTAGATAACATTTTCGATATTATTCGCTAATTATTACTGAACGAAAGGGACAGATTACTTTTGACTGCTGATACACAATGAAGGCCTTCCGCTGAAGCAATTGCCTAAGTCGCAACATCAGATATCAAAGAGGGACTTGATTTTCTCAAGCTGCAAGAAGAGCTGAGGATCTAGACAACTGGTTCTCAACCCGGGGCCCATGGCCACCCAAGGGGGCCACGAGAGGACCTCGGAATATAGTATGCAAGGCCTACATAGAAAGTATGTTTTGTTTTGTACTGAATCAGTTGATCAATCATGAAACACATTTGTATCCACGCCGCCGTAAATTAAGTGAGGAAATTGGAAATTGCGTGTATATCATTGGACAAGAAAACAATAAGAGCTATATTTCACAGGTGTGTGCGTTAAAAGAAGAGAATTTAGACTTAAACAAAACTAAATCTCCTTCAGAAATCTCCTTCATGTTCGGAGTGATATCCATATATCTACTTCAAACACAAGGCCAAATATCAAAAAGCTTGTGTTTTAGGGACAAGAAGGAATATCCCATTGAATCTTTTGGTGTTACTTTTTCTGCGTAATTGTTCTATCATATTTAACTGAGATTATTGTTCATAATGATTTGTTTTTATTAAAAGCGGATATTTGATTTGTTTAGGCAACCACTTACAAATTTATAGAGAAAAACGAAAAATCAACTCGAGTAGTCCTTTGGTTTACAGTATTGTTTCAAAATTCAAGTATCTTCAAAATATAGTACTTACATACACATTAACGTAAATCAACTTAGAAATGAAAAGAGAGCATCTATTGTAAATAAAAATCGAACATTGACATGAGATGTATCAAGGAAATAATGAAGACATACAATTTGATAGCATCTTAACAAAGAAATTGAAAGAAGAAATAATTAACGATTAAATCAAGTAGCCTATATATAACAAAGGGGCCACAGTAAAATGATAAACTTGGAAGGGGCCATGGAACATATGTGGTTGAGAACTACTGATCTAGACAAATAAGCAGTTAGCGCCCAGACCTCCCTTCAACTCTGGTTACAAAACCCCTGTCAATTGAATTTCGCAACAAGCCGCTATTAATAGGAATCATGAAGTTATTAGGATCTCTTTATTACGACTTTGCATTCCGCGAAGCTCTTCAAACATCCGCGAGAAAAACTGCATGCATTAATCGAAAAATTGAGTCAAAAATGATCTTAAATTATTGAATTATTCATGACTTACACATCAAGTTTATGGATATGGCATGCGACTGATAATTCCCTAATACATTTGAAGAATAGGAGAATTTCTTTTCGTTTTGGGAACGATGTGACACACACAAGGCCAAATCAAAGCGATTATTGCGTTTTACAAAATTCTACGACATGTTTTCAAAAAGCTAAACAAACGATTAAGCTTCCTTTATCGACACTGACATTCTCATAACAGGAAATTCCACGAAAAGCTTTCATGTCCACTATCTCCAAATGTATTCATCGGACATAAAACAAATACGCCGTCCACAGTCTTCGCTAAAATTCCAAAGATCCCATGTTAAGTTTTATTGATCATTTCTCGTTATTAGCTTATTATCTACCGACAAATAGATGGAATTCATGTTGATAATTGAATCGATTGAAGTCGCGTCCTTGGAGAAAGAAGTTCGTGTTAATTAGTTCGTCGTCTAAGTTTCTAGTCCTGTTTGTGATATTCGTAAGGAATTTGACGAATCTTCGTCACCGTGAACAAAATCTTGATTGAATATCTTTACCGCTTTCTTATTCATAGAAACAACTGCTAGATGATAGAGTTGGTAGCTGATTGATACACCGCTATACCACCGCAAAATGGCACACAAACGGTTCAGACACACGCGGTTCGAAGCATTCAGTGGCCTTGATCAATTTTGTGATGAATTGTGAACAAATTAAGTGATTTACAGAGTATTAAATATTTTGTTCATTTGCTTCGGTTTGCTAGAAGTGTGATTAATTCGAAATCGACGGGCACATCCAGGGACTAAGTAAGTGGGCAAAAAGGAATTCCTTATACCTTACAGAGATAGGAAAAAAGTGCGTCGCTTGCGGATTAATGTGAGTGCAAGAAAAGTGCCACAATTCCTTCAGATTCGAAGAATTCAGATCATTGCGCACAAGTGTTCTCCAAAATGTTGGTACTTTCGATCATTGTTAAAAAAAGTGGCAGGCGTACGAAAATTAGTTCACTTGATGATTTCACATCCTCTTCTCAGCATTCCTTATTGCATAGTGCATACATTGAATCGAATGTTAGCCAAGACAGCGATGTGTGTTTTGGTATGTGCGAAGTGATATCACAGCACGCACGCATCTCTCACTGGCTCTGGTGTCCTCTGCTGACAGCTTATTGCTTGCCATTTCCAATAGCAAGCGATACACGAATTATCTATTCGAGAAGGAGCAAGTTGTCTAACTCTGTGATGCGCCATTTCGATATTAAGGTTACATACAGCTCTTCCTTTCTAGGAAACCGAAGACGCGCGCAGATGAATCTAATGCTGTGCTGATTTGTCATTATATTTCGCGAGGCCTTTCGCCCGACTCCTATCAAGTGGCTTCAGCGACGTGCGCACGAACACCTGCCGACGTGGGCCATGCGCGGATACACATGACCGCGATCATCAACGGAGCCAAACATCGCAGCAACACGACACCTGCCCTTCATTAGCAGTTGACAGACCAAAACTGTCATTCTTCAATCGCATCGTGACGTCACGCCATCCACTGCTTCTACCCTATCTTGAAGCTATGTTCATCCGCGATCTCCGTCCTGTATTGTGTATCCAAAAGCAATGACTCCCACGCTGCCATGGATTTGACATTAATTCACTTTCTTTCTATTTGCATACAAAATTATTGAACACTAACTTTCTTTCTTCCAGAAGTTTCACTTGGTAAGAGTCCGGCGAAAGGCCTCGTGAAACATAATGACAAATCAGTTAATTTGTTTACAATTCATCACAAGACTCGGTTCGGTTCGACTATTTGGATTTATTGCGACCGATGATCAGCTCTCCTGCTGCACTTGCTGTTTATTGAAAGTTGGCTGTCCGGCGGAATATATGCAACCCAAGACGAGGATAGCAAGTGATGCCTTGTCTCTGTGGTTGTGGACTATCGGACAAGAGGTATACGGTTAGATCCCATCAAAAACTAAATAATCATTGGATAGAAGGGACCAAGAATCAATCTTCGCAAGATCTTGAAACATGAAATATGAGAGCAAAACAAAGGCGGGAAATAATAATTTTGTACTAGGCATGTTTTCACTTTTATGCAAATGCTCAAATGATAATGGCGAGGTGCGGAAGATCATTGAGAAAAGAAAGATGTGGTCATTGGATATCTATCACGGACATCATTCGCCGGAGCAGGCTGCGTTGGGTCTGGTATGTTGTAGAAGGGAGGGTTTGCATTGACTTCGAGCGACATAGATTTGAAAGTTGAAGACAAGCGCTCCAGGGGCGTCCGAAGAATGATTGAAGGGCGTTGTTGCAGCAGATATCAGAGCGCGAAGATCGAGAAGAATGGAGAGCACGATCATTAAAAGATGACTGTCTCAACGACGATTGGACGAAGAGGGAGCAATATCCTCATAGACAACCTCAATGTCACTTCTCTTTGTTTTGAATGTCAGCTTTACATTAACCTTTGAAATGGGTGAGACCTGGTATGCAGTTGCGGCTGCTTCACCGAATTTCACTCTATTTCCTGTAATGTTCGAATGCACAGGTAACCACTGACTGCTTTATTGGCAGTTGAGAGGTCATTAAGTACTGCACTCGTTCTCCTCTACAATGAAACGTATCCATTTAGCCCTGTGGTAGCGCGGGTAATCGTGGGAGTTATGTTTCGAATGATTTTGTCTTCCACTGATATCGATCATGATATGGTGATTATCTCCAGAACTATTGCTGATTCATAATGTCGGCAAGGAAATCCCATGTCGCGCACAGGATTTTTATGATCATTTTTAGCGGATTTTGGCAAACAGACAACATTGACATCATCTCAACATCGAATGACAGAGGAATTCTATCAAATTTAGGAAGCGCTTCGATCTTTTAGAGAGGATGTTGCTTATTCCTTCGCCAGGTGAGGTCTTGATAGTTCTCAAAAATTGAAATTTCCCAGTTAAAGTAAGCTATCATAGCCATGCCTCGACATCATTCCAAGGTTGTCTGCTATATTAAGATAATTAAGCAAGATTAAGCAAGAGATATGTAATATGCCTTTGGTATTCCTATCCCCTATAGTCTTACTGCTGATCTCACTAATCAGCATTTAACAACAATGAAATTAAATAAACGATATATCAAATTGCCACGCAAAAGATGTGTGCGGCTGGTAGGATTGCCAGCAGTAGATATATCTAGTAGATATTCATAGTAGATGTATCTCACAACGTACCGGTAGAATACTTTTGAGTTTTTGGAATTTATCTCAGCATGGTGAAATTACATGCTTGGAAAAGGAAGTCTGATTTATGTCTGCGGAAAAGCGTAGCTCACTGCCTCCTCTCCTCGTCACGGCTTGGATATCATCCAATTATATGCCTTAGTATGTAATGATAACAGTAATAGATCTTAATAGCAGATGAGACGTGCATACGTTCAAAAGTGAAATAATTAAACTCTCAAATATGCCGGCAGCTTAAACATTCCCACCGAAGGTGTCTTTGTCGGATTGCTATGATTAAAGCCTAGTCGTCTATTTATTATCATAACCCTCCAGCAATTCTACGCAGCAGACAGCTCGACGGACTGATTAAATTGCTTGAATTGATTCCACTAGTTCCGACACTGCACTGCATCGGCCTTATGGTGCTGTGTTCGCACTGCATCCTCCAGAATATGAGTTCCATCTCCGTTCGAGTAGAATGACTTAGCACTGCTCAAGATCGATTTTCCAAAGACACGTGACCAATGTAAGCTACATTGCTTTCAGCAGCTGTCAAACCGAAAGTATATAGAACCGGTGGGGCGATGAACCGGAAGAAAGGAAGAACGTTTGATTAATTCTTCCGACGTTCATGTACAATTTTGAAAATATACATGTCCTGATACTTTACATATGCGAGTTTTTTCAAACATCTTTGTACAAATGCCGACACGAATCAGCGAAGACACTTCTCTCCCTGCTTATTTTGCTTGCAAGAGCACAGGAGAAAGGCAAACGATTTACACAAACCACATATCAATACATCCAAGCAAATAAATTTGGTAACAAGTTTGAGAACCATGTCAATGGGGAAACTTTGCAAAACCAGAAAATTCGAACGATTTTTACTGGGAAATGATGAGATGATAGCAGCATGACAGGTAAACTACTGGAAAATGAGTGACACTAGGGTAAAAATACACTATTTAACGATTTTGATCAATTTCTTAACGTCGTAATAATAAAATACACAACATTCTTCCTCCTTCATTTGGTGCATCAATCTAAGGTTGCTGAATAAAAGAAAATAACCGACTGGCAGAGCCATATATATATTCTGCAACGCTGAATGATAAATGCAGCGCCGTCAGCGTTTCGCCAACACGTCAGACAATTCATGCAGCATTATGTAACCCGTATTTCATCAGTTTTAATCAATTTTGCCGAAAACAGTGAACCACTCAACCATCTTCAAGTAACTGTTGAGAGATGAATAGCTCTTTACGTGATGTGTGCCTCGAAGATTTTTGAATTGTATTCGAATCATCATCATTGTCATTTTAAATTGTAAAATCCTCAAAAGTACAAGGAAAGACAAGAGAGTTGGACTCCATGACCATAAATAGCTGAGACTCGCGGTTTATGCTCAATAATCCTAACTTCTAAGTGCCGGATCGTTTTCCTACGTACGATATGTGAGGATCTGCCTCACATTTGAATATGGGTGTCATTTGCATGTTAAAATGTTGTATTTCCTACATAGGAAAACGATCCGCCACTTAGGAGTTAGGACTATTGAACAGAAACCCCCGAATCTCAACTATTTACCATCAAAAACTCGAAATTCCTGCCCCTACATCATTGCAAACTTCAAAATTTTAGATCATGCTTCTTATGATTATGATTTGAAAGTGTTCGAAGCAATTCACATATCACGTAAAGAGCTATCTCTCAACGGAAATTTAATTCAAGATTGTTCACTATTTTCGAAAAGAGTAAAATTTTGTAATATAAATATTCCAGTTACATAAATTGTTACCGGTTCATTCTAAAATTATTTAAATTTTGTGTTTCAGAAAAATGTTTAAGGTGCCCAACATTGGTTTGACCAGCAGGGAAAGTATATTAGGTAGAGTAGCAACTCAGCAAAAATCCCCAATGTGTGAGAAATTTCGATTTTATTAAATGAACTCGAGTTGAGACCCAGTACCACATGTGAGATATGCACATTTTTACACTTTTGGAGAAATTGACAAGGAGTTGAATGATCATGATAGCAATACTGAAGGAATTATAGTATTTTACAAATCTTCGCGTCATGTCAACCTTCCAGAGGTAATGTTTAACTTAGCAATTCGATAGGTTATTACTTTAATGCTCAGCATTATTGATAAAAGTGTTTTCTTAACCGTGATCATATCACAAAGCCTGCCACTGAAAGAGCAAAGTATCATTATCAAAGACATTCATCCTAACTAACTTTAAAGATGCAAATGGGTCCACAATATTATTCAGATTAAAGAAATGAATCATTGAATCATGCCGATGAAAATATCAACGAAAAACTTTAAACTTCTGCCATGAGGCACAAAAAGATCTCAACTTTTCCATGAAGACTTGCATGCGGTTCATGAAATTTCCAACTTACGTAATTCCTTCGTCTTGATGGTCAGAGCCGTGCTCTTTGCGGAGTGCCCGATTTTGCTGACCGCCATGACTTGGATAAAGTAGGTGGTGTCAGGTTTTAATTTCTTCAATGTATAGACTACCATTTTCCGATTCCCGTCTTTCGGAACAGCTATATTCGGCTTTTGTCGCATCGCGTCTTCATTGCCGAAAGGATAATATATGACGGTATATGACTCGACATCAACAGTGACACTGGGAATCCATTGCAACTGAGCGGAATTAGCAGTCACTTTGGTGCTGTAGAAACGCGTGGGAGGTTTCGGGAGCTCTGTAAAGAAAAAAAATCAACTCAGATTTTGAATGAGGAACAAAGATTATCAAAGAAGTTCCTTTCGGGCATTTGATAATTCACGAAATATGCGCTGTAAATAGACAGGTAACAAATTCAATATTCACAGAAAATGTCCCCTGTTTTGCTTCATTTTATCAATTTCAGTTAAAAAGAAAATGTGACATGTGAATACCTAGACGGTGTTCAGTGAAAACAACGAGCAGAGTCATCACTTTGAGTGCAGTTGGATTTGTCAAATGTCAATCTTCAAATTATACGAAGATTAACTTTCGACAGATGGTTGTTGACATTATATCCTCACTTTCACCTAATAAGTCGTAGGGTGCATTTGTGAATGACGGAAGTACAGTCCACATTTCTGCATTGCACGAGAATAAATTTTATTTTCTGGAATTTACAGCAGCCATTTTGATCATTCGCCTCCAGCTCCGGTTCCCTATTAGGATTCGAGCCGGGAGCGTCTGCTAAAACCGGAACCAGAAGCAATGCTCACACCAGAAACGGAATCAAAGGATAAAACTTCTCATACTTAAAAATATAGAGTTTTTGTACAGAAATTCCAACAAGAAAAAGTGAATGACAATTCATGTTCAGATTTGAGAGAACTGGGCGGAAAATCACACCAACTCTGCCGAAGATACTGTCCTTTCTTACTGGAAATATTAGTCTACAACTCTATTGTCGACTTCAGTGTAGCGTAATCAGTGAGGTACCTCAAGGGCTTGCAAATGGTCACACGAACATAGTGGCCAATCGCCTTGAGGTGTCTCGGAAATGTGGTCGAGACCGGAGAGTGTCATCGGAAGTCGGCAGGAAGGGCATCTGAAATAAACTCACCACATCGTTCTATAGAAGTCTGACCATGTCAGCGACTTTGTCTCCGATTCCCCCGCTCAGTATGCGCACCGCAAATATCACACTTTCTTTTACTTGGGAAGAATTTAAGAGAGGAGGAGAGCTTCCTATTGAGTAGTGCATAATTCAGCATTAAAGCATTCCAATTCCACCATAAAAATGTTGGCAGACAAATTGAGAATAATCTATGGAATAACACAATGTTTTCTAATCATCCACTACCGGTATTACTTTCATTACTAAAACGAAAATTAATAGGTCATTTACAGTACTTCAGTACTTCTATAAAGTATAGTCATTAAAGGTTATTTTAGGGTTGCTCTCGTTGTCAGCCATTCCGTTCTCAGCATTTGCGGCATGATGATAGAACACTTCATTAATTATTCTTTTCATTAAAGAATTGTAACACTTTAAGTGACTTGAAAAATAATGTAGTTATAAGGAGTTCTGATAATGTTTTGATAACGTCTGCATATTATGAAGTTCGCGATCTTATCACAATGATGGTTTAACGTCACTACTCCTCCACACGCACACTGGAAGCTTGGACGGTGCTGACATAGTCAGACTCTATTCGGAGAGTTATGATTGTTTACTCCGGATGCCCTCAAAGACACTTTCGGGGCTCGACCTCTGGACCAATAGATCGCTAGGACAAGCACTCTACCACTGTGCCACGGAGACCAAATAGTAATCGTTAAGACCAAACTCGCTAAAATAATCGTTGATGACGACTAGCACCCTAATGCGTGATCGACCAAAGATTTCAGGTTAAAAACGGTTGTGAGATTGGACAGCTCCTATTTCGATGCACTGCAAGTCTAAAATCAGACACAATCAGGGATCCAATACAGGAAAAGCTCTTTTGGCACCTCTCCACTTTCACTTCTCTTTCATAATTGGCAAATCATCAGCATCACTTCCAAGCATAGCGAAGACCATGAAAGTCGTTGTGTATCCAACAACTGGCAGAATTATGAAGAAGAGCACGATGATGCAAAAATACATAAATTTTGTCTTGTAATTCACGCCCTCGATCTACAATTTGATCGATAAAGAAAAATGTTTTGTAGGTCAACAATAAATATCTTAATTACCCGAAATGTCGAATGTCTACAACTTAGGCAACGAAAGCACGAACGGTATACCGATGTATGTCTGTCAAATAACCGCTACATGTATTCGTTGCTTCTGAGGGCATCCAATTATAGATGTAGGCATTTTGTTATCCGTGTCCCTATCGAAAATAGATTTGGAAATGCGGATGAATTAGATACTTTGTCTGCAGTGATCATTTAGAATTATTTCAGCATAATTTCCATTTATGAAAAATAGTCATCAATAGTTTTCATTTTTGTTAATTCAACCCTCACTGTCACTTTCAATAATCACGCTGATCTTGCCTTGTCACGCAGTTAACACTATGCCTGAGTCATCTTAGATACATCCATCCTCTTGCAAGCTCTGTGCGACTGTAGCTCGCAACCAATGACGCGTACTGTAGTAGATCTTTTTTACAGTGGACCATCATTATTGCTGGCATGAAAGAGAATGCGCGATTCTTTGTCGCATGTGGAGAGGACCTAGCAAATACTCGGTGTCTCCGCCCGAAGGATGATGAGCTCCGGCCACCACGCGGGAACAGGCGGCCGGCTCACCGAAAACCCGGCGGCTCCCCGGGCCTCTTGCGAGGCAGGTGATGAAGACACGCTTTGCTCCCGAGGGGGAGGCGGACTGTAACTCGAGTAGTGAAATTTTCATGTTTTGTCGGTACGGAGTTTTGTCACAAAATAGAGAGAGAGAGAGAGAGAGGATTTGAGAGAACATTTGCGCAATAGAAAACCTCGGCAAAAACGATGCGTTTCTTGATAACCCTTCATAGTATTATAAGTATATTATATTACAAATACTACAGACTGTTTTCAAGAAACATGTCGTTTTTCCTTGGGTTTTCTTTCACACAGATTGTGGCACATGCCCAAGGCACATTCTCATTGACTGGAGAAACTCTTTTGACAGCATTTTTTCGGTTTCTAAACAAACCTATCCAGCCAATTACTGATGTCATTGAGTTATCAGGAAATCAGATTAGATAAAATTCACGTTCAGCCACAAATGAAACTACATTTCCTTTTTAACGACCATCAACCTCATGGGTTACTTAGCTTCTTCTGTCTACGGTCATGGGACTCGGCAATAGGGGTTAAGAGAAGGTCAGGAGCGATTAGCTTCGTCCGCTTCACGGAAGGCGCCGAGGGACAATCAACTAGCCCATGAAGTCTAATTGTCTACCTCTCCGGCTTACATTTTCTCGCGTGATTTCAAATGGGAGCAATAAGTGAAAATTCGATCGTCCACCACCTGCTTTGTTCGAATAGTTTCATGATAACGCTTCGTTCTTCTCATTTCAAGCAAACTTTCGATCTCTCTACTTTAATTGTTTATCTGACTTCTAAAATTCACGATGAAAGTTGCAATCTTAGAAATCCGATGATTAAGTTGGTGGGACTCATAGAATTAGATTGTTTAAATCTTTCAGTTAACTGGAAATGCAGGATAATTCAAGACGATGGCAGATCCTGGAACTTAGTAGGTGGGCAAAAAGAAATTCCTAATACCTTACAGAGACAGGAAAAAAAGTCGTGCCTCTCTTGCGGATTGCTGTAAATTCCATCAATGCACTGCGATTGCCACGATTCCGTCAGATTCGAATAATTCAGATCATAAGGTTTCTCGCTAATGTGGGTCCATCCGATCAACATTAAAGATAGCAGACGCATGAAAATTAGTGATGGTGAAATCACCAGGTGAACTAATTCTCGTGCGCCTGCTACTTTCTTCAATAGTGATCGGAAGGACAAACACTATGGAGAAAACTTTGCGGAATGATCTGAATTCTTCGAATCTGAAGGAATCATGGCAATCGAAGAACTTTGATAGAATTCACAGCAATCCGAAAGCGACGCACAATTTTTTTCCTATCTCTGTAAGGTATTAGGAATTCCGTTTTGCCCACCTAATAAGTTCCAGTATGTGCCATCGTTTTGAATTACTCTTCACTTCCAGTAAACTGAGAGAGTAAAACAATCCAAATCTGTGAGACATAGTCAGACTTTTCTGGAGTGCTGTGATACTTTTAGTTTGGATGCCCTTCCTGCCGACTTCCAATGACACTTTTGGGGCTCGACCTCTGGACCAAACGATCGCTAGGACAAGCACTTAACCACTGTGCCACGGAGACCACGCTCGTCATTAATGGTTAAACGTTTTGTGGGACAATGACGATGTGTCGGTCATTAATAATCTCAAAGTACGCAGGATTGTGGATCACCTTTCAGATAAACCTGTCAATGTCGCTGTGACAAGTATACGCACGTTTGTAATATTCAAAATTCACTTTCATGAAAATTCAGATATCCGTGAAAAGCAAAAATGAATCCTTTTAGAAATAATAGATTGTTTATGATTGTCTTATAATCCATCTCCTTCACCTACATATTTGGAAGTGAGTTGTAACTATACATAAGGTTTATAGAAAAGGCTATAGAAGGATATCTAATATTCAAGAGAAATATTGAAAAGATCATTCGATTTGCCGATTATCTGAAAACATGATCATAAACTCTCATCCTTTCAAAGGTCAGGTGCATCAATGCTGTTTGTCATTTATAAAAGAAAATGAAGGCCAAGATACTGCATAATCGAATAACTCAAGGATGAAGATATTGCACTCACAAATGATAACCAAATGGAAAGCAGAAAATTGATTGGAAAAAGTGGCGTGGGTGTATACTCCAGTGTGTTTTGCAATATTTCAAGAGATCCCAAAACACCAAATAAGAATTTAAGAACGACCTATAAAATCTAATGAATTTTCTAATTGCTCGCCACTGCTCTTTCTCGATATTAATGAATATTGGAAAATGTGGCGTGGGTGTATGTGTTTTGCAATATTTCAAGAGATCCCTAAACACCAAAAAAGAAATCACAGCGCCTCTCTCTGAAATTTCATGAATTAGATAAAGACAGTTTTGTCCCTTCACAGATCGACACAGCAATTCGGTAATTAATTGTTAACTGTTTTCTAGAGATTGGGCCTCATTTGGCTCACCTACCTTAAATTATTCACGTGCATCACATAAGGAATATTCATTCAACTAACTTTGCGGTCAAACGTCCATTGTCGGAGGAAAATATCAAATATTACCGACGAATTATAGCCGACATCTGCACCGGTAAGAGTATCCGGAATCGGTAAATGAAAATGCTACCGGTGACCCACGACCAACATGGTGATACTGTCAGGCTACCAAGCCCTAGTACGCAAGAATTTCAAATACATGCAACTTTTTAAGACAACTTAGAAGTTGTATAAAGTTTCCTAGAACTTCCTTATAGCCGCTATTGTGTGAGGATTGTCAAGATATGAATATCTGTAAACAATGAAGCTTCCATGTCTCCCACTCTCATCCGCCAGATAAATCTCATCTTCCTGAACTGACTTTCCTACTTATATCTCAATGCTCATATTACTTCACATCATCATCGTATTCGCTTCACCTTTTCGACTTAGTTTAACCCTATTCCACTTCCTTCCGCGTGGAAAACCTCCAAAGACTTGGAACTGTTAGGACAAAAAAGTGAATTCAATTACGAGATGTCTTTACTCGACGATCGGCCGGTGGAATGGGACGACGTTGAAAATTTGATAAGATGGCAATGCAATTTCCACGTCTGATGATTTCATCTCAAGACAAACGCAATCGGATTATTTGAAAATCGAATCCAAGTTTCCATGACAGCTTCCACCAATACATTTAAAAAGAATTAAAGTGCATTTGAAGTTCGCTTTAAAGTTAACAGTTTCATTGCAAAGCGATGGCTGTTCCTTCGATGAGAAAGCACGCTACTATCGCTTCTATTATCTTTCTCTCGTGTAACTGTCACTATAAAATTGTTGCCTAAAGACAGGATTAAATTGCTAAAAGAATCTTTCTATCCTCAACGACTTGAAGAACGATACTGATCATTGAACATGAAATCTGGGCCTTGAAAACGTCGTCAGCATGCAAGAACGGCAATACCTTTCGTCTGAGATCCCGAATGACAATGTACAATGTCAAACTGTCATCGAGACTTCGTCAACAAATGCGACAATGAAACAAGACGGTGGGAACTGTTTGCTACCTTTAATGCGTAAATACAATGGTGGAGGATTTACTGTTCTACAACGAAGAGAATATCGATAGATAACCTGTCTTCCAGCGGTTTGGAAACTTGAGACGATTTTTCCAATGAAATTTCAGTGAAATTTGATAGAATAGAGCGCAATATGTGCATAAACATTCAACTGAGAAATGATACGAGAATACTGGCAGGAAAATGATCAGTTATTTTGTCTCCAATAGAGAATTTAATTGTTTGAAAATTGAATATTCGGAATGTAGGGTATTCAGAGTCATGAAATCTACACGAAATCATCTATACCATTGAAAATAATCCAGTGATGCTGACAGAGTCAAACTATTAAGGTCAAATGGATCAATGCCAATAATCAGGTGTTTTTCAAACTGGTAAAAGCCGTCCTAGTAACTCACAATATCAGATAGAACATATTCAGGTAGGCCTATATCATCTAGTAATTGTAGAGAAATTTAATCATTTTTCATCAATGCTCAAGTAATAAAACAACTACAGTAGCCTATTTCTTATACAATGCCCCAAGTCGCATTGAAGACATTCTGTCTTCATAATGGTTTAACGTCACAACTACCCCTTGCTGGGGCTTGGACGGTGCTGACACAGTTAGACTTTAATCTGGAGTGTTGTGACCTTTCAACGGAGTCCAGATGCCCTTCCTGACGACTTCCAATGACACTTTCTGGGCTCGACCTCTGGACCGAAAGATCGCTAGGCTAAGCATCTAACCACTGTGCCACGGAGACCACCCATCATCCACAACAACTTAACTCTTACATAAAAATCATTCTGAAATTATTCGGTGTATTCGACTGACGACAATAGAAAGTCACAAAGGTAATGACAATAATAAGTAATTCACAAGGGAAAGGTCTTTGACAACAGCAGACGAAAGCAGGATTTTCGCTACTGCAGGATGTGATGTCTCAGTTCGATGATTCAACAGCCAGTATTGAGATACAGACCCGTATCATGTGTATTGGTTAACAGTGACTATTAATGGCAATACAAGTCTCCCACAAGCCTAAATATATCCATTATTTCACATTTTACCGGTTTTGGCACTTTCCCGGTGTTCGCCATTTTTTCAACTTGCCCTGGTAAAAACTAGTTTATCCCCAAAAAATTGCCAACCTTGTCAATAATGGATTTAATAGAGATACATTTTGCAACATTTCAAACTTCTGAAGCAAAAAATACCTCATAGCATTGACACTTCAATAAAATTTAGGCCCCTCAAGACTGAAAGTTGTAGAGGAATGGACTGAGTTCGAGTGCAAGTCAATTGTCCTTACCGGCGTCGTCATAACATTGGCATAGATATTTTTCTGTGATTAAGAAACTTGTAGCGTGTGGACGAGTCATTGTCAACCGCTAGCTATGTGAACTAACACCCATTGTTGCCTCAAGTTGCTTCATGTAGCGGCAACAGGTAACGTCGAGGTATTATTGCACATAAGTAGACATTCGAAAACACTGGAAGGCCTTTTTTCACTTTACTTCCTTCCAATGCTGCTTTTGATGAAAACATTCACATATAAATGCGTTTCATTGTTTTCACATCTCCTGAGCGAAGAAAGGCCATAGCATGCTTCAGCCATTCACAGAATCTCATTAAGTCGAATACCCATAGATAAACAGCCAAACATGGAATATACCAATCACATCAAATATTACACATCAATCATCCCACATTTCTGGAAGTTTTCTCCGTAAAACCAATTATCAAGAGCGCATGATTCTGAGCATGCTAAAGATCTACTGAACACCAGTGAACCTTCGTTACATTAGGTTAGAAATGCCGCTTAACGGTTAAAGCAAGTTTCAGACTAGCTCCACGACAAAATTTTCGCACGCTTCTGAAATTCATCAAGATAAATGATTTTTTGCGATAACTGCAATCAACAATGCTAGCAGTTGAAAGAAATACCTTTCCATTAATATTATTTTGAGATGAAAATCTCCAAAAACATTCAACGTTTGACAAATATCGCTTAAAAACAAGGTAATCTATGAAGAAAACGAAACGATCGATTTTGCATGAAGTAACTTGATTCGAATGACTCTAAAGAAATTTATCTTTGACAGCCTACAATGATGGATCATTGTTTAACAAATATATAGAGAAAACAGAGAATCGCGCAGAAATGAACAATGGCATGAAGCCAACGAAACGGCGATTATTTTGACTTCCACCTGTACTGTCGATTATGAATTATTCATTGAAATTCATTTTATCGTCTCAAGTAAAAGTTTCCATCGCTACAATTCTTGAAGCATTCCCTACCAAATTTGAGAAGAGTGTTCAACAAGTTTAAAGTGAAGCTATAGAATATTTACAAAACTGTTCTCGTGATAACGGTGAGTAATTTGAAATAGCTTTCTCAATACAGTAAAAGTCAAGTTATATGATGTGAAATCCTGTTAGAATTTCAAAACTGCTTCACCTTACATAAATTATGTAACGAATTATAAAGTCAAATATGTACTTAACAGTGGCAAGAAAGCAAGGCATTGTTTTAGAGAAGGCAATGCAGAAAATAGTTACCGTAAGTCTCACAAATCTAATCAATCAGGGCTCATTTCTGATGGACGGCGAATCATGACCCGATAGGACCACTATCTAAGAGACGATGAGAAAAATTGCAATGCGTCCATCGTTTAAAGACTTATCAATTCATCATCATAGCTCCAAAAGATGCTCTAGATCTCTCTCTGAAGTGATATGTTAAAAATGAATAATGACTCCAACATCCGAGGGCTTTCTGTCGCATAGTAGAAATACTCGTGCATGCTGACCTTAGTGCTTCCACATCATAGACATACTAATAATGGTTTAATTAATTAATTTAATTTTACATTTTATTTATTTAGTCTTTTCTGCGCATAGATGATTGTGGTTACAGCTGTCGAATAGTACTGACTCATTCACGACACGAGCCGAGATATTGCAGTTGAAAAGAATCTGGCAATATTAAGCATGCATGTTGAGGTTTCATTCCTCTATGACATCAGCCAGCCGTTGCTTCAATTTCCAGGTATTCCGCAAATTCTGTGGTATCCTAGTGATGGATGAATTCCTAAATAGTTAAAGACACAGCGTGAGCACGGGTTTATCCTATGTCGAATCTGTGGAGCGAATTTAGTGACCAGAGCACGAAGTTCCCAAGTACATGTATATTCATCCGTCTCTATCTGCTTGTTGTTAAAATTTCATATTTATTACTTCTGTTAGAACTTGCGAATCATCTGGACACACGTCACAGTAGCCGCAATCATCCTATAGATATCAGCATTAGATGAACCAGATAATCAGAAGCTGGAACAATACGTGAAGGGACTTGTAACCGCTTTTAGTCTTCATTAAAGTTAAGGAAATCACATACGCATCTTATTATGATATTTGTCGCATAAAAAGGGATAAATGAGAACTCACTGGCAATTATATGATATGAAGCATACGTTCGCATACGTATTTATTTTCTCTATTATGGAAATGCAAAGTCTTAAAGCTTCATCATACGAACATTTCCATTTCTTGAACATTTTATTTCTTCTAGTAATTCACTTTCCATAAAACTATTAGCAAAACAGATTGAAATTCATTTTGTTCACATGATTTTGCTTCATAAATGATGTGAATATAATGTGAATATAAAGAACATTTCATTTATTTGTATAATGTAAATTGCAGCTTCATCTAATGGTTAGATTTCATCGCGGCATATTCAAAAACATCTGTTCAAATGACAATATTTCCATTCCTTGCCATCTCCAATTAGTCTCAAATATTATGATTTGTTTAAAACAATATCTTTACCCTTCAAATAAATTTAATAACAAGATATTTTTAACTTTTCATTCAATATCTATTTAACTCAAGTAGAAATATGCAGACTTTGCTCTCTTCGCGAACTACAGCACTTTCTCTTTTTCGAAAAATATTGAAAATTCAAGAAATGAATTGCACCTGCCTTCTTCTGAACATGTCAAGCTTAGTCCCATGGCGAAAGGATCATGCTTCAATAACGATGTAGGCGAGAATGAACTAGGCTTAGTTTTGTAGCCATCAAATAGCGTCGCTGACAAAATGACAAAAATTGAACTGTTTCCTGTGAGTGTTACCGTTTGAATAAAACCTTTAATGTATTTTGTGTGGGAGTTGATTTCAGTGTTTGCAATTGCATGCGAGTTGAGTAGAAAATATTATTAGAAAATTAAAGCACCAACTGATCATCTCGCGGTAATATTAATTTCATAGAAAAGAGTTATTCTGCCAGAGCCTTGAATGGAAAATTAATGAAGATTGAAGAAGAGATCGTATTATATGCACATGAAATCTAAACGGTTGTGAGAATAAACAGAATATCAGAAAATTCACTCACAGAAAATGCAGGAATACCACAAGTACTTAGCTATATGAGATCTCCGGCCTTTCTGCTGCATGGTCGAGTCTCCGTGTCATTGGCGTCACGGAGGGCATACAGATTGAAAAATAGGCTATGGTCTAGCAAGGTCTTATCACATCAGCAACAATCGACTGAATTACTCGACATTCAGCGACTCGACGATAGGATAACTTAGTTCTTATTCATTCTAAACAATTAAGATCAAAATTAGATTGCGGTCTCCTATCCGTCTTTCTCTTTTGCCTCTCCTCTCCTTCTCTCTCTCTCCTTCCCTCTTCTCTCCGTCTCTCTCTCTCTCTTTTGCCTCTCCTCTCCTTCCCTCTTCTCTCAGTCTCTATCTCTCTCAGTCACTAATCCTCTTTCTGTCTTTCTTGTTCGCACATTCTTTCGTTTCCTACTATAATACATATTGTCACGACGCTTGGCCTTGGCTGAAGTTCTCCTTTATGAATAATTTCACTTTCTCATTCACTTCACCTGGAGAGAAAATCAAAGATCATCAATCGACTCATCAGTCATCGATTGGGAGGGTAACACGATGCCGCGCGCTGTTAATGCAGGCATCACTTTAGGTACAAAAATTTCCACACGGCCGGATTTCCTGTCGAAAGTGAGAACGATATTCAGGTCTGAGGCGCAGCGATGACACAAGGACAATAGGTAAGGTAAACGTAAAGCTGATACGAGTCAAATCAGCTCCTGAAGTGGTTATAGAATTGCAATGCTGGATCGAACGGTCGAGGACATTGAAACTCGACAGCCGTCATGACAATGAAGTTATTGAGAGGTCACGAGTACGAATAATACTTCATAGACACCTGAAGTTTCAAATCTGATCACTTGATCAAAGGAGATTTGTCTTCAGGAATTACATGACGAAAGTTCCAGAACATTCCAGAATAGGTGCTGAAACTGTTGCTACATTCAAGCTTATGTCGTTATGCTGCTAAATAAACTTAAATCGTTGTTTTAATGGTTGATTAGATTAGAGGCTTGAGTTAGACTTTTATTTAATTCCCTACATTAACACACGGTGGTCTCCGTGGCACATTGGCTACGTGCTTGGCCTAGCGATCTTTCGGTCCAGAGTTCGAGCCCCGAAAGTGTCATTGAAAGTCGACAGGAAGGGCATCCAGACTTGTCTGCCCCGTCCTTTATTCATCCTTGGACTATGTCTGCACCATCCAAGCCCCAGTCTGGAGGAGTATTGACGTCAAAGCCTCATCACCACCACTTGAATAAATGAATGAATGAATAAAGAATTAACTAAGTTTATACAGCATAAATTACATCAAAACCAATAGATTTGCACTTCTTAAACAAACGTAACGTATCAAAATCAGTGATGTCAAGATTAAATCCGTAAAACTTTTAAGTGAAATTTAATGGTTGTTCACTCCTAGATTTTAAACTATCACATAAAGAAAGTATCTCTTAAGATATCGGAAAGATACATATATTGATAGCAAAAGTAAAATCGATGTACTTTCAGTATTTTCTTTCATTTAGGACATTCGGTTTTCAGACTGATCTTTTAGCTGCTTTCGCTGCGCTTTTCATTGCTTCAACGGTCAGTGCATATTTATTCTTCAAGGAAGATTGCAGCTGCAAGTGACAATGTGCATTCCTCTCATGCTGTAATTGACTTGATGAAGGCATTGATGATTATTATCAAATGCATTGGATTGAGCTGATACGATGACATCAGCATATAATTATGCTTTCTACTTAAAAATGAAAAAGATGGTAAAAGAGTATTATTTCATGTTGCAGTTTTTTCATATTCAAAAACATCTTTAGAAGTTGTTCACGGTTGAATCATTAATTCACCTGCCAATTATGGCTTCAATGGAGTCGGATTGTGCATCGATGGATAAATTAGACAATATCAAGGATCGATTAGAACTTCAGAGCCACTTACTATTGATTTAAATGATATTTGTTGCCTTAAATTAAGCGTCATGAATTCTTTATTTTCCTTTTCTTAAGATAATGAAGACAACGCATAGAGAAAGCTCTTAAAAATCACTAACACATGACGACTCACGGACTCAGTTTTAATTATAAGAAGAATTAACATCACCAAAAATGCCAAAGAACCACACACATCTGGAGAGACAGGAGCATCATGTTGCTTCTTCGTCGATTTTCAACAATTAGCTAGCTAGTACTTCATTGTTTTTCGTCGGTCTGGTGAAAGGATGCTGGACTAAATCGAGAGAAAGAAGCACTTATAGACTGACCGCAATACTGTTGCTTGTTGTATCGAGCTTTCATAATCCCGTCCGCAAGTTGGCTTGCCACAATTCTTATAAATATCGCTCTACTCCTCGAATATCCGTTCAAGTACATGAGATAAAGCGCATGCAATTGGTAATGAAACATCTTGTCTACATTTATCGACAGATCTACCGCATATAATGTGAGCTTGGCAGCGTCGAAATTTGAAAGGCAGTTTAATGCTCCACAAATAGACATAGAAAATGTATTTTAGAAAGACATCGTCATTTTTGGAGACGTTATAGCATGTGAAAACGTGTTGTCTACAAAAGTAGACGGTTGCGCCGATGAGGGATGATTCGCATGTCAAAATTAGCTTACTCAAGTTAAAATCTGCACTACATTTCACCGAATTACATCTCATCCTGAATCTCTCCTAGATTTGTCACATTAAGGATAAGTTCTTTTAATAGCAAAAAGTCAGTCTGAATTGATGTATCTTTCATTTGGGACTCCAGTCTCAAAACGCATCAACTGCGAATTCATTTAGACAGAATACAGCTGCAAGTGACAATGTACTCATTTCTGCAGTGAACAATGCATTCTTCCCATGTCGTTATTGGATGAGACAAAACTGGAGGTGATATTGCCAAATACATCAGTGGATTGAATGCACGTTTTAGCCATGACTCCTTTCATAACCACCAAAAATATTCTACTTTAAATACAAAGATGGTAAAAGAGCATTTCAAGTTGTACGTTGTTTATTCAGTAACTAAACTTACTACCACTGCGACTCTACATTCATTCATCTACATTTTCTCTATATTTTCAAGATTGTGAAGACTGATGAACCCCTCAAGTTCGAAATGCACGCTTCCATGATTCGACCAACCATCTTGTTTGGTTCGGGTGCCGAACCCTTGCTGAGGAAGATGCAATGATACAGTTGGAGCGGCAATCCAACGATGAAATTACAGGAAATGTGGAGATGGCCTCAATCCAAGATGTCAAGAATACCGGTATGGTTCGGACTCGTGAAGAGGTGTCTTGTCTGAAGATGGAGGGAATCAAGTCGAGGACGTCCGAGGAATACCTGGATAGCAACAATAACCATTGACATACAGGAGATTGTCGCCGATATGAAGGTGATGCAAGCAAATGTCTCGATGAACGCCGATATGAAGGCAATGTCAGCAAATGTCTCGATGAACGCCGATATGAAGGTGATGCAAGCAAATGTCTCGATGAACGCCGATATGAAGGCGATGGCAGCAAATGTCTCGATGAACGCCAAAATGAAGGCGATGCAAGCAAATGTCTCGATGAACGCCGATATGAAGGCGATGTCATCAAATGTCTCGATGAACACCGAAATGAAGGCGATGCAAACAAATGTGTCGATGAACGCCGAAATGAAGGCGATGCAAGCAAATGTCTCGATGAACGCCAAAATGAAGGCGATGGCAGCAAATGTCTCGATGAACGCCGATATGAAGGCGATGCAAACAAATGTGTCGATGAACGCCGATATGAAGGCGATGCAAGCAAATGTCTCGATGAACGCCAAAATGAAGGCGATGGCAGCAAATGTCTCGATGAACGCCGATATGAAGGCGATGGCAGCAAATGTCTCGATGAACGCCGATATGAAGGCGATGCAAGCAAATGTCTCGATGAACGCCGATATGAAGGCGATGTCATCAAATGTCTCGATGAACACCGAAATGAAGGCGATGCAAACAAATGTGTCGATGAACGCCGAAATGAAGGCGATGCAAGCAAATGTCTCGATGAACGCCGATATGAAGGCGATGCAAGCAAATGTGTCGATGAACGCCGATATGAAGGCGATGGCAGCAAATGTCTCGATGAACGCCGATATGAAGGCGATGCAATCAAATGTCTCGATGAACGCCGATATGAAGGCGATGTCATCAAATGTCTCGATGAACACCGAAATGAAGGCGATGGCAGCGAATGTCTCGATGAACGCCGATATGAAGGCGATGGCAGTAAATGTCTCGATGGTAAATGATCGATCTGAGTGGAGGAGGACTGGAACCACCTTGAGATACGTGGGACAAAAGTCATCAAGGTGAGCGAGACAATCAATGAAGAAGACGCTGAAAGCACAATTATAAGAAGAATTGGTATCAACGAAGGTGCCATATCACAGCATCTGGAAAGACAGGAGCACGACTCTCCTGAGGATTAAGTTCAGATAACAGAACGAACTGGCTTTCTCTTTCAAACTAGCTTAATATGGACTGGTGTGTCGCTACTCGGCCATGAAGAAGTGAATGTAAAGTTTCGAGTGAAACTCAATCTTTTGAGGAGATGACTCACTGCCGTGGTAACGGGTAATAGTGATTCGGTTGAATGACAACAACAAGAACATCTGCGGAATCAATAAGGCATATGCTGAGAGAAACGAGACTCATGTTGAGAGCTGGTAAAGAGGATCACTGTTGCCCAAAAAGATCATTCAGAATTGAAAATATTTCATTTCTTTCGCTTTCAATGACTTTATTGAATTTCAGGAAAGTAGAAGTGTTTTACGACTCGCTCCGACAGCTTCAGAAAATGTGAAAAAATGTTGAAGTCGGAAGTTGTCCAAGTGAACCAGAAGTCACCGAGAAGCAGACTTTGGAGAATGACTTGTTGCTCTGAAGATGCCTCATGTACTTGATTGATAATGTGTCAACTTTATTAAAACACTTGTGTCAAACAGACTTTGCTGCTCATGAGAAACTGAGCAACTGAGCTAACTGAGAAAGACATTCTATATTTGACTACCTTCAAACACAAACAAAAAGTATTACTGATGACAATTCTTCTACTTTTCTGATTTATCGTCGATCAGATACAAATCACTTACACATTACATCGTCGAAACAGATATCGCTAAAACTTAGGGCGAAGTATTAAACAATGATAGAAATTCCAGATGCTTCGAGTCCCCACGTTTCATCAAAGGAAAATTCATGCAATAAATCACAAGACTCAGCCTAATTTGATACATCAGATAAATCTTAGCTGATTTATTACACTTTTAGATTATTTGCTATCTATGGAAGAGATGCAATCATCTGGCATTTAACTTCAGATAGCAAAATTCTTCGTATGCGTCCTCATCAATACACACACATGACAAGATTGACAGTATCACAATTTGCAGACTGATCTGTCTTCAGTATAAAATGAACACCAGAAAATGAGAAGAGATTTGCAAAAATACTTTTGAACTGTAATGCTGAGGTAGCTAGACTCTGAATCATCAATGTAGCCCAGTTAAATGTGCGCTGTGGCAAAAGAAATGCAGAAATTAGGTAATTCAAAATGATTATGAAGCGGAAAAATGTTCTTTTCGGGCAATATAAGCTATACAAATATAAGCTATATATTTGTACTAAAAAATACCAAAAATCATCACTTCTTAGTGCTACAAATCCAATCAGCCGAAACTATAGTAGGCTATGATGCAATGTGACATGGAGTCAGAAAGGATTAGTGATATTCTGTTATTGTCGCTCTGTTGAGGAGTATGTCATACAAGAGATGCTTCACGATCATGCAACTACATTTAAACACTTCCTGTCGGGGTCCACATAATAGACTTACATAGCCTCACTTGAAATCAACAGGGCAGCCCATTTGAAAACGACCTGTTGCGTATTGGCTTCAATGTACGTGAATCTCAAGGGGAGACTTGCTTTGAAATGACTTGAAATCTGGACAATGATGATGTTTTATTCCCCTGATGTCAAAACAACGTTTCATTTTCAATATCTGCATTTTAGAACAAAAATTCTACCGCGTTTATGAGAAATTGGATATAGTTATAGAGTCACTTTATCAAGAAATTGAAAATATGCAAATTGAAATAGAAAAACCCTTCTGTTTACCAAGATCACACTATTTTGAAACATGCATGAAAGATTGAAAATGGATAGATTTCTCTACAGACTCCCAACGCTCATTTCATACATCAAAGTGTGAATTTAAAAAAACATTCCTCGCAAAAAGCTGGAATTAACGCAAAAATATCACAGGGTCAAATATCTTAGGTCTACAGTGAAAGCGAAATCGAGGTGCTAGCTTTCTCAGTCAAATATTTCTTACGGGAGAATTTTCGAACATTCGGCATCGATTCATTTCATCAAATTGAGTAAAGAGTTAGACCTTTTGGAGCAATTTTGGAACTTCATTATACACTGTGCTTCCAAGGCTACCCCATCCTTGAGACACTCTGGATCCTCCAACCATAGGAATGAATAAATTTTCCAAACTTTTCTTCCTTCAATTCACCATAAAATGCAATGGAACACAAAGCCTCATTGGATAATTGAACAATGTAAAGAATTGTCTTAAGTCTAATGAAGGAATTTGGACGCCAGTTCGGAGATATTCAGGTATTCACTCCCACGATTCTACAACCGGTGCTGAAGAAATCGTCATCTTAGCTGGAGTGCAAACAATTACTGACGACAGTATTTCCATAAACTGCAACACTTCGATTGCTGTTCCATGTCTCACTGAGCTTCACCTACTCAAACAAGAGCGGGAATACTATGATGCTATCAACTGCTTCGAGTCTCTACCAGACTATGTTCCACTACGCGCATTGTTTGGCAAGAATAATTGATAAAATTCCACAGCAGTCACGAATGACAATAAAAAGCGTCAAAACAATTTGACAAGAATCTGATCGTGAGAAATCGTGAAGCAAGAATCAGACTGCTGAATATCAGTTTCATTCTGATGAACAGGAAGGAAACAAGACTGCTACGCCTTTAATACGTGTCGCAGTTCTGCCTTCATTATAATGAATCTGTAGGGCGAGAGAGATAAAAACAGAAAAACACGTACCGATTTGAGAAAATATGATGCTTGGTTGGAATTCTTTGGTGATGTTTGAAATTTAATCGAGATACTGGAATGTCAGACTTGTAAGTACCAAATGATAATTGTTTTGGAACGGAAATTAAATTGCTTAAGGTAATTCAAATGATTTCGCACGTATGCGTGATCAAACGGAAATTAAAGCATCAACAAAATACGAAAATGTGTCTTCGTCACATTTATGAAAGATCCTCAACATTGTACAGAAAACCAGTGACATATAATTATCGAAATATTTCACGTGATTCCTTCTTCGTAATGTCAATGTCTAGCATTCTGTTCAGTCACGCAAGTGAACACCAAGGCATGTATCATATTATTCCATATATTAGAAGAAAGCTTTCTCCGTGGCACAGTGGTTAAGTGATTGGTCTAGCGATCTTTCGGTCCAGAGGTCGAGCCCCGGGTATAATTGGACGCTCCAGTTAAAAGTCCTAGTATGGCCCTAGTATGTGAGATTAGTGACGTTCAACCATCAGAAAAAGCTTCAAAGCTCTCAATTTGACCGCTCAATGATGCGTGCAGGGACAATCCAAATACAACTTTCGAAATCAGGACTAAAAGATTTCAAATTTAATGTTTTATGATACTACTTCGAAAACGCCTCTGAAAAAGTAGCGCATTACGCCTTTAAGACGACTAAATTCGTAACCAGGACCCCAGCCTCCTGATGATCACAAGCAATAATCCTTTATCCAGAAATCCATTTGGACTACCGTCTGGAGTTGGAGTTTGCATCAACGGACCAGGGGAAACAAATGAAACTCAAATTCAAATGCTTCGTTTTTTATGTAAACAAACATACTGCTACGAAGCTTCACAAGACCACTGTTACTGAAACTCTTTCAACTCAATTAAATTGACCGAATACTTGTGGGTCAACTGTTGAATTATAAATTCATATCTAAATTGTGTAACTTCAATGCGGTGATCTTTATTTCGAAGTACACCAGCTCTAACTTAATCTTATCCATGCCCGGGGGAGGGATAACACGTCTTTAGCTATCAAAGTATTGTTCCGAATCATATGACGTTCACGATATAACACAGTGTTTCAACTTTCTAATGCTGGTAATGCAAAAATAATAATTGTGGTATTCTTTTTTCCTTTTGAACATTTCACGGTTACAAGAGTGATACAAGCTTCAGCATCAATGAAACACGTGTTCCCAAAGTATGTAAATACAACGATAGAAATATAACCTGAAGATCTCGTTCTGCATATCAACAGGGTGTATTTCAATTCTTCCTACGGAGTTTCATCGATCAGACCGTGCAGAACTCGATTCAGCTTATTTTCCAATCCTGTTGAAGCAAATAAGTCAGAAGGGTTCGTAGAGAGCGGCAAAAAAGAGTGTGCGAAGTATAGTGGAAAATGATATAGATTTCTACAAACGAGGAGAATGTCATACCTGAAGCCTTGCCACACATACATCACAATTATTTTCGAGAATCGAGAATGGAACCAAAAAATTACAAATATTCAATTTCAGAGGATAATTCTGACTCCTGACAGTTCAAATGATGACCTCACAGAGAGCACCGGGTTCACGGAATCGATCAGATGGGTGAATTTATAACTGCAAATGGGAACGTCTAATGCTAATTGTCAAAAAAACACCCTAATCATTGATCGATGTGACCCAATTTTGTCAACGGTTTGGAATTCATTTCTGAATAATTGATTCATTATTACCAACTAATACCTGCACATTCTTCTTTACCTGAGACAGCGTATACGTCTGTCAGTCATGGAAGATGGTTCATTTTGACGAAAATGTGCGCAGTATTCCGAACAGAATCCATTAAGTCAAACAGAATGAGAAATTTGGTTTTGCATCAAGATAATTAAATAATTGCATTTATCAAATTAGTCTCCTAGTTCAGTAAAAATCAAATCTATTAAGCTCACATTTATCAAATCATTGTGATATCTAATAGGGGTTTATCATAAATGATGAAGACAGAGAGGAAGGGAGAAAGGAGTGAGTGAGATAGTGAATGGAGAGGAGAGAAGAGAGAGAGAGAGAGAGAGCGAGCGCGAGAGAGAGAGAGAGAGCGAGCGCGAGAGAGAGAGAGAGAGCGCGAGAGAGAGAGAGAGAGAGAGAGAGCGAGCGCGAGCGCGAGAGAGAGAGAGAGAGAGCGAGCGCGAGAGAGAGAGAGAGAGAGAGAGAGAGAGAGAGAGAGAGAGAGAAAGAGGGAGAAAAAGTTGACTGCCCTCCCTCGGGTCACTCGCGCTATGGTTCGAAATGAGAGAAAAACTATAAATTCTGTAGTTCGAGGAGACCCGTGTTTCGAGGTCTTTGTCAATCCCCGAAAAAAAAACGAGAGAGAGATAGAATAGAGAGGAGAGGAGAGAGCGAGAGAACGAGAAAGCGTAAGCGAAAGATAGAAAGTTGGAGAATTTTACAAAAGTTACAAAAGAGTTATAATTGAATTAATAAATTTATGCGGAATAAATAAGAATGATAAGTCTCCAAAGATAGCAGATAAAATAGAACAGTGATGGGAATAATATGACAGAAAGTCGCTTTAATCAGGATCAGGAGATAGGATAATATTGAGATGAATGAATTCACCTTCCCGGCCTTTTCCATCGCCAATCATCATTTCGTCTGTCCACTCAACTATAGGTTAGGAAATGGGTTTTCTTAAGTATGATAATTGCATTTCTAACGCAGGATTAAGTCTCTTTACTCCACCGCCATTTTACGCACTCATTTATGAAGTCGAAGAGTTTTGGATTGCTTTCCTTAACATGTTAAGGTTTCATACACGTCACACATGGCCAGGGATAGTGGAATCAGGAGCGGATTCGAGCTTCGCCGTCGAGGATTGCTGGAGGTTAATTGGGTTCGAATCATCATTGAGATTGCTCGACAACATTCTCAATTGCCTCTTGTGCTTGATTGTCGCAAGCTGATCCTCCCCTATCCCCCGAAATGGAAAGATAAAGAGTTTGTCGGTGTAGATCAACGTTCCATACTGCAGGCCATGAAGGCAAAATTCTCGACTTTGTTGGCCATTATGAGGAAACTGTCGCGCGCGAGAATCGACTTTGCGAGAACCTCTTGTGTAGCGTGACGATCGGATAAGCGTATCCACCCCGCTCCACTACTTTCCATTATTTAACTCGCGATTATGAAGAAAGGTCAGTTGGTAAAGTTTTCAGTCAGAGTTGACCTCGATAAATCGTAAACTTCCTCCGCTTGAATGAGTACGGATCAAGCTTAGCTTGATATTTATTTCATTTGTTTCAATTTCAACTTTTTCGAATAATTTACGTCTACGGGGATGTGCATTGCACAAATTTTGAAAAATGATTGCAATTATGTCGAAAACTGTGAACGTTCAAAGAAGAGAGTGGCTAACTTCATGGGTAGCAGATCCAGAAAGCTCATGACAATCAAATATCATTTTGAACTTTTGGTTTGCTAACTGATTTGCTTCTTTAATCCATCAACTGTCAACCGTAGAATTAAATCCTCATATTTGATAAATCAGCTTTAATCCGCATGCGTCAACATGCACTAAGCTGAATGAATACGCCAACTACAGCAATAAAAACATTATATTTCGAAGTGAGAGACAGAGATCAGATTTGTGAAACTTTCGTCTGCATGACTGAAATTAGACATATTGTCTGCAGGGTGCGTGCGTCTATCTCAGTGCCACAAGTTACTTGCTTTTCATGGATTAAAGACAACATTTGCACTTTATGATTATGTGCTGATTGAGCACTTTAATTCTATTCTCTTTAACTAAATATTATTAAATTGTAAATTGACATAAACAGTAGCTAAAAATTGATATATTAGCTCTAGATTTATCATCTACAATGCCTCCAAGACTGAAAGCTGTACTTAAAGCCAAGGGGCATAATGTAAAATACTAATAAGTGTTATGAAGACTTGTAATCATGCTACAAATACTGAAAATTTGTTAGTTGATAACTCATTGATTGCATTATGATATTTGGCAATAAAACAAGATTTTATATCCTTGGTCTCAGACCTTTGAGCGGCACTGTAAGTTATTCTAAATGACAGTTGATAAGCGATTGACCTTTAAAAAGCATGTTCAGATCATTTTTAACATTATCGTATACACTGTTCAAAAAAAGTCCTCGTACAAAATTATTTTATTTTTTTTCTAAACGATTTTTCATAGGTTCTAGTAATAGTTTGTAAACTTGAAAATCCCAAAAGGTAACTGATTTTCTAATAAATCTGCTTACCTCATTCCTTCATCTTCCTTTACCGTTTCTGCACCATCAGATAAAGCAGATCGTTATCTATCGCAGCAATATTTTAAATTTTTGATGCTGTACGATATCTAGTTAGGAACGAGCTTAGAAAAAGAGTACCCGTTTTTATCAATTAGGACCCACCAGGCAGGGAAGCAGACATTTTTGAAAATTCGAGTGACTGAGAGAAAGTTTCGGGCATGTGCTACTATTGTACCAAAGAGAAACGTCAAACTATTGCTAGAACCCATGAAAAATCGCTTTAAAAAGAGTAAAAAATTTTGTACGAGGACTATTTGAACAGTGTACTTGTGTTGTAATTAGTAATTGTAATCAATTACACTTTCTGATGAGCAATTTGCAATTGCAATCAATTACACCTTTAGCCATGTAATTGAAAGGTAATTGCAATTACTTTGCGGTCAGTACTGTTGAATATTCATTCACATGCAGCATTAATTACTATTGACGGAATAGGGAGTGTATTTCAATATTGTCAGTAGGAGGACACTCCATATTTGATGGAAATATCAGAAAGTAAAAACACTTTATCGCAAGCGCTTTCGACCGACACCGCCAGTCATTATCAAGCGACTGTCGCTTGATAATGACTGGCGGTGTCGGTCGAAAGCGCTTGCGATAAAGTGTTTTTACTTTCTGATATTTCCATCAAATATGGAGTGTCCTCCTACTGACAATATTAATTACTATGTTGCCCTCGTTGATAAAGCATTACAGTAACCGCTAATGCTGCGACATTGTGAAGCTATACTTAGATGTGCACCAGGGGTAAAACTACCGGCAGCTTCTTAAGGAAATTTAAAGAGAAACTTGTTGTCAAAATCCAAATTAAGAACCAGTAGTACTTGTAAGCAGCAATTAAGAACCGCCATTTATCTGAAGTAATTGAAATGTAATTGAAGAAAAACGAAGTAATTGACAATTGTGATCAATTACACGTCATAAGTAATTGAAACAATTCTGTGTTAGCGGAATACTTTTCAGAAGTATCTGACAAAAGCAAATCAACATTAAGCAATAAAACTTGTTTATATCACGCCTCCGTCGTCGTGTTTGGTTTATGGAGTTAGAGTTGTCCAGCATAGACTGTAAATAGAAACAGCTGACGCCTACTGAATCAATCCGTGAATTGGTCGCGAATTGAGCGGCATTTTACTCCATAAACCAACTCTCAATCACTTTCTAAGTTGGGTTCCTCAGGCAAAAGCGACAATTCTTCATACTTTAATAAAGCGATTTATTAATATGCACTATTCGTAAAAGGTAAGAAGTGCTGTGAGCCGCTGCTGTACAGACATAGAATGTGTGCTCGCTTAGAATCAACGACAATAGAGAGAAAAGGTATGAGTGTCGACAGACTCGACAGTAAAAGGAACTCAGTTAGTATCTTCTCAGCAAGAAACATCCGAGTTGCTAATAAACAAATTCATTACCTTAACTCAGTTAAATAATTCTCTTGGGTTAGATCAGCAGCAAATGAAAACAATGTTAAAAGCTGTTTGAAACACAAACGTCTTCAGATAAAGGCAGAGTAGAGAGAGTCACATTCATTCGTATTCAGCTTGAAAGCAATAACTGCACATCGTTTCCTCCAGCGTTCGAATCCTCGCACACGAGTCAAAGACAAAGTCAAACCACAATCTCATATCGAAAAACAATTCAAAGTCAATGAAAATTTATTCTTAAGGACAATACAGCAGACGACTAATTTTAATTCAAAAAATAAAAACAACTCCGACATTTTCCAAACATATTTTAAGTTATATAATCAATGCCGGGTGCTCGTAAACTCTTTGATGTATTTTTTCGAAAAGAAAACTAAATTTCAATCATTTCCATAATTTTCATAATTTCTATGAATGACATACAAATTGATGAGAATAATCTGATGCACTTTGTAATCTCGAATAAAACATGAAACATACAAATCAGTCAAATTATTAGTCAACTTGAGTATGTTTTTCATTCGAAATCATGCAGAGAACTTCTTAGCGCATTCACTGGAATGCTTACCGGTTTGAAATGCATCTTTCTAGATAAGTAGATAATAATTCACAGAAATATTTTGTACGAGCCCTGAATCGATATTCCCATAATCTTGAGATTTGCAATTGGCAAGTTAGAAACATTTCGATATGTTTTCATTAATGTCACTTCACTTTGAACACACTACTTGCAAATCGCCTAAGATAGTGCGCCTGCAATAATTACTCAATGCTACTATTTGCAAACAAAATGTAAAATAGAATAATTGAATTTTGAGTTGCATCCTCAACTGAGAAATCGGTACAGACCTGAGTAGCTGCCATTTCATCCAATATCAGGAATCATCAGCAGACCTATTTCACATTTTTATTCAAGTCTGTTCCATTTTTCAACTAGGGATGCAACTCATTATTCAATTATTCTATTTTACTTTGTGCTTTCAAAAGCAGTATTGATTAATTATTGCAGGCGCACTTTTTACATCTCGATTCCTTAAACCACGTTGGTGTTCGTTGAATGAATCTAGATCTGAAAGGTCGACATGCTTGACCAATGTACTTCTGTTGGCAAAGATTACAAGAGGATTCATAAATTACATCTTTATGCTTGCAAAAAAATCTTGGACCGATTGTCAAGTCGATTGTACTTGTAATGTAAAATTTGCTTCAGAATCGGTCCAAGATTTTTTTGCAGGCATAAAGATGCAATTTATGAATTCTGTTGTAATCTTTGCCAATTGAAGTACATTGGTCAAGCATGTAGACCTTCCACATCTACTCGTAGACCTACCAACGCGGTTTGAAGAATCGAGATGTAAAAAGTGCCTTGACTGAATGCAACTTGTCAGACCATTGCGGTGAAGTAATGACCATTGATGATTTAGGTACTTGAACTATTCTCCCCCCCCCCACCAACATTTGCCATTTTTCCAAGTTCAAAACTTTGTCAAACTTAATCAGATTGGAGTTAGAATAAACTTCATCTGTCACTGAGTAATTGTACAGCACCACTGAGAAGTCTTACTTGAACACTGAGATGAAGGATTGGTCCCTTGGATAGTCAGTTAGAATACAAGATACGCTTGTGATCATGAACTTCGTGGGATTGTTGTCTACAGTAAACGACAAAGCAAGTGCTGTACATTTTCTACAAACAAGAGGAATTTTGCGCACTCAACGCTTTTGCGAAGGTAGTGAGATTGCACTTAGGAGCAGAAGAAGATCGTTGACCACGCAACACTCGCGGGTGTCAACAACAAAAATGTGGGGGAGAGAAGAATAGAAGTACCCAGTGACTGGACCAGTGATTTGTGTATAGGCCTATTTTTAACACTTATGTCATTCAAAGCCCTTGATACAGTCGGTGGTACGGTGCGAAACGCGTCAGGTGAGTTTCTGGCGAATTTTAAAATAATCTTACGTTAACTTTCGCTTAAAATAAGGAAGCGATTCAAGTCTTTTTTTCACAATTAAATCTTTTTGTGTTGCTAGCTTGTTGTCGCATTCTGCATTCTGTGGAAAGAAAATATGTGATCAAGATGCAATTATGCTGTCATTTTGATAATTTGTAAATTGTCAGTGAATTCAGTAGAAACACAAATGTTGGTTGTACTTCCTTCTGGCGACATCTTGCATTCTCGGCTGACTTCCTGAGTGATAATATAAGTATTCGCAACATGCTGCCAAAAATACTTTTGCAATTCAACTCCTCTGCTCTCAGATAACCTTGAAATTTGGTGGAAGACGATGCACTCATTCAGAGATTACTCCAGAACAAGACACGGAGTTTAGTCGAGATTGAATTACATAACGTGATGAACCAATGAAAAATTTAAGTCAGTGAACTTTCTCTTTTCTTTTCAAGTCTTCGTCGCGGAGTAGTTGGAATACAATGTACTTGAAGGACTTGACCTGAGTGCAACTTTCCGTGCGACCTGATTTGAAAATGGGTGGATTTGAGAAGTTGCATATAATGAAAAGAATGCAATGCATACATATATGCACTCAATCCTGCAGTTATTCAGTCGTAATGACAGCTAAGAATTTGAAAATCCGTGTGTCGGGATCTGACTAATATGCCGATTATTTTCCGACAAATTATCACATCGAGACAAGACAAAAGCGAACCATTAATGCAGACATAACGAAGAAAAAGCCATTTATACTTCTCTTCCCATGAACAAAAGATGATATGACTAAGTGCTGTTCCGCCCTAAAAAAAGGAGAAATACTTAGTTAGCAGTCGTCAGGTAAATCTTCCTACCCTGGTTATGCGAAGAGACGATCTCCTTTATTTCAAATTGATGTGTCTTCGAATTATCCAACTAAGCAACAGAGCCAGCCAATAATGCAATAAATTTAAAAGTCAATTCTCCATGCATTACTGAAATTATTGGTTTATATCAATTACCAAGCTTCACCAGCGAGGAATTCGTTGAATAATCAATGGTATTTAGTAGAGATAATACTGATTATCTAAAAAATGAGATAAGGTAGTGAACTGAGTAGATCGATTAAAAATCTAGTGTGGCCTCGGAGTACGTAGTCAATCAACATAATCATGTGAATCAAAACCATACAAATGAGCTTTCTCTAAAGGGAAATGTTTGAATTTTCTTTATACGAAGAAAAAGCACCTCTTTGTGTCGCCGTCCTTGTATTCGGTCGTACACATTGAATAAAGAGACATATGCGCCTGAAGTCTCGGTCAACAGGTCCTTGTTTACATCTGCATATGCACAAATCAGCATGTTTGGATTCCTCCAAATGAACTTCGTCACTAGATGACAATCACCATGCATGGACTTGAAACAGGTTTTGACTATCGAATCTAAGAGAATCCCTATAGCCTTGGCTTCTTTCTGCAATGTAACATGTATGGATAGTGCTGTTGTGGGTGATACCACAAATTACAAATCAAATGAGGACACGAGATTTGGAGATATTTATTTTGACTTGCATCGATATTTTTGTAACTTTTCAGACATTGCAGACAATAATTTCTACTTTACTCTCCGTGAACCTCTACAGTTTAGATGAGCAAATGCAAAGGACTTCACATTGTAATCGAGCTCTAATTTGGAAAGTATTGAATTAATGAAATGTTGCTTCCTAGGGTGTTTATGCGTGCATGAAGATGTACAAATTCGAGCCGAGTCACACACACTGCTCCACACTCCGTGCAGGAGCAGATAAGTCCCGAGAACACCTGCACGGACTCGCACTTCCACTATGCACTGCTCTACATCCCGCAGAGAGCCTGACAAGTCCCGAGAATGCATGAACGTACTCGCAATTCCACTACGTACTGCTCCCTGTGCAAATGCACTACCACCCTTGCTTGAAATTTAAAAATAATTATTTTGATTCATATTTGAGATTGAGGCAAGTAGCTTGAAGCTGATTTCCCTCAAGCGTGTAAATAGAAACTGTTTTACTGAGCCGTCCAATACCGGCTTAGCCGCGGCTTCGGCTTGACTTGAGCCGATTCAGTCAAATTTCCTCGAGCCATACAAATATGTACCGTTTCTATATCTGTCGAACATCGATGATTAGCTTCTCGTGCTTTAGAGTTTGACACCTTGTTGAAGGTAAAAAGCGCATTGGGGATTATGTATAGATTGGTTATAATTTTTCGACGCCATTTGAATTTAATTCAAGTTTATGCAAAACATCGCATTTGATATTTATATACTTGTACACTTTTAAATCATAAACTACCAATCACTTATACAATTACCTGAATCCTGGACATCAGATGACATGATACAGATCCATTTGAAGCGGATGTAAATAGCAGAAGTTCTCTTCAAATCATATTTTCTGAGTGACTTATTTCTCCTACAGGTAATCAGTGATTGCGATAGCTCATATCTGAAATATTCCCTTCAAAATACAAACAGATATGTCATTTTGAAATAACAGCAATCTGTTTCATCTATGAATAATGAAGCATCATTAAGTAGAACGATGAAGTGAAGAAGAGCAAGTTTCTGTTATATTTGGTGTTTTTGTCTCATACTCGATTCCTGTGATGGTGATACACTCCAGAAGTTAAGGACAAAAACCGAAGAATCAGAGGATGTGCAGATTAACAGCTGAAGAAAGCCTCGATTGTTGGGGTGTGATGAGAGATACGTATCCGCAAGACCAATGAAGAGATTACACTGTTGTATGCGAGGAGATCTGTAGAAAACCTGTCTGCTAGATCCTCCAACCTCAACAACCAACTTACACAAGATTGGATCCAACAAGAGAATACCATCGAACTGACGCCACGCTCGTACGTCACCGATCCCGCAACTGCTAATATTTAGCTTTGGTATTACATAACTCTTTTTAAGTATCGGTGAAATTCGGACAATATGCTTCAAAACATCATCACAATTCAGGTTTACATTTGATAATTCAAAATGTGAACCCAGCCGCCCCTTAGGAGGATGTCAGTGGCATTTAACTCTTTTTAAAGCATTTAATTAAAGCATTTTAAAACTAGGTCAATGTAGCATTACCCCTTTTTGTTCGTGGCTAGCTTTGAACACCCGACCTCAGGGCGTCTAGTTCGTGCTCTTAACCACAGAGCCACGAGATCAGGACTGGTAATGACAAGATCAAGAATTCTGCTGTGTACTTCAGAACATTAGACTCTCCAAAGTCCACAAGAGTTCCACACACATGAAACTTTGTCATCATGAGTGATAAGATGAATTCCCATCTCAGAGGCAAATCTCAATGTCCTGACATTTTAAGTGTCTCATTGTTAGATTCTGTTATGACGCATTGACTTCGCACTTGTCCAAAGGGCAAAAAATTAACAACTCACCGCGCACTTTCACGCTGACAGTGTGAGAAACTTCTCCGAGAGCTGAGGTAGCAACACAAGTGAAGTTGCCAGATTTCAAGATATCCGTCAGCATCAAGATTTGTTCGCCTTTCGGCATATCCGTCTCAGATGGCACCAATTCTCGTCGACCTTGTTTCCAAAAGACGCGCGGCATCGGAGAACCGACTGCTTGACACGTAAGATTGGCTGATCCACCCGGTAAAACCTCGATATCCTTCGCGTTCTTCAAGAAATGAGGCGGGAAGCGCTTCACTGTAACGGAAGGGTAATGAGTTCACAGCGCGAGTAGGAAGAAAAAAATGTCCTCAAGAATTCCTAAGTTGTTAAGAGAAATCTCAGCACCATTAGAGTTCGTAACCTTAAAGAATAATCAACAGCTCGAAATACCTGCCGGGGAATGGGTATAATTACATTCACTAAGATTGCTTCTCATCCAAAAATAAATTCGACTGAAAAGCAGACTAAAAACGGCGGTTCAAATTGACGTGGCAGACATTCTATACATGCTCTTGAAGTATGAAACATGGCAAGGGAGTTAGGTATTTTACATCAAAACGCAAATCGAAGAACAATTGTACTTGATGACTGCAAATGATACAGCTGCAGTTATGGCAGAAATAATTGAGTAACTATGTACAATAGTCGAGGCATCATTAGAGGACTCCATCACAACTTCTAACATATGAGGAGGTGGGGCATTCAAGAGGTATTCGAAAAATGCCACATGTTTGTAACTTACCATTCATAAGCGAATAAGTGATATATCAATAATCGAAGATTATTTTCAATTTTGTGGGTTTAAGGATTTTTATTAAGAAGTTTATATATTCGAAAATGAGCCTGGAATTTTAGGGGGTGGGCGCTTTTCGGAACAGGATGTATGTCAACGCGTAGCTCGGGATAGAGTGAATGTCCACAGGTGTAGTTAGAAACCTTATGTAAGTCCAGGGAGTAGCACAGAACATGATGCATGTCCAGGGTGGATCTCAGAATGGAATGCATGTCCAATGTCCATGCTTTATTGAAATGTCATAAACAAGCGAAGATATACTAATTCTAGAAAATTGACAGAAGCAGTCAATTTCTCTTGTCATTTCGTTTTTCGTATAAAACGAGATAACTGAAGCGAGTAAATCAGATTGGTTGAATTTCAATGACCTCTACTACGAAAACAAGGAAAAACATTTCATCAGAAACTAAGGGTGACTTGTATCATGTCATTCCTTTGATTAATTCAATTCAATACATTTGCTTTAATCTTTGGCAGAACCATTACGTTAGACAGTAGATACATATAACCATTCTGGATTAAAGAGTGTACCGCTGCCGAAAGGAGTTAAATGAAAATAAAATCTCATTTCTAAAAGCTATCAATATAGAATATTCAAACAGATCTCTGCAGAACAACTTTTCTTCGCTTTCAATCGCTTTGTAATCTAAGATGACATCAATTTATACAGATTCAATTTATCATAAAACGCAACAACGCATATTGAAACGAATTAAATATTTATACATATTTTACTCTAAATTTTTCACTCTATAAATAACGAAGTAACAATTAAGCATCTGAAATTTCAGATGCCCGGAAGTGAAGTGAAATTTGATAAAAAAACAAAACACAGCACCTTTACTTCAACGACATGATTGAGCAAGATATGGCACAGCATCATAAGAAGGACATTGATAGAAAAACATACGAAATCATTACCGAGAAACAATAAAAGATATTCAACGAATGGCATGCACCAAACTAAGAGTATATGAAATCACGTATATAGCCTAATGTAGAATGAAAATCATCAACAATACACAAAGTGCTAGACTAACCACATGTTGATGATTATGATGAATAACAATTGACAAGATTAGATACACAGATCCATTTTAACCTGGACTGAGCGCGAATAATAGAATGCGCCTGTTAGAATCCGATCGAATGGCACAAATCCTGCATTTTAAAATCAATCATAATAATCATAGCTTTCGTTTCTTCTGACCTATCATTTCATCTCCTCATCAACGCATTTCAAAGTTTTCGCATGTCTTCAGTGACAGGTGCATGTCAATTGACAAACACAAATGTCTCTGAGATCATGTTACTCAATGACCAACAATAACTTAACTAAAATTTGAAAGTAGTTCCTCGCATTATCCAACATGGAGCTATCGGTTTTGCCATTGAATTGCACACAACATGCGCATCGAAGAATGATGTTCCGATCAGTGATTAATGATCTCCAACAACGGCTATCCGATTTTGATCCCATTTTTGACAAAGGTGGTTTTGTTTTCAAAAATGATTTTCAAATTGAAAATTATATAATTGTCTTATTTATAGACAACTGTAATATCTGGTCTCCGTGGCACAGTGGTTAAGTGCTTGGCCTAGCGATCTTTTGGTCCAGAGGTCGAGCCCCGAAGGTGTCATTGGAAGTCGGCAGGAAGGGCATCCGGACTAAAAGTGCTACAGCGCTCCATAAGTCTAACTATGTCAGCACCGTCCAAGACCCAAGCGTGGGGAGTAGTGACGTAAAAGCTTCATTTTGTAATATCTGTCGGAGGTACTATAAAAATGTTCCAATTTAATGATAAAAATTATAGTACCAGTACCATAGGTTAAAACTGACTGAGTAGGCCAATGAATTGCTGTTGGTACAACTTTCCAGCAAAAACCTCCAGATATAGCCTCTCATTTTTTGTTGTGTCATTGACCATAAAGACGAATGACATACATATACCGGGTATTTCAAAAGTTTTAATACAAACCGTTTTCGATTACATATATTATGAATTTTAGCATCGCAAAACTAAGTTTCATCAGCACATCATTCTAAATTTATTGTTTCAAGAAGCAAGTGGTGCGTTTCAGCGTGTGTTCTTGCACTATACAAAAATTGTGGAGACAGTCAAGGGAAAATTTGAAGAAATAGAGGCCTACACGGTCCCATCCACCTTACACTTCGCAGATAGTTGTGAAACTGAAACTTCTTGAAACTACGATTCTTTTTACGAATGACCGGCCGAGATCGGGACAGCCTGTAAAAGGAGAACCTGTTCCAGATTAAGATGCTGAAAGTTTACATTCATGAGTGAGTCAAATTGCCCTTCTCCATGACGCTTCCACATATCTTTTGTTTTGTTATTTGAAGAAAACCTCATTTAAAATCCCTGTTCATTGCTCACTATGCATTTCATTGCACTCAAGGTCAGTGACTCAAGAGAACTTTAACGGTATCCCATCGGAAGTGCATAACATACATGGAAAATTCGCGATTTCTTTTAAAAAAGATTCATTTGTGTCATAATTTTCGAGGAAATTGCCAGAAAAAAATTCAATGATGCATACTGAACATCTGCAATATGATAGTCCATTCTATGTCTTTGAATATGGCATATAACGACGTAAAGGTGCGATCACGCTTGAGAACTTAGAGGTGAGACCCCATCAGAAAACTCCAAGTTAGATGCTAGAAACAAATTGCCGGAACCTCCGTCCGTTTGAACCTCCGACACTGAAACTTTTGAAACACCCGGTATTCGGTATAGATTTGGGATTCGTGCGAATGCGTCGAACAGACGAATCCTTCCTTACAATCACTAGTAAAAGGTCATCCCTAAAAACGTGCTCGTTCAGGGACTTTCTATCACATTGCTGTAGAAGCAACTGAATTGTAATATCTTACATAATTTCTTCTTTGACATGCAAGTCAAAGACTTTCGGAAATTGGAGACACAAATGAAATAGGGTCACATAAGAAAGAAATGCACATGACAAAGGGTCATTTAAGCAGGTCAGGTTTCTCTCTGAACATGCGTGCTTTGCAGCACGTTTAGTTTACGCATGATTACCGAGTGAAAATATTCAGATAGAATAAACCTGTCTGCCTTTGCAATTATTCGTGTCAATAACTGCTTCAAGCAATTTTATAAAAAAGAGAGAATTGGCAACAATTTCACAAGCAGTGAAATCTAATCGCTTCCTGAGACTTATCATTTAAATACAAATCAGTGCACAATGAATATGTTCAGAAATATAAGCATTCCTGTCATTTCAGAGACAGTCAGGACATACATGTATTTTGAATGATGTAAATGACACTTCTCAGGAAGGAGCTGCTGATAAGGTAGTATCAGTAAGAGACAAAATAGTGTAATTTTCTCTTCAGATTTTTATCTACACTCTATATGCTTTATGTAATATATGATCTCTCACTTTGTTGCTGAAAAGAACAATTGCTTGATTTCGAAAGAAGAAAATTTCTGTTGGAAGAAGCTCAACATGATGGCGTTGATAGTACAAGTCATGATAAAGACATTAATGCTGCAATGTTAAAACTGTTTCAAAGATATCGAGACGCACATAGTGCTAGTGATAAATGTTAACATAGCGATGAAAATTAGACCCCTGCGCCGCCGGCGAACGCCGCTGCCGCCGGTCATTTCTTCGACGTCGCGCCGGCGGAGACATTTTTCATTTTATTTCATAGATTAACTGTCTCCATTGCATTTCTAACTGGAACTTAGGAAGATATTGTTTGTTCCTGAGGAAAATTCCAAATATGCTTTCTTGTTGGGTATTACCAAGAGAGTAACCCTACATTCTGACATGAACAAAGTTGTCGGTGAATAAGCTTATACGGTTACGCAATAACATTTTCACTTTGCTAGAATTCAAGTGTAGGATGTACATGTACTGTATATTACGTGTATTATACAGCAATGAAGCCGTGATGTCATACAAATAATTCATCGGTTAATCAGCTTTACGTAAGGGTGTCGTATTTCTGTTAATTACACAAAAATCACAATTGCTGTTTGATTAAGAAGCCTTAGTTGATAAAAAGCAACTTCCGTGAATCGTGCCGACTGGGTAGGCTAGATGCATCATAACATTTACAGATGGTGAATATTTACGACTTCTTCTGTACTGATTTTAATCAATAATGAGATTTAGACCATCCGTTTTTTTCGATTAAGCGAAGGATAGCGAAGAATAGGCCTATACTCAGATGTACGCCGATAGTCGCCGCCGCCGATGAAAAATATATCGGCGCAGGGGTCTAATGAAAATGTTAACTTCAAAATCATTTATTGTACATCAAATTTCAAAATACTAAAAAAACACAAAAAATTACCTGAAATCAATATGAAAGCGTTCTTCGGCTAGTCATCCCAACAAAATGACTTTTACATGTTATGACATCACCGGCAATTTCCTTGTTTCACATAATGAAATAATTCTTAGTGTAAACACAGTTTAGCGACAGCAGCCCGTTAAAAATGTACATGTTTCACTAATTTGGACCCACCAATTCCAAAAAACATAATTTTTGAGAAGTGAAGCCTGAAATGACAACTTCAGGGCATTGACCAAAGGCAGTCACGTTTTCGTGACTGTACTCGAACAGGAAAGAAAAGAGTTAGAAAATACGCGGCCATGTTTATGGCCAACTGTGTGTGCTACCTTGCATTTAAGACAGTGTTTTATCCAGCCCTCCTTTGGGGGGACTTTCCCCCTTGCATGTCAGAATTCCCCCTGTGATGGAAGACATAACTAAATCATACACTAGATGCAGGATGTAATAGTGGCGATCAAATAGATAACTTTCAGACAATAAAGTAATCATCAATCTGCAACAAGCGTTTAGTTAAAAGTTACAATTTAAAAACATTTCTATCGTCTCGAAAGTATAGGCCTAAAATCGGCGGACTTATATAGACATGTTTTTGAAGTATTCATGAACAGATCAGATCAGTGACATGTCATATGTAGAGGCCCATTTAAATTGTACATAAGGAATTACAATTTCTCATTGCCTGATGAGATACATAAACTTTCAGAACCCCCATTAAGGAAAATTCCCCCCTGAACCAATAGGAGTGGATAAAAAACTTCATTTAAGAGTCTCTGAAAACTGTGACGTAGACTTGTAGACAGAGTACGTTCTCACAATGCTTTCGCAGTGATTTCTTTCAAATCCTGTTCAGACGAACTGAGGTTAACATTTGATCACTGTCTGTCTATCAACAAGCTGCTATTATTGATATTTTTCATCCCATTTTGAGATTAGTGAAACAATAATATCTTGTCATCATAGAAAAATTCAATGTATGACTATAGCTAGACTACCCGCAACGAAGGAATTTATGTGTAAAGTGAAAAGTACAATCCGTTGAGTGTGAGAGAATAATACAGGAAGCGAATTAGTGAAACTAATCAATAAATTACTTTAGACGAAGAAGCGCCTGCTTTATGCTCAATTCTGATGACCTTTACCTTCATGCTCTCAGATTACACGGAAAGTTAGAAGTGTAGCTGCTTTCTTATGCATCAGTTAGTGATTTACCATTTCTTCTGACATTAAGAAGTGATTTCTAGTGCATCATTTCAACATCCGTGCTGGCAGTGAAAAGAGAATCTTTTTCTGCGATGAAAGGCAATCCTATCTTTCTTATCTTGATTTTTACCACATTACAGATGAACTTTCCTTTCCTTAAAGACTAAAACTAACTTCCTGTACGCATTTCTGCTATCCATAAATTTCAAAAGTAAAGGCAAAGAAGACATCAACGCGTTTGCGACGGTATCATGTCGAATAGATTCCTCGTGTTTCTCAGTGCAACAAATTATTGACTTTTTCAGGTCGAATACACATTCATAATGAGCAAATAAGGAAAAAGCGTATATCTACAAATGTAGTGCAGCATGACGATCACAAAAATCGTTCCGAGCTGAATTTACAAGAAGTACGTTGTAACTCTGAAAATAAAGAGTCCATTTTTTCTTCTCCTGCTGATTATTTATTCAACTTAAGTCGAAATATTGCGTCGCAAGCATTGACTAGACTATCGGAAGAAACTTGCACTATTAAGATAGCTGAGTTGATAGAGATAATCACATTCAGACATAAAATTATGATGGTGTGAGTGATGATGACCTTGCACTGTATATCAAGATGGATAGAAATTCATAAATTTCAGCCTCTTAGAATATGCAAAAGTTATCAACTACGGCCTCAACGAAGGCATGTTTTGCAAATATTTGCTGGCCATTGCGGAGTTACAGTTCACAAATTAGTGTTAGACCTAGAGCCCTTTCTTTCGCAATAAGATAGAGTAGAAATACAAACAGTTTGCCCAAATTTTTGCTTCTTGGATGTTATGATGACATCGTAACATCTTTGACAAAGCAAGAAGCAACAATTTGGCTTAACTTTGTATACTCTTCCTTTATCTTATTGCAAAGAAGGGCCTCCTAGGCCAAACACTAACCTCAACGATCGCATTTGCTCACAGTTTGATCATAGCGATGCAGAAAGAAAGACGAATAATAATAAAATGTAAATTGCATAAATGGTTCCCTACGGAAAGCTGTCCTTTCCAGCCATACTTCCAGTCGTGCTCCTTTCCATCACCCTAAATGCCTCTTCGAGAAAATCAAAACCACACCTCTAGAAAACCATTTCTAAGAGACTCAAAGTCCCATTTTGTGGACCATCCTTGTTTCGCTTTTATCTCAACGTTGGTAATCAATGATTTAACTGATTCCACTGCTGTTCCATGACTTGAATAGCATTTTGATGTTTGAATGTCTTCATTTTCATTTGGCAAATATATACATTATTCCATATTCTATCCTTTTAATTTCATTATTGCTGCATCTATTGTGATCTAATCACAATGTCATATAGAATGGTTAATCAGGTGAATATCATGTGGAAAGCATCTTGAATTTGAAATATGAGTAATAAACCGCCTACTTATCAGTACTTCACATATCCAATATTGCATTGACAATGAACTGGAATAAATTTGAAATAAAACAATAGGAAAATCTCATGGTTTGTGATATTCTGATGTCCTCCAAGAAGAGGTGAATAACTTCATACATTTCTGCATCTGCATTGTAGGTCAGTTATGGGACGGATAAGGTTGAAGATGGCCGAGGCAACATTAACATTCCTTTTGATTTTCTTCCTCATTTAAACCAGTTTCTAAAAGCAATTGAAGCGCTAGAATTGATCATTTGCTTTCCTTAAAATCACAGGGAAACTACCATTCATCATATGGATGTAATAATCACCTTTCTCCTTAGCTTCTTACCCTTTAAATAATAAGGAATATTATCTACCCTGCAACCTTGCAATCAACTACAACGCCTTAAGTAAGCATTCTAGAATAATGAGCAAGACTTAGAATTAATCGTTCAATACACTTTGCCTTCGCGTCATCTGAATTCGTTCTTTAGAATTTATAAATGAATCATGCAATAATTTTAGTGTCTACATAATTTCCTCAATACAAACAAATGATTTTGAAACATTTTACTTGAGTAATTAGAGACTGTTTGTACGCTCGTTGTATTGTGTATCGAAATAGGCTGTGTTCGAGATAATTTATTGTGCACCGCTACTTGATTAGTATCGAGGTTGACCGTCCGGACAATGAAGTTGGATAATAAATGCATTGATATCTTTTCAATGACGAGAACTGCTAGAAATGATGAAGAAAGACATTCCATTCTTGCCGGACATCGCTATCTGATGAAGGAAGCTTTATCCTATCAAGGAGATAATATAATTAATTATCGTAGAAATTTGTATACAAACAATAAGTGATATACTTTAAGACGTTTCCATCCGTCATTGCACAAAGCGATATTTCCTCGTCTTCTTTGTGTTGAATATTTATATGCGCAATACATCATGTGTTAAGCTTAATAATTTACAAATTGAACTTGTAAATTAATTCTCGAACAATGGCAAAATTCGACAACAGACGTAAAACGAGATATTTCTTCCGTTGTTCGTTGATGCTTTATTTTGAATCAGACAGGTTGAAAAACGTTGTCTGATAACTCTGACAACATGCAGCACATAAATAAGAAAACAATCTGTTGAGATACTGTGTAATGCAAAAGACAGGACTCCTATGTTATGTATTCCACAAAGTACTTGATGCTCCCTAATTCTTTGGGTATAATTGCTGGAGTTGAGCGAACATTTCGCATCAAAACCAATAAATGATTTATCGTGAAAAAATGATGGTTTAGCGTCACTACTCCCCGTTACTGGGGGCTTGGACGGTGCTGACAGAGTCTGACTTTAACCTGGAGCGTTGTGATCGTTTAGTCTGAATGCACTTCCTGACGAATTCCAATGACACTTTCAGGGCTCGATCTCTGGACCGAAAGATCGCTCGGCCAAGCACTTAGTCACTGTACCACGGAGACCATTGTGTTCCTCATTGAAAGATTAATCTACTTGATTAAAATGTGTATCAGATTAGAAAGTCTACACCTGTACATGTAATTCATATTTGCAGCTTTACTGTCGCCTAAATAAGTAGGTACAATGTAATTATAATCAAATTGATGCTGAGAGATTCAGTATATACACGTTAAAATATATACGTGTATCCGAAAACAAGTTTACTGCAGTTGAGCTTTTCATGTATCTCCTTTCTTCAAACATCTTCCTCACCTCAAGATTCGGTGGAGCAGCAGGCAGCTAGCTAACTGCCTTCAAAATGTTGCTTTCATTACTATAGACTGTGCGTTCACTCCTTTATTTTACAAGTCGAACCTTTGACGACCTCGTCTGCGCATCATCTAAATTTGTGAAGTTTGGAATGTTAAATTAGTGTATTGTCCATGCAATATGTCTTTAAATGTGTTATGTCTATTATTTTTGACTTTCTGACATTACAGACGAGGACGACCTGCTCAGGTAAATCGGCAGTGCCGGTTATTACCCAGGCAGCCGATTAGGTAGTGCTCGAATTCGATTGATCTGATGGGCAAGATTGGGGCTGAGTGAGCGACATGCGTCGACCAGACCGTCGCTTTTACTGTCAGCTACAAATTACTGGGTTCATTCTCCTCTAGAGGCAACTCCCACTTCCTGCAGCATCTTCTGATCAGTTCTCATTCCTCTTCGTGCTCCTTTACAAGAAGATTTCTAGTCATCCTCCAAAGTGTCCTCAATGAAAATGAACATGATCCAGGAATGTTAGTCATGTGTTTATAAGCCGAAACCAAACAACCACTCGAGAAGCTGGAGTTTGTCATTTGATCATCTATCATCTTGGCTGCTGTAGAAGATAACTCACAAAGGGATGATCCAATGGAGGCAATTAGGGTTAATGGGTTGATAATGTTATACATAGTAAACGGTTCGATAACAAAAAAAAAAACGACTTTGGAAGACTTTAATTATTCACACTGAAATGGTCAAATAAGGTGATTAAAAATAGCCTTTTGGCTTATGAGATACAGATCGCATGACCACCACAAATCTCAGGCGTAAATTTGTAAACAGTTTTTCCAAATCTCACTTTACATTGAAATTCATTCAAACAAAGAGGAAAAATAGACTCAGATATTGTTGATCATCTTTTTAATTGAAAGAAAACAGAACATTCCTGAGCACGGAAGATTGCAAGCATATACCGAGACCGCAATTCTCAACTCAACTACTAAAACCAAATAGCGAATCCCCTCATGCAAACCAACAGCTATTTATCCACATTGAAAAAACACGGAAAGCTAAGGCAATCTTTGTGCAAGTATTTATGAATTGAGACATAACTTCGAAAAAGCATGCAAACTTTTATTTGTTTTATATATTTGCGTGCTACAATGCTCGAATCCACTGATAAAACTCGATTCAAAGCGAAGCATTAATGTTTTCAACTCACAATATGATACAGACACTAAACAACTCTCGACTAAAAACTATAATCCGCTTTTCCATTTCTCCTAATAGCCTCTCTCATCACTTGGAAAAATTTCTCAAATCATTCGTAGCATTACATCATGAAAGTCTTCGAACGAAACAGGCAGCTCATGCAAAACTTTTCCAAAATCGTTTTTAAAACAGAACTTGAGCACGCAATGGAGTACTTTCCTGTTTTCATTAGATGCATAATAGCAGCGAAGGTATCCTCTGTGGTAAAAATGACACGCATTATTAAACAATTCATGATGTAGTCAAAACACCGAGATTTAGCACTATATTTGACAGGAACGCTTAAAAAAAGAATTTTATTTATTAGAGAGAGAAGTGCATCATCTCCAAGACGGCTTTATCACATGAAGTGTAATTAACAACAATGAAATTGAATAAACGATAGATCAAATTGCCATGCAAAAGATGTGCGGCTGGTAGGATTCGAACCTACAACCAAGGTTAAATAGACCTGTTCTCGACCAACTGAGCTACGAGCAACTTATGCGACTGTGTCAGTTGGCAGGATCAGACCCTCACCACCACACATCAGTTGTCATAGCAATTACAAGCATTGAATAAACAATTCGTCACAATTGTGACCGCCGACATTAAGGCAAGTAGCGGGGACGATTGTCCACCAAAGCATCTTAAATTGCGAGAAGCTCGTGTAGTGTGTCTGACTATTAGGATTCGACTTTAAGTGAATTTGTATTTTCCCTTCAAAGTGCTTGCATAAAGCATTGCTTCACCTGTGTAGTGGTTAGGGGTGTCTCGGGGTTCCGCTAGTTCCTACGTCACCGGTTCAAAGCCAACCACGACTGATGAAGTCGCCTGACCGAACCTTGTCCCTTATTAGTTACATGTGGTCAGATTTTGTAATATGCACAGCATCATTTATAGATACGACCATCGACTCTAAAATCTCCTGCTAATGCTCACTGATTCCAGAAATATATTTTGGTTCATGACTGGAAATAGATATAAAACTCATGATTCGGATAATTCGACACTACACTTATATTTGGCAGATGAGATTCTTAAACATAAATAAATCAGACTTGCAATCGCACTACAAGTCGCCTGAAACCTTTTAATCATTTCTTTACACCTTCTAATGCGTTCAGAAATAATCATTTCCAATTGGTCGCTTTGCTTGTCTTTCCTTTTTCTCATGTATTAGAAAATATGATTGTTTTTATTAAGCAAATGCACAATTTTTTTATTTTTCTCCATGCAGTTCAAATAGGAGACAAAAATGCACTGTTTGATTTAACTAAAGCACAGCTATATATAGATGTGGCCATATGTATTTATAGTTATCTATGATTTAACTGATGGTAGTAATGAATTTATGCTCACTACCTCAACATATCTTATATAACCAAAGAGACACAAAGTATTCTCAACCACCAACCCCTACGAGTTGGTACTCATATTTGATTTAATTTTCCCAAGATCATATTCAAATATATCAATACAGTTTTCATTCATCTATAAATGAATTACAATGCGTCATAAATCATGCGAAAAATAGCAATGTGTGGGAGAAATTGTACGAAGATATATTTAGCATGCTGCCTCTCTTATACGATATGTCTGCCTCAAAAAGGAAATTAAATTCAATATTCCTTGACATTGCCCCTCATTACCTTCGTATCTAAATGGCTAACCCGGGTTCATCCAGTTGCTTATTCCCAATTTTATCTACGGTGCACATAATTATTAGAATTGCTGCATTAACGGATTCATTCAGAAACACATTAACTCATCGCAATGATTTGTATCCAACATCTATGGTACCGCTTAGCAGTGATTCGAGCTCAATTTCCAGTCTCGAACAACCAGAGTGAAATAAATGACTTCTTTCAAAGGCGAGTGATCTACAAAGCCTAGCACTTTATTGTTCATTGCTACTCAATGTAATATTGAATTTTCACATGCAACATTTATCACGCACGTTGACAAATCAATTATCATCGCAAATATCTACGAAAATAAAACACCTTATGACGTGATGGGATTCGCGAATAAACGACACTCGACATCCGTTTTGACACCGTTGAAGGAATTTTGGAACTACAGGATTATCAGTGCGAAGCTATCAATGTGAACTCAAACAATTTCTCAGATACTCTCAAGGTATTCTGCCTTCGATGTGACAGGAGTGAAGGCGTTTAACAAGAGATGAACCGAATAACCGCTGACTTTACCTTGGATGTTGATTGTGTTTCAAAGTGCCTTATCAGTCTAGTAAGAAGCCTGTTATTTTTAGTCAAAACTTTTTGAATGGAATTGACACTCTCAAGGAAAGTTGCAGTTCCTGCTTCGCTATATTCAATGAAATATTTTGTTATCATTGTATTAATGAGGAAATAAGTTTATTTTCGAGTAGATTTCAACTGCTAATTTCAAACGTCTAGTGAAGTATCATATTTGAATACGGGTAACTGTCGTATGAAAAATATCTCTCAATTTTTCATTTTATATCTCAAAACATTGAAGTTACTACAGTGTCCATCTATGATCGGCAATGATATCATTTTATTTTTTACAATGAAAATACACCATTTTTTAGTTAAATATGCGTAGGCCTACACCGTAAATAGATCTAGTCATACGAATTTTTCGATTTACATTGCTACCATGCTACTTTTACTGCTCTTAGCAATGAAGTTAAAATTAGATTGCTGGCAGCATCGATATATTCCAAATAATGGATGACCGAAGAAAGCAGTTTAAAAGCTTCTTGTATATCAAAACTTATGAAGGGCCTATGGTCCATATATTAGACATCGCAAATTTTGATTTAAGCTTTATACACTCGAATTACAAACATGTACCTGTACCTGTAGTCCTTCGTTGTTTGACAATTTGTGTGATAGACAGACTGACAGACAATAGCCTGTTGCTTTTCGCTACATGAATCAATCACTGGGGAAGGACATGGGTAGAAAAAACGAAAGAGACTAAATTTGCTTCAATACAAAATGCGAAGAATCTATGATTAGAAAATATATCTGAACAAAAATGCTTGATGTTATCATTTTGTATCATTTTTCAAAAATAAATTCATATGAAATGATATCATTTCATCATTGCCGATCTTAGGTGTCCATAGCATGCATAGTTGCTGAAAAACATGAAAATGATTTCTCTTTCTGTCATAGCATCTTCATACCAACTGCATAAAATATTCAATGCACATCAGTACATTTTGAAGTTGCAATATCCTCTTTAAATAGAACTACCGTATTTACTCTAATAGAACCCGGGGGGCTCTATTAATTCAGATCGCTCTGACCAGGGTTCTATTAGAGGTCCGGGTTCTATTGGAGGCCCGGGTTCTATTTAATTACATTGAAAAATGATCACTAAAAAATTAAAAATATGACATCAACCATAGAATTCGTTGAACCTACATAAAAATGCCGGCCTATTGTATGACAGTTTTTGCTGTTACTGCTCAGTATACCGTAGTCGAAGTCTTTTTTACATTCACTATGCTCATGGCATATTGAGTGGCGGATAAGGAGAGGATTATGAACGATCCATAAGCTAACCCGGTAATTGTAATTTAGTCACAAAAGAATCAAAGACCCACTCGCTGTGCAAAGGAAGAACGGCTACCAGTTGGAAAAATCTCTATATTGGACTGTATATAAAAGTCTCTATATCTACCGGTATATTGAAAAGCAACTCGAGTCATTCGTCTTCATCTATAATCATCAGCTCGTCCTCTTCTTCGTGTTCTTCATCGATGTCAAGGTCAACTTCCACTTCGCACAAGCGCGAGAGGGCATCATGGCATGGATGCCCTGCCTTGAAGCATTCGATGAGGTCATTTTCGCTACCATCCAATATTCGCTTGTTTCCTTTACTTATCTCCCGTCAAATGAATTTTGTTACTTACTGAAAAAATACTTTTTGGTTCACCTACAAGGTCAATAAGATGCTACTGAGTCTCTACCCGGGTTCTATCAGAGACCCCAGGTTCTCTTAGAGGCCCGGGTTCTATTAATTCAGATTGCTCTGACCCGGGTTCTATTGGAGACCCGGGTTCTATTAATTCAGATTGCTCTGACCCGGGTTTTATTGGAGACTCGGGCTCTATTAGACGTCCGGGTTCTATTAGAGTAAATACGGTAATTATCATAAAATGATGAATGGGGCGCGAATCTCACCTGCCTATGGATGAGAGCTGTGCACAATAATTAAAAAGTGTCAAAAAATACATTTTTGGCACTCAAATCAAATACTGAATTTTCTCCTTGTATATGATTTCATTCAATCTTGGCTTTCAACCATCAAAATTTACCACCAGAGATTAATAGACTAGGAGGTTTTACTTAGCAGGAAAGGTTGTCGATTTTAACGAATGTTTTTAGGTAGAACAGGTGTCTGATTTGTTGGTTAACCGAAAACTCCAATGGATAGCAACAACATCTTCGTCAAAGAATAGCTCCATGAATCCGTAGTGAATCAACTTGGTGTAGTATAGGTAATTCATCATGTTAAAGAGACTGCTACGCGCATGTCTTTGCATGCTGTCTCCAGCATTCGCACTGTACAAGAGTCATTCTGGGAGAGATAACTGTTATACAACACGAGGAGTGGTTCCTTTAGGTTGTCTGTTTGGGTCAACACAAGAATCTCCGGTAGACATTCGATTCCTTTCTGAAGCACATGGTCCATCCAACAACACGTATATTCAAATTGGCAACCTTTCCACCAAAGTTTAACCCCTGGAAGTCTATTTTATACACATTAAAACGCATTCAATCCCGAATTGCGACATTAAATGCTAAAATATAACAACTTGCTCAAGAAACTAATTTTGAAGAACTTTGCTTCCGTTCATAATTGAGTTTGTTAGAACAAAAGAATTTTTTGTTAATTCACAACTTAATTGAGCTACCTAATGTCTGCATATTCCAATTGTCACAGAAAATGACGGCAGAAATGATTGGCATACTGACGCTGCGTAATAAGTTTAGAAGAAATAACGAGACGAAACTTGAATAAAATTTGATATTTTATTAGCGAGCTTTCCTTCGGAGAGTTAGTTCTTTCCAATTTCATCCCGTTACCTGCAATATTGCCTAATCCCCACAAATTATCAGCTAAGTGTCCGATTGTCATCGAATTGTCAGCACTTTTCGATGAAAGAATAAATATCATCCCAGCTTCTACACCAACACATGAATAAGTGAGACAGCAATCAACTATATGTGAAGCCAAAAGACGATTTTCATTCGAGTGTTACCAAAACACGCAATCTGACGATTGACGCCAGTAAATACAGTTTTCATAAAAAGCGCTCTTCTCTTATATTCAGTGAAATCAGAAGTTGAGAGGATGAAAACGGCAGACACAGATTATGAAGCAAGATACTTCATCAAGCGGTGGAAGGAGTTGAGAGTCAGATTGTTGAGCAACAACATCAACTATTTATGGGTTGTACCTGCAATCTTAGACATATATAAGTTTCTTCAGTTACTTACCTCTGACATACATCACATGCGGGTAAGCGAAAGTTGCGCCGTGGATATTAGAGACCATGCACTCGTATTTGCCTTCATCCTCTTCTTGTACGTGCTTTATCAGTAGACTTCCGCCTACAACGGAGAAAAGTCAAAGGTAAAAACTTAAAGGAAAAAATACAATCAAGGCAGAACACAAGTTTGAGAAACACGCAAAGTGAAAGTGCTGCGGGATAAATAACCAAACAAATGATGGATATTCAAAGAATTATAAAATGGATTAGCAACTTATTGTTTTCTGTACAGTGGTCTTAGAATTCGATCAATTTCGCATTATTTTCTACAACTTACAACGATGTTGCCCGCAGCGAAATCAGATATCCGGGCGAGTAGCACGTAGAAAAATTTTATTATACAAAATTCATCCGCAAAGGAAAGCGTGCTTGTTCTAGTTTTTAGAGAGTATATAGAGAGAATTCGATCATTCCCACCGGAATAGGCAAGTTAAGAAGCGATCGAGCCCCAGAAGAATAGCGGGAAGAAAGAGCACGAATCAAGTCAATTATCTGTCCACTTCGAAGAGTTTCTTTTTCAATTTGCAACCAAATCGGAAAGAAACTGCCTAACAGCGAATGAAGAAATTATCAATATTGTTAATGACCTTTAAGTTAATGACGATGCTATATGATGATGAGTGCCCCTCTTTAAACAGTGGGCTACACAAAGTCATCATCCTTCACTCAGTTTACTCAATTGACATATTTTTCTAAATGTGGAGTAGAGTACTGTAAGTAAACTTCGAGGGTTGATAGGTAGAGCGTGACGTCACAACTCAAGGAACGTCCCATCATCGATGGTTAATGCAAGGAAAATCATTCGTGATTTTTCAAAGCCTCCGGGATCCATCCAGGGACGTCATTATAATTACTACACGCAACATCTTGTTTTTAACTGATCAACATGGCAAAGGTATCCACGAACATTTCCAAGAGATTGCAAAGATCTTTATGATTTACGCCAGTGTTTCTAAGCGCCTAATGTCTTGTGACAAAACTGTTCCTTAAGAAAGAATTCGTGGTACAAATATCTTAATAAAAGTTGTTTCTGCAGGACCTGTTTCAAAAATCAAAAAATAATAGATCTTGTCAAAATGAAAGCTTGTTATATTTACAAATCGAATATTGTAAACATTAATGAAACTCGCAACAGAAACAGTACGGTTTTCGTAGCCTTAAGGTATTAGCTTTGTACACAGTTTTTGTGATAAACTCAACAACTACGAAACCCTTGCAAACTAAAATTATTAATTACATAAAATCCTTTTTGAAATTCATTGCCACAGTACACACCGAAAGCATGCCACTGAACTTAACCTCAAAAGTACAACTTTATAAAAAAGTCATCATAGTGAAAAAGGGTGTTCCTTGTTTGAACCAATAGGTCAATACGAATATAATGAAGATTCATTTTCTAATTAAGAAAATGCAACGAACTGCTTCAGTCTCAATGACTCCCTTGGTCTTGCGGCATTTGTATCTATCTCCCAATGCTCCACAATGTTCAATATCCAACAGAATATGCTTCTTTGATGATGTGTCGAATATATTCTGATCACGCAATATTCTCATTTCAAATACTAATATTCGTTTTATCCTCACTGATCAAGCCTGTGGTTCACATTTGAGTCACATGGCCCACCTTAAGAACCACTGATTTACACCTTACCAAACAGGCAAACGCGGCAAAGATCGCACGGTACATGCATCCGAGTTGGTAAAGACCTTTTCCTGCACTTTATCCTACTGACAATTGCGCCAATGGTCGCGAAATACATTTTAGATTCTGCACCTTGGACGAAGCACTGAAAGCGGCACATGGTGTCGAGGATTTCTCATCAATCTTTTCCGTATTCTGACCGCTCAAACGGGTCGCACAAGGGCCACTAACAACAGCATTTGATAGAACTTGATGTAGTCCGAGAATCTCGTCTGACATAAGCAATTAAACCTCAGTACTAAGGTCAAGATCGCAGCATACTTTCTGATGTCAAATGTCTTCCTAGGGTACTGACACGAGGTACCGGTAGCGAAGCAATCCCTTAACAAGGCAAGTAATTGTCACTTGCAATTATTGACAATGCGCGAAAGATGTCCTTCTTCTTTAGTATGCACAGGCTATCATTCTTCCTCAAGAGACACAAGAATGCTAAGAATTCGGAAATGTAATATTCAATATTCATAGATAACTAAAGCATTAGATTTTTTGACATTATCTCTGCGTTTCAAAGTAAATGTTGAGAGTGATGTCTACGAAACTCAAGTATTTAGACAGATATGACGTCAAACGTCTGTAATGAAGACGAGACATTGATGAATATTCAATATGATTGAGCTTATACTTACATAAATTCTGTTTCTTCACTGCTTTTATCTAATCATTGACAAGTGGATGGCATAATATGTTGGCTTTTTTAAAACATTCTGTTTCTTTCCATCTTATTGACCGTAATATTGATTGAAGTTTTGCAGTTTCTTATTGAATGTAGTTCCTCTGCAGCAGGGATTAAGCGAAAAGATAAAGATTAGAAATTGCGAAAAACCAGCTTGTCCTGGGCTCTGGCCATTAGATAAACATATGTCCTCAGAATTGAAATAATCTAAACACTTAATTCCTTCGCTGCTACAGGTGCTAAGTTTAGTCCTACATTACCTCTCTCAAACTGCATATAACCTATTACCTCTTGAATGTGCAGTCCTACAATTTGTTCAACGGTTCTAGATATCAAAGCCAGTTTGGAGCATTTTGAGTCGCACTGATGAGTCTTTACACGACGAAACGCGATATCTATGGCATTTATGGCTTAAATGGTTCACGTCTGAGGGTATCCCACTGATCGCAGTTTCCTGGGCGATGTGATACTTTCTATGTGAGGATTGAATGCCCTTGCTGTTAGGGGTCGCAATACCAGTATTACCGGTACCGGTTTTACCGGTATTTTCTATTTTTTGGAAATACCGAAAACCGGTTTTACAATTTCCAAATACAGGTGTATTTTCTGCTGTTTTTCGATTGAGTAATTTTGCTGAACAAATAATACGAAGGATATGAGAAGCGCTATCGAGCCGAGAACACATCAAAATCACTACACAAATCATTCGGCTGTGTTGCAGTATCTTCACAACCCGTAACCCTTGCTCAACAAGAGAACTGTTGTGAAGACATGCTGTTTCGAATATTGAATAAGAGACTGAATCGCACCAAAGAAGAGGATAATCCACTAATTTCCAAGATCGATCGTCAATCTTCTGAAGAAGCATAGAAGGTGAAGATATCATCACACGCAGTGAAGACAATGAATGTCTGGAAAAAGCAATTTCCGAATAGTTGCACAAAAATTCATCAGTGCTGATTTCAGTCCAGTCATATCAAGTGAAATTTCATCTGCAGATCAGAGTAGTAAGTTCGAATTTCATCTCAAGCTTTTACGATTGTCTTGGCTTCCCAACCGTTTGTCATGCAAAGCACTAGATGCTTTGTGGTTCAATCGCTGAAACTTTTATCAGAAAGAAAATCTTCGTAATTGATGACTGACTACTTTTAACATCACGTAGTAGTTTAACTAACACATTCGCTGCCTTAAACAAGATTTGTTCGGTGAAAATGCATGTTATAGATTGTTTTTCATGTTTCTATTTTATAACCGGTAATACCGAAATACCGGCTTTGTCATTGCTCAAATACCGATATACTGGTTTTGTAAAAGTGGCCCAGTATTGCGACCCCGACTTGCTACTTCAAATGACATCCTTGAGGAGCCATAACATCGCAAAGACTTAAGCCTACTTTACACTGGCAGTCGCTGCAGTTGCAGCAGACGAGTGACACGTCCGTCACGTGATTGAAACGCAGATGAAACATAACTGCATGCGCAGCACCTAATTTACATTGCGAACAGCAAGTCAGTTACTGCATTGTCCAACCAAAGTGAGTCATGGAACAAAAAATAGAGAAAGTTAACCAATCAGATGACACCATCATTGCAGCAGGCTGCTAAGAAATAAATTTCGTTCTAATCGCTGAACTGCCACTGCAGCACTGACGTCATGTTCTGTGTCAGAAGAAATTACGATAAACGTCATAACGAGGTCATCTTCGTCATCTGCTGCACAGCACATGAACTGCCAGTGTAAAGCAGGCCTTACCCTTAATAGTCCGGCAGCCAGAGCGAGTTTCTGCAGGGAATGAGGCCGAAAGTGAGACTTTCACAGAATGATGTACACCCTATACCTACTACGAATTCGCGCGTCTGCCGAGTTCTAGTGAGTTCCTCCTCTTGTCAGACAGGATCAAAGAAAAACACATGTAAATTCAATGGGACGCAGATTGCAGTTTTTGGCTAAAATGAAATTTTCTATGTTTTCTCTAATTAAACGAAAAGTACTAAGCCTAGAGTCATAATTTTTGGCATGCAATGTCATCAGGTAATTTCCTTTCATGTTCATGCACCCCTGTCTATAAAGCTAAACACATCTAGATTTGGCGAGCCTCCTAATGTCGGCAAACACCAACATGTTGACCCCCTTTATCCACATTCAACCACATTCTCACATACATTGCCGATCAGATGCATGATAATAGCACATGCACATCATAGGAAATGACCTGAAGACGTTCCATGTCACAAATTATGGCTCGAGGCTTAGTACTTTTCGTTTAATTAGAGAAAACATAGAAAATTTCATTTTAACCAAAGGCTGCAATCTGCGTCGCATTGGATTTACATGTGTTTTCTTTGATCCTGTCTGACAAGAAGAGGAACTTACTAGAACTCGGCAGACGCGCGAATTCGTAGTAGGTATAGGGTGTACATCATTCTGTGAAAGTCTCACTTTCGGCCTCATTCCCTGCAGAAACTCGTTCTGGCTGCCGGACTATTACAATTGTGCCACGGAGATCACTGTGATATACTTTTCTGTCATTACATCATCTAGCGACTTCAGTGGTCTTCGTAAACACATATCAGCAGTTTGATGATAATTCTATCAGTTTCTCGATGAGAAATCCTTCGATTTCAAACAGGAGATGATGTATGGAAATTATCCCGATCTCCTCAAATATTCCATTATCTGACTCAGGGAAGCAGCAAACTCCATTCGCCAATCAAATCAATTTAATCAAACGGAAATATTCCGCTTCCTCATCACACAAAAGGCCAAAAGTGACGAAGACGGCTGCATTTTTAGGTCGGCGAATTTCACTTCAGTAACACACTTGCACGAAGTCTCCTACTTAAGAAAAGAGGGCGCCGAATCGCATTGTCTTACAATTTGATCAATGCGACGCTCCTAACCAACTTCCTGCTATGAAGAATCCATAAATTTTGATTGATGATTATTTCCAACATTCGATGGCATCCGCGGCTATAACTCTCTTCACAGCGATTGAGAAAGAAATATGATGTGTCTGACGGATAATAAGAAAGCCGTGAGAATGAACCAACATTCAAATTCTTCAATTTACATCCCCGAATTATGCAAATCAACAGCAAGGGAGTACGTCTACTTAATCCAATTCAGATAGACATCACAATGTAACATATAGAGAGATGCTGCGCTTGATGTATCTGTGAATTCATTTTTAAAAGTTCAGATTGCAAATCATGCTGATTTGATAACTAGCGCGGCAGTCAGCACGAGTTTCTTTGAGTCAATAAATGAGACCTTCACAGAATGATCGATAATACGAATCTGCGCGTCTGCAGAATTCTACGCGGGTCTCCTTTTTGCCACACAGGATCAAATAAAACACTGTGAAGTCAATGGGAAGCGGACTGATGTTTTCTACAATCTGGACTTTTAATCCGTGTTTTCTCTGAATGCGTGAAAAGTACCAAGTCTGCGGACATCAACTTCAACGTCACTACTCCTCATTGGAGGCGTGGACGGTGCCGATATCGCCAGAAATTGTCTATTCTATGAAATTTTCATTCGTTTTGTCGACGTACTGGTCAGTCCCGCGTACTGCAAAGCTTTTTAGAAAATTCTCAAGACCTCCTCACAGCACAACTGAATTTGTTTCCCAGTGTGCTCAACAACAGGCAGTGATATTGATGAAAATCCCATTTAATAATCCGTTTTAGGAGCCTTATTAAACCTTTGGAAATAATAGCATGCTCTATTGACACGTTAAGATCGAAAATGACGTCCTTCAAAACAAATTAGGAAGGGATGGAAGAGCGGCGGTTGATAATTACATTTTTCCTTGGGGATATGACTACAACTACATTTTTCATTATCCTTGACATATTTCACATCCGTGAGGTTGAAAGTTAATCTAGAGACCATTTCATAATGCTTCTACTATTTTCATTCCTGCAATTCGAAGCACTATGTCCTTTTCAATCAACCGTTTTGAAGTCTACATCAATATCGACAAGCGAATTTGTTCTTGTAGTTTGTCTTTACAAATTGAAGCTGTAGACAAATTCAATCAAATAAATAAATAAGTCAATGTTATAGAAGTTCAGATGTTCCAAAGTCATTGATCCCACTTCATCCTAGCTTTGAAACTCGAAAGACTTCTCCGATTCGACGGTGAATAGAACGATCAATTTGTCAAACACTTCATGCACTCACCGAAAGTACCTTTCTTCAAATATCGGACATGAAATGTTAAGTTTGAGCTGATTGCGAGTTTGCAGCTGAAGTGTTGCAATCGATCATGCAGCAATTTGTAGAAAATTTGACGGTCATTAATCAATCATCTCCCAACTTTCGTTGATTTTAATGAAGGACAAAATGAAAACAATGAATCGCACTACAGAGAACGGGTGTTATCCGTCCAAGGTAAAAAACAAAATTCATTCATGATATCTGGGCGTTTCTCCGTACGTACAATCCGTTCAAAGACACTTCAAGGTTCTCACTAAAAATATCTCAACCCTATTTGCCTCAGCGTTCCCTTTAGTCAACCTTTACCCAAAATAAATAATTCTGAAAAGTTTTTGTTGACTCCTCTGAGCTTTTTTACTGACTTTCTCTCAGCGAACTGTGTTTGAAAGAAACCCAATACTTTGTACAAGAGTCTTTGTACAGGACTTCACTTCAATTGCAAATTCATTGAGACAGTTAATACTTGTGTATCAGAGCTTAGAGCTGAGCACTACATATGACAGAATAACACTAATTTAGACTGTGCACCAGCCGTACCAGTGAGGTACTTATCAGTACATGCTCAAAAAGTAAATTGTTTCGTGTTGTGGATTATTGTCATGTGTTGGCAAATCAGGTCATTTAAAGCTAGAAGGTCTTTGTCTTTTATTGTAAGTGTTGGTCCTTTCTGTAGAATTAAATGCAAATTATATACAAAGTGCTAGCAAAATTCATTTTCATTGAAAGTCCTGAATTAGCAAGTCTACCATTAGAAAATACGGGTCCCGTAGTTTGTAGAATGATTTAATTATAACTGAAATAACACAGTAGAACATCAAATCGGTCACAATTCACACATCTCGGTGCATCGATCCAAGAATCGACGCACCAAGTACAGCCCCAACATGAATTTACATCGATCAGATTCCTCATCCTGCGAATAGGTTTTTGTAATTTCAGGGACTGTCAAACATTAATTGTAATTGATTTGGGATAAACAATCAATAAAAGTCTGATCGCAAGATAAGCAATCAATGAATTGCAATTACGAGCGTATTTACTGCAACCATTTGATTGGGTTAATTGTTAAATTTCACTTTGATATTTCACTCTAACAAACAAGACTACAAGCATAGGCATGCTCTACAAGGCGCATAATACTGTATTATCAACTTGGTCAGTACGTATTACATGAGTGGCTGCACTCTTAATTGGGTGGAAGTTTTGATAAATTTGATTAGACTCCAGCTTTTCAGCATTATAATAGTTGTAATAAGTATTGAAACAAGTTCAAAGATAATTAATCACATGGACCTTAGACAACAGAACACGTATGTATACATACACTATCGCTGATCTGATTGATTATGTATGCGAGAATAAAGAAAATGACAAATTTGTTATTAAGAGTGTGGATATCATCACCACAGAATACTTATAAAGTAGGAAGCTTTAACGTAACTACTTGGATCGTGCTGATTTAGCCAGACTTTGGTTGGAGCGCCATGATACTTTAGGTCCGGATACGCTTCCTGCCGACCTCTAATGACATTTTCGGGGTTCGAACTGACGACCAAATGATCGCTAGACGAAGCATTTGCCCACTGTGCCATGGGAAACGCAGAGAAAAATCATCAAGACAAAGAATTTGAAAATTAGAAACTCTATCCCGAGCATTAAGATCAACTTAAAATACAGAATCAGTATCAATATCAAAAGGGGAATACACTATATGAATAAACTGGATGATTTCATGCAGTTCGAGATTTTAGTAAAGAAAATGTTAAGGGGGCGAAGTAACCCCTCTTTCTTCCATACAAATGACAAAAAACTGAGGCAAATAGGGTTAAAGTTTCAAAAAGAACTATGTTATATGAATCGCCAAAATAATGCCGAGTGCATGACACAACAAGAATTGAACTTACCATCAAGACGTTCTAAACACATGAAATATAACCAATAATATAGTTCAGTAAATGAAGACGGCAAAATATGATTGTCTAACGTCAGAACTCCCTCATGTGGGGCGACAACTCTGAGAAGGTAAAACCATTAACTTCAAGATATTACAGCTCACACTATGAGTCTATGCTTCCTGCGGTGACATAGACGTCTACATTAACATGCGCAATCTAGGAACCTCTACCGCGACCATAAAAATTGAGAACAAAACCTTTAGAATGGAAGTAAAGCTTCTTGTAATACACAATAGTGATACAAAAATCGCACGTATTTTCACATAGATGCCCTTGCCAACGGACTTAGCACCTCGCACTTGTGCACTTAGTTCCCCCGGATCTATTTCTTAGACGTCGACGGATGATGCCATAGAAATCGAATCTGCAACACATTAAGCTAACAATCAAATATCTATCTTTCTGGATTTCATGTGCCCAGAGATAGATTCATTTGCGTGTTGCTTAGTCTAGAGAGGACATAATCCTATACCAGCCACTGTTTGCAATGGTAGCAGTCAACCGAGATTGACACAGATGTTCGTCTCCTCTTGGCTTGTTTGATTGACCAAGAGATTTGAGTCTCAATTACATCTTATAGATGAAAGTGAAAGTGCATTCTGATCGAACGCAAAGTTTACTAGGTTTGGCATTGCTCTCGAGAGTTTGGCTATGCACGAATGAATGAGACAGGTGTACAGTGCAGCAAGCACAGTGTTCTATAGATGACCTAAGTCAACATTATTAGATAAAACATAATAACCTCTATAGCTGCCAAAAATGGATTTTGAACAGTATATTCACAACGGATACCAATACTGAGATCATCGTCAGACGAAAATTATCTTCTTTGATGTAGTGTATGTAGGCCTAAGTCTTGTGTGCTACCTCATTAAGTTATTAATGTTTAAAAGGATTTGGAAAAAATTAATTGGTTCGTCATCAATCAATAAAATTTGCTTCAATCAATCTATTACCAATTGACTGATTAATTGAAATTTTTAAAATTCCATGACTGAACGCTCTTTTATACATAGCCTATCAACATATTAGCCTATTAACTAATTCATCAAGAAGCTCACCTGAAATTCTTTTCAAATCGAAACACTTTGATTCAATCGTGTTAAGGATCCGCAGATAGGCATATTAGACAAAATCGATAGAGTTGAATCTAGTTTTATTTATTAGGCTTGTAGTTTACATTTGTAGCTTACGCAGACTGCAACACATTCCGTATTTCATCGTACACGCTCTCTCATAGATAGACGCGTAATGCAATAGATATTGTTTTACAACTTGATAACTTGATTCTATGTACATTCTACATGCCAGGTATTACTTGTTCTCTATAAGCAGACAGAGTGCACCTATGAAACTGAAACCCATCGTTGTAATATCTAAATCAACAAATAGAAAATACATGGGCATTTCCACTATTAACAATCATTCTAGTAAATGGACAGACTGGCCAAGTGCCGCTGGGTGTACTTGAATAAACTATAACTCGTACTGGATTACAAATCTCTAACATTTTTCGAGTCACGTTTCAGTGATTCAACATTCAAATGAGACACATGAACCTTCAAATACAGTTGCATCTACAGGTTCAGAGGAAGAAAACTTTGTCGTTTATCACTGAAAGCAATACCTAAACCTTTCAACTTCAATAACTAAAGGAATCATAGATAATGCCAACAATTAAATTGCAATAATTGGCCATCGATCTATCAATTAATCAATTTTCGGTGTGCAATCAATCAATTATCATCATCAATTAAATATCAATAAAATTGCAATCAATTTCTTCTAAGCCCTGACCTTTAAGCTACTTTTTTACAGTAACGCTATATAGATATAATCTAAATATTACGCATTTTTAGCCGTGATATCTCTAGTTTATGAAATAAATATCAATGGTTTCCTTGTTGATACGCACTGTTTCTACCTCTTTCTCATTCACTTGCTTACAATTAGGCACCTGAGCAAAATGTTGCTCCGAGGAAAGCTGCGTTTACCCCAAGAAACGTTAGTTTTCATTCATACAGTTGGAGATGAGTAGCTAGAGCACTCAGTCTCTGAGCAAATTCAATTACTATTTCATGAAATTTACATCTCACCAGCGATCACTCACGGTTTTGCAGAATTTTCACTCCTAGCACAGCTAAGAGCCGTGAATGAAGCTAGGGGAGATTAAATGAAAAAAAAATAGAAATTGAGATTACTTTAGATAAAAAAAGGAAAACAATATCAAATCTCCTATGGCTATTGAGTTGTTTATACCATCAGAAACCTGTTTGCAAGTTTCTTGAACGTGTCGCAGTGCATTGGTTTGGGAAAGAGGTCTGGGGAAACTGATTCCAAAGTAACGTGAGCGAGAAAAATAGCTTTTCGAGCGACTCACAGTGCGTGCGTGTTCTAAGCTCACATGATAGTATGCGAGTGCATTAGTTCTGTGTGTGCTTCTGAAGATCTTAGGTTTTAACACGCAGTGATTCACTGCAGAGCAGTTTCTACCAAAAGGTATCCCTAGACTCCCGTCTGGCGTAGAGTGGCCTCAACTCGGCAGCGATTTTTCACGCATGAAATTCTTGACGTCTGTAAAGTTGCTCGTGGAGAACAATAGTCCGGTCGCCAGCCCGATTTTCTGCAAGGAACGAGGCCAAAAATGAGACTTCCACAGAATTACACCCTATGGCTACCAAGAATCTGCGCGTCTGTCCAGTTCTTCCCGGATTCTCTGGTTGTCTGTCTTCGGCAAAAATGATAATTTTCGATGCTTTCTCTGATTAAGTGAAATGTGCTATTAGAAACATAATTTTTGGGCATAGATGTCCTCAGTTCATGAATCCATGTACTCATGCACCTTTGCCTATGAAGCCAAACACGACATTTTTGTTACTTTTAGCAGCATTCTTGCATCCAATCAAATAACACATGATTGACAATGACTTAAAGACATTCCACACCAAAAATGAAGAATCTAGGTTTTTTACTTCTCACTTCATCAAAGAAAACATACACTAAATTCCAGAAGACTTGTCGCACTAGGCTATTAGCTAGCATGGTCATTCGAGACATGCATTAATCATAGCAGTAGAAAGTATTGGATATAAAGTAGAAAGTAATGGCAAGCATTGGATGGCAATATAGATATCTGCGCATCTGCTTCCTCTATAGACAAGCAACCATGATATCAACTGCATGCATTATCTCTGTCATAGACAAGTGAGATGAAAAGTTCTTTTATATCAGCTATTGTGTTCTGATGTTCTGTGTTACTTAAAAGTTACAACGCTATGAAGATGAAGGTTGCACTGCATTCCAGTAAACTCCAGAAAGAAAACAATGCGTATCTTCGGGGCCTTGCTGTAGGATTATCAATGAAAATGCTCAAAGTAACAGAAATTGCCAAGATGCTCAAGGTTGATAGAAGAACAATTCAACGATGGAAAAAGAAACATAAAGAGCAAGAATTTTGTGATAAGCGAACAACTGGTCGACGAAGAAAAACCACCCACCGCTCAGATCGTCTTCTAAACACGCTTGGCTAGAGAGCACAACTTTTCTTCGGCAAAGGAGCTCAGAAACATGTGGAAAGAGCGAGTGAGCCTACAGACTGTCTACAGAAGACTGCGAATTGTTGGATTGAGGAAGCGTGCATCTTTTTGTGCCCCTTTGCTTTCCATAAATCAAAAGAAGTCTCGAGAAAGGTGGGCGATGAAAAAATGTGCTTGGAGACAAGCATGGAGAAATGTCATCTTCTCTGACGAATCTCGCTTTAGACGCATGAACAACGACAGGCGTGTGCGAGTATGGAGAGAAATGGGTCAAAGGATGGCGGAGAGAAACTGCAAGGCTTCAGTTCAAGCGATGGGAGGGTCTATCCACGTTTACTATCTTAAAGAGCTTTGTAAACGGAAAGACTTATACAGATCTTCTAAAGCTATTTTTCGATGACGAGGAAACACCAAGCAATCACCTCTTTCAGGATTGAACGTTTTTGTTCCAGCCACAGCATCAGAAGACTTCACTGGCCTTCAAGATCTCCTGATCTTAATCCTATAGAGCACCTGTGGGATCTCATGAAGCGTCGGATCAGTAAAAGAGGACACATTGACTCCTTGAAGAGCCTAGAAGAAGCGATTGTGGAGGAGTGGAACGCAATTCCTGAATCCATCATCAACAGCTTGATTGACAGTATGCAGAGAAGAGTTCGAGCTGTGATCACTGCCAAGGGAAGTCACACCCGGTATTAGTGTGCCCTGGCATCCTTGTCATTTAATGTGGGAATATATGCTGTTCATATTTATTGTAAAAGATCAAAGTTTTTATTGTGTCTTTCTCAAGCTATCGAAGTGCGGCAAGTCTTTTGGAATTTAGTGTATAGACAAATGAAAATTTTATCTGCAGTTTCAATGTAATTCCCAGTGGATTTACGTGTGTTCTTATTCTGTCTGACAATAAAAAGAACCGGCCAGAACTCGGCAGACGCGTAGATTCGTAGCAGCCATAGAGTAATAATTCTGTGAAAGTCGCATTTTCGGCCGTGTTCTCTGCAAAAATTCGCGCTGGTGGCCGGCCTCAAACGGTGTGTTTGTGGAGCACTAACCTGCATATGGCGAGAAAGCTAAATCTAAAAACAATCGATTTTGCGCAAGCACTTCTGAATGTCAAACGGAAACATGAATGATTATCAATTGCCCTGAAGAACAAATTCAAATGATTGTAAAATTCCTTTTGTTTCATAAAACTGAAATCTTATGCCTGACTGCGAAAAGGGCGGTTTCATTAAACCGATACTGAATACATGATCTCGTTCACACTTGAACAACAAAGCGTTATCTTACCCTTCAGCATGTAGCGCGGGTTTGACATATCAAGTGGAAGATAATCCTTGAACCACTGAACTTTCGGCTTCGGATTTCCCGTGGCTTTGCAGAGGATTTCCGCATCGTTGTTTTTGGAAGCAATTTGAAGGTTGCCAGCTGAGCTGGAGATTCGAGGGAACCCCTCGGGAAGCGCTGCAACGTGAAAGGAAAGATGAGAGGTCGCAGACGGTCAACAAGTGCATCTGCACTGTTTTTCTGGATGACTAGCAAGTTCCCTGAAGACTTACTAATTGATTGCGATTGAGCACTTTCTACAAGACACTAAAGAAATTCTCATAGAAAGGACATTGCAAAAACTATATCTGTGTTGTATGCTCTCTATGTATGATGTTGTATTGTTAGTATTCTAAATCTTAGCATTCCTAATTTCTATGCGATGATTGCAAATGGAAGGTCACATACCTATTGCATACAGAAATTGTCATTATCGTGCATTTTTGTCGATAAAAATGCACTGAAATTTTCAACGAAAAAATGCATGTATGCAGCAAACATACATGTTGAAACAAAATGTCAATCAGAAAGGTATTTCTCTGAAGCTCACCGAGTGTTTCCTGTTTAACAAACTAGTATTTACGTATTTTCAGCAAAGAGTAGTCAAAACTCCATCTAAAGCTGTCCACAAAAGGATTGTCAAGCAATATTGAGAGATGAAATGCGTGTACTTCTGGAAAGCTATATTCTCCCTGTCCGGTTAGTTTTTGACCAGTGCCTACATCATCGTCCCCTGACACATCTACATGTATACACGACTTTTTGATAGGGGCTTGTCGTCAGAATTACGACTGACATTACTGTAGACGAAAGAGCGCGCTTTCATCTTTTGTGAAGGATATATTCTTCCTTAAGTACCGTGCAGATACTGTATTTCTCATATTTAAAGAAAATCACCATAACTTTGCAGAGCATTAACATTAAAACCATAAATTCCTCGATCCATGATACAGCCTTTAAATCGGATACGTCACGCTGTATGGCATGAATTGAAATGTCTGAAATTTGTACTTGATATTCAATGACTCTTAGATGGATATCAGTTCGTGAAATACCATAGCATATGCAAGACATCGAATCATCATTGATTCATATCGAGATCATAGAATACTAACGATAGAAATGATATCATGGTATGATCCTGCAGAGTAGCGGCCAAAATATCTGCATGTTATGTAATAGATAATGGATGATTTTGAGGTCATTATAGAACTTATTGACCGAACTTATTGGCCTGAGCTTAATAAGTTCGATATGACCGAAATAAATCATCCATTTTCTGTTATAATGCATGCTATAGATGTACTTCAGAAGGGGTTTATAATTTCCATAATTACCTCTGTATGCGGACATCTCTCATCCTCTAAACACGGATATCTTGAAGTCTGCATCTTGGTATTTCACAAATTTTTGATTAGCATTTTTCCATTATGTAATAGATAATGCGCAGATTTGAGGTCATTATTTTCTATAATTACCGAGGGCCGAAGGCTCGAGGTTATTGTGACAAATAATGACCGAAGAAATCTATGCATTATGAAACATGACAGGTCATCATACTATGGAGAATTTCACATTATTATTGAGATTCAAATTTCTAGAGATAGAACGCATATAATTTCTACTAGCACCTTGATAAGAATGTGTCAGTCTACAATTGCATAATAGCAATAGCCGGTCGGTGAACAAAAAAATGGAAGATTTCATTTATCTCATGAATAATGGACAAAAGCAAATGGTAGGCTATTTGAATGCGCATTTATCTCATTAGCCTTGCAAACCTATTCCTATCATGCGTTACATCAGATAAAGTGATATGCAAAATATTATATTCCAGCATCTCGCATTTGAAGTGGAAGGTCAATACATCGACGAAGTGGTTATACCGAAATTTGATGCCCTTTTAAATGGCATGATTTTTGGGATTTGACATATTTTGGAATAGTGAATGACTGTCAACATAACGCTCTGTCTAATTTTCACAACTTCTGATCAACATTGCAAAAGGTCAATGTATTTTAACACAACCAATATGATGTCTGGCGGATTATGATAGAATATGTATAAACAATGGACAGACAGGTTGCAATCGAAAAAACAGGCAGGATATCAGGCGAAATTTCATAAAGGAATGCAATGTATTTGGTTGTTCACACTCCACGTAATAATGACGGAAGCAACAAGAGAAAAAGCTCTGTTTATCATCCAAAGAAGCGCTCTAGCTCCACACCGGTTGATAATGACTTGAACGTGTCATGTAGTTGATTTATCTCACTATAAATTGTTGTGCAGTCTGAGACACTTTGTCAAAAAGTTCTTTCCACATGCATCATACTATCAGATGATATGGTGTTTGAGATCAAACATGCTCGCAGTTATATTTTGTGAGAAAAAGAAGGCAAAAATGAATCTCGCAATTACGATATTTGCATCGATGTGAAAGATCTTTTAAAGATCTCAGTTACATGTGCATTCATAGTATTGCCCTCCAACATTCCTGCCCAGCCCATTTCAATTAAGCAACATATCATTAACAAAGACTTTTCTGGCAACAATATAGGACAATTTCAGGCGCCTGCGCGCCCTCCAATGTCCCACATTATTAAGCAAAATTTAGATATGGTACAATATGGAAAAAGGAAGGCAGCAATGTATCTCGTAATGATGATATCTGCATCTATGCATGTGAAAGACATTTTTGAAATCTCAATCAGCGTATATCTACATGTGTATTCACAGCATTGCTGCTTGCTTTTCTCCTACATTCCTGCCTAGCCCATTTCAATACCGCACAATATTAATAACACAGATTTTTTCGGGCAACACTGCAGGACATTTTCAAGCGCTTCCGTGCCCTCAAAAATCCATGGTAATATCATACTGTCCTCAGAAATCCATGTTAATGTTATATTGAAAAGAATTTTTATATAAATAACCAACTTTAGTAGAGAAACATACATGTATTAACATATGAATTGGTAGCACATACTGTAGGAATGAAGCATCGAATCGGTCAGTCAAAACAAAGTATCAAGATAAATTTTTATCAAAACGAAAATCGAAGGACCAGAATGATGTTTTATTGCATCTAGTACATCTATTGAGGTATTCTTCTTTCTAAAATATCTTCTTTTTGTTGATGCTGAGGTAGCAAATTGTTTATCAACGCAGTTCAAAATTTCAAAAGCCAAAGATAAATGATGGAAGAAAAAAGTTCATCCAACCACTTTGTCACCTGTAGAGGCGATTACAGTTCTCAGTTGTGAATTCGCTTATAACTGTCAATAATGTATTCCTAATTAAATAATTAAGATTTTTAAGATCTTCGTATTTATGAATCCAGAAACATATCTACGGCGTCGGGTCCACTGGAAACATTACCATCGAATTCTATGAATTTATGAAGCAATAATGCTACTGGGCAACACCAATCCACGTCAATTGGAAATAGAAACAAATCCCAAAAGTTCTCAAGTTGCTGTCTATCAGCAGTAAAGTTCATAATGCATGCAAGTACAGGCCAGACGCTGTCGCAAATACGTTTTCACGAGTGAGTAATGACCATGTACTTTATTGGCAGTCAGAAGACAGCTATGCAGTGAAAATTGCATGCCCCACTATGATGCATCATAAAACTTTCCTGAGCAGCAATGATTGACAATTGATCTGTAGATAAAATTCTTCTAACAACAGCGAAGATCCTTCACAGCTAATATTGCTATACCAAGATTCATTTTTATGCGGCTGAAATCACATGATTTTACTTTAATTCAATGCCAAAATGTGTCGGTCAAACCGGAAAAATTCATAATGATGAGTTTTATTGGATTTCAATTATATAATAGGCATTCACTCCAACTCTGATGTTGAAACAGTGACGACTTTTGACTAATTCTACATCTGATGCACACAGTGCAAAGAAAATGCCTCTACATGAAATTGTTCAATTATGGAAATATCACATGACGAAAGAAAAAGTCATTTCATCCAAAAATCATTTATTTTCTATTAAAAGCAATCCTCCAATATTTTGCAGTTATTCCTTAAATAGGAGAGCATTTCAAGCTCTAAATTCTCGAGCTATCATCTTCTGATACTTGATTGCTTCGAATTTTTCTATTTCTGGAATCAATCAGTGAAAAAGCAGAATTGAAAGGAATGAGCTGAGTCAATTTAACAGCTGATAGTGCTGAAGTAGAAATTAAACTGTTTCTTCAGTCAAGGCTGAAGAGAAATATAGCATTCAGCGGATAGTAAAAATCATTCGCATCGTGATTTTAACGTCACCATTCCACCTTACTGGGGGCTTGGACGTTGCTGACGCAGTCAGGCTTTTCTGGAGCGCTGTGTTACTTTTAGTCCGGATGCCTTTCCTACCGATTTCCAATGACACTTTCGGGGCTCGACCACTTGACCAAAAGATCGCTAGGCCAAGCACTTAACCACTGTGCCACAGAGACCATACTTAGAAAATAGTTTTGCCGATGACCATGATAGATTTTGTCACAACGACCACTATCATGCAAGTGCAAAGGGAGGCATCATTTCATTGTCCATCCGGCAATTATAGGCTGTGCAGGCGTCGGAAGCACCTCTGCTTCGTGAATCTTGTATTGCACGCATTACTTCCTGCTTTCAATTGTCAGGGATTGAAAGTATGAGCAGAGCAACGTTCACGCAAAACTAATGGATTTTCTATGCGAACATATTAATATTCAATCCTCAAATGTTTGAAATATCTACCACTGTCATTTCTGTAAACGAGCTGTATCTTCTGTATTCCCTACGGGTCCCTGAACTGTTAGGATGTGCATGACAGCTGTAATTAATCAATCCGCAATCCGTTGAATCGAACACTACAGAATGATCAACCCACATCAACCATCTCTTGATTAGGCTACAAATCGGATATTTCATTGCACAAGCGAAGCGTTCCTCCGAGGAATACGCTAGTATAGATCTGGGGTCACTGAGTTTCATCACAGTCCTCATCCTGCTTCTCTTCACGTACTTTCATGTCACTAGCATAGCTTCTTGAGTTTTGGTCGGCAGCAGATTTCGACGAAATGAATGTCAATGGTGAACAGACATGCGGTGTATTGATATAAATAATCATGAATGTTCAATTGAAACTTGATGCGCAAAGATTCATATTGATGAATGACTCGTTCTCCGTGTAGCATGACAACCATTTAATGCCAGAACTGCCGAATGCTTTGCTTTCTTGTGTATTGATAGAAATATTTCCTTCATGTTGACGATCATTTGCAGTGAGGCTAAGACATGAGCGATGCTTTGGTTTTTCAGCACATTGTAAAATAAAAATAATTGAGCTTGATTTCTAAATTGCATATTTAAACTAACTCATGTCTTGACTGAATGTGTGACTTGGGACTTCCGCACATCCTTTCGCAACCTATTACTGGAAGCATGAGTGGATGCCAGTAACCAGAAGCAGAAGCGATGAAAATTTGATCACTTCTTAAGTTACGAATTCGGGATTCTAGACTTCGAATTCTAGAGTGGCTAAGAAACGAAGTTTTACTAACTTCATATTTGCAACTTAGAACTTCTTTTGATCAAATGAAAGCCGATTGTCCCTCACCTCAATCGTAAAGATATGAGCTTTCAATATCAACAAAATTAGTAGCGCAAGTTGTAGAGGTGTCATCTCGCTACCTAGACCGGTCATTACGTAGACGGTCTGTAAGAGTCTTTGTAGTGTGCTAAGTCTTCAATAACAATCAAATCATTTCGACGCGCAGACTTTAACATGGTAAACGTTAATAGTATCACAAATCGCAGTGCAAACTGAGATATCATGTAGTTCAATTTTTTAAATTTATACGAGCTCATCATGTAACATTGTTGTGCGAACAGATTGTGCATGCTTTATCGTGTCTACGACTGTGACGTGAAAGAGCAACCTACAACACTTGTTATAACAATATTTCTATGATACAATTGCATAGATATCTAACTGTACAAAACAATTCTAGGTGATGACCGTTTTAGGCAGTGGGATATAACCGTTGTGAAACTGACCCAATAGTTAATTTGCTTGGCCGTAGATCCCTGCTTGACGCCACAGATGACGCATTGCTCATAATAGTGACATTCAAAGCGCATTAGCAGAATATCACTATTTGCACATGCCTCGAATGTACATCAATTCTTATTTTCTTTATAAAATAATGAGCTAACTAAGATAGAAAATTGATAATTTTCTGCTTGACGTCGTGCTTCAGCTTAACACTAGCGATTTTCTGATTCCTTTTGATAAGCTTTTTGTATGGTTCACCGAAATCTTACTATCAATTTGGGAGAACAGAGAAGGAGCCCTCCTTCCCTCAATCGGCTAAAGATCTCGATGGGTCAAGCATAAAGAAGGAAATCAGCTAAAATGAGAATTAAAAGCACAGAAAAGCAGTAAATACATGTATGTGAAAATCTTCCTTTAATAAGGGTGTGCCCCAACTTGATTTGCACCAGAAATTCAAAGGATTTGTTGCAATTACTAAAAATTGAAATTTTATAACCCTTCTGACTAATTTACATTTATTGCATGCGGAGGAGGATGCGGAACTAATAATTGATGACAGCATCAAGCAAAATGTTGGCACTTGGTTGCGCTCGGCAGATAATGAGCCTTTGTGATTATCTTGATATGAAGAGCTAATTTCTTTGTCCACTGAAGAAGGAAATGTACATAACACTAGAAATAAAAATAGATCCTCTAGGATGCAGGTGGATCTCACATATTGAATGATTCAACAATTAAACTCATTAAATATCCCACCTACGAAGAATATGAATAATTACATAACATCGTGCAACTATTTGTACTCAGTGGTAGAGACCACAGGGCTTCCTGAATTCAACAATGAACCCATATTGCATTGCCTGTATTTCAGATGCTTCAATATCTCACGACATTTCCTGCAATGCTAATGTGTGGATTTCTCATCATCACCCATCATTGAAGTATTATGATTTTTCAACTATTTTGCTGAATATAAGGGAAATTGTTGCCTCTTTATAACCCTTTTACAGAAATTCCGAGTGTTGTTCTTAACATGGTCTAAATCAAGCAAGGTCATCTGTCTTGCTTTGATTCGCTAAACAAATTCGATGAGCATGTACGAGTAACGTCAAGTCATGAATAATTATGTTTTGAAGGTGATTAAACACGCATGATGCTAAAAACAGCGCAAATTATAAAAATTCAGCAAATTGAGCTTCAATAACTTAAACGATGCGAGTTAACTCGCGCGGTCAAGTAACGCTCACTACATGAGATGTTATCAGCATGAATAGCGACGACTCTACTCGCATATAGGCTATTTTTACCTAAGATTGTTGATAAAATAATTAAACTCATCATAGATGTGGAAAATTGCAATGAAACCGAATAGATTTCACCGTAATAAGTTTCAATGAGAAACTCTATTGAACAATCAGATGTGCAACCACAGTTGCAATCTAACATGCTGTAAGAATATCAGTCTCTCAAATAATTACGTCATTTAGGGCAATTACTTATAAAATCATCTTTTAGTGTTAGTATTATAGAATATGTATGTAGCTTGTATCACATTGCTCTTTATGCATTCGAGTTTTTTAAATTATCGTCATTCTTGTACTCGCGTGAGTTATACATATATACTAAGAGACCGTTAACATGTGGAATATATTATGTCGCTGAATATATCTACAGAAGCGACTAAGTAAACTTGTGCATGTATTTGAAATGAAAGTTCAATGTCAAGTCAGATAAAAGTTTGCATCAGGTATAATAGAAACAATAATACTATATTATAATAAATCATATGATAGTTGTCTGGAACCTTCATCGTTGACTGTAGAGCATTCAGGTGCACATATCCAACCAGTATAACACATTTTGGAGTTAGTGACATCCTAGAGACTGTAATCGCATCAAAGAACACCGTAAAAGGTGTGCCGCTCAATAGTTTTAGTGAATTCGACAACTGATCTCAATTATTTTCTAATCGGTTTCACAGAACAATAGACTTTTGTTCTTGTTCCAGCAGACTTTCTATGCCACACAGTAAATTCCGTAAAATTTACGATCGCTCTTCTCAGTCAGCGTATAATCGACAAGGACCAACAATACGATTCAGAAGAGAGAAGAGCAGTCATGACATGACCTCTTGGCGGCAATGAAGGATGAGTCGAGCAAAAGTCAATGTAGTAGACTAGGTTGGAATGCCGACGAAAGCAACTTGACAACGGCAGACGAAGTGTAAAGCCGTTGATTACGATGCGAAATAAATTCAGCATATAAAACGAATGGAGGAATGGCAACGAAGTATCGCACATCAACTTCTACCCGTAGATCAATTTCCTCACATCAAAGAGGTAGGAAGATTGGAGTCACGATACGAGAGGATAACAAAGTCACAATTAAACTCTCACAAATGACCTCAATTTCACAATAAGTTGGCCTTTAAGAAAGGCCTAAATGATGGAGTGCGAGGAAAATTATCAATCGATTCTCTGTCGCACAAAATCGTATGGTTTCGTTCACAGGAATGTTTGTTACAGAATTCTACGAGATGAAAGCTATTCGAAGAATTTTTCTCTGATGTAAGATTAAAAATTTAACGCATACATTTCCAAGTGAGGAAAGATTGACCTAAATATCATGTAGTGAAAATCTAAAAGAACGCCTCCTGTGTAATTATAGCTTCGAACTAGAAGTTTTGATAAAAATAACCGAGAAATCTTGCCAAATAGAAGCACGATTCAATAACATCAAAAATCCAGGAGATCAGAATTTTAAACTGACTCATACTGCTGTGTAAGGATTTGAGATGCGAAAAAGTGAGGATTCGAAATAACTTAGGCCAACAAGAGAGTGCCAGTAGTAGGAGACAACTTAAAATAAGTTGCAGTCATCATAGAGAGCTTAAATAAAGTCACAATAATGTGAAAGAAATTTAGGTATGTCGGTAAGAAAAACTTGTCAAATGTATGTTATATAAATGTACCTAGTGCACTTGTACATTTTCAACAAAAACGCCGTTTCATTAGATTAATTAGTTTTTGGTAATATTTAGTGCACGCTATGCTGGACATAGATAGAAGGACATCACAAAAAAATGCTTCAAACATATCATGCATAAAAATTGTTCAGCGACAAAGCGAATAATCTGGTAAATCTAGCGATCTCTGTAAATACTTTATCTATCCAGGGTGATTAGCAACCATCTGTAGGGAACATTCAGTACCTAGGCTTCTACAGCTATCGCGAGAGCTGATTATTAGTTACTTAATTTTGAAATGCATAATTCACTTCGAAGGCAAAGATCCTTTCTTTTTTCAAATAGGGCAATCTTGTCCATCTCAATTTTTACTCATCCTGTGAAAAGTAGAAAAGCCATCAAGAGAAATAATCTTGCGATGATTAGCAGACATTATGTCTGACGATAGAACAAAAGAAGCTAATGATCAGTTTTTCAAATGTATATTTCCCTTCTAATTAGCACTTCACGAATAGAAGTCTGAAGTAATCTCATATTTCGCCCGTCAATCAACCGACACATCTCACAAGGTGCAAATACAAGACGGAAAGTAACTTCATAGCCTGTAGAAATGATCATTTCATCATCAAATAACACACGTGGTTAAGTTTCCATCATTGACCACAGTACAGTCCATAACATGTCCATACTTACAGTAACTACCGGTTCTAGAATTTCATTGTGCACGGACAGGATGGAAATCTGATCAGGATGACAAAACAGAAATCACCACTGCTCTAATGCAGGGACAAACCTTTTTGCAAAATGTCCTTGATTACTAAGAAATTATTTCTAATTTTTATCTTTTGGTATGAAGTAAATACGCAAATTGTCTAAGCTTAAGAAATGTGACACGCTATTATCTCGAATTAACAACTGGAGTCGAGTAACTGTCCTCAAACTATTATGCGACGAATAATAGAGAAGCGAAATGAGATAGCATTCTAATGATCATAATCTGAAGATGATGATAAGCTACGGCCTACAATTGCCGCCATTTTCTAAGAGGCAACTAATGTACTAAGTATGCCTTCTGTTAGTAATGAAAATGTCCAAAATCCATGCGTTTGAAACACAGACTTCAATGCGTAATATTAATAATTGCAATATTTTTAATTAGTAATACTCTAGGTCCGCACGTTTATCAGTTAAAATCGATGTAGATGATTATTTGTAGATTGGTGATGGATTTTTCAGTCACACTGAAATTGCTTGACCCACAGAATTAGATTGTTTAGGCGTATCACTTTGCTAGAAGTGCAAACTGATTCAAAACGATGGCACATGCAGGAGAAGAAATTTTTAATACTTTACAGAGACAGGAAAGATAGTCGTGCGTCGTTTGCGGATTGCTGTGAATTCCTTCAAAATGCTCTGATCGCCACGATTTCTTCAAATTCGAAGAATTCAGATGCTGTGTGATCCGGTTGATAACAGTCACTGAAACTTCGCACAGTTTGGCGTGTTTAATGTTGAACTGGCTGCTCATTGTTCGATTGCTATGGCATTATGTCAGCAGATTGTGCCATTTCATAGGCATTACATGTTCCGAATGTTTCATTCTAGTCAAGCAGAAGAAGAAGCGACGGCCTGTCTGATTCTGTGGGTTGACCACCCGAAACTGGAAGCAGACCGCATTGATGGCAACGATTGGATGACAGAATACGTTTCAATGAAGGGCTTATACGACGACTGTTTTTGTCTTTTTTGTTTTGAACTGATGACCATATGCGAGTGTGTTCTTCAATAGAGATCTCTAAAGTCAATCCATGTATTATTGCATGAATATTTCCGAATGGCAAGATGTAACGTGACAATAGCCGTTACGAAAAAAATTTGATCATGTGAAAGTCATATTAGAAAGAATATATGAATAATAAAGGAGTCTATGCCTCTGAAGAAATAATTTCTCTACTTTGCAGCTATTCTGGAGCAGTCATTAACTTAGAAACACGTATAATATGATAAGTATGAGGCGTGTCACCAAATGGAATTGTAATTATAGCAGCAGGTAATGTAATTGCAAGTAAATTTTAATAAGAGAATAGAGAGAACCTGTTCATCGAGCACTTCAAATAATATTGACGAAATAATCATTGCATTTTCAAAATTACTTGCGTCGATAACTGCTACACAATGGCAATGATGAAGATAATGCCAACACAATATCAAAGCTCTCAAGCGTTGGTTGATTTCATTGAAGTACCGCCTTCTTTTCACTGTAATTCCCACTGAAGTGCATCTTCTCTCTACCAGTGTCACGCAAGATACTTCAGTAGTTTTCATAAGAGAAACTTCACACTACTTAAACTGTATATGCTCATTGAGTTCATTCTTTTCGGTATTCTACACAAAGCTGATCGATATTCGCGAACAGATTCGAAACTCGCATTGAAAGGATGCAAATATTTCTTATGGTTTTCACACATTCAAACTGATATTTCTGGGAGAATGTTATTGAGTCAGTCTCAGGCGTGGGCAACTAGATAACTTTGGGGGCCCGCTTTGTAGTATCAGTCTGTGGGTTTCTTAGAAGATAATGGATTATTCCCAAATATTTGCGGCTTTTCTCCAGACAATATAAATACTTTTTTAAAGAAATGATACATTTTTGAAATGAATAGATTTCAGCTTGCGAATATTCTGAGACTTGCGTAGAATGATGCACAGCAAAAGCGAGGTACATAATTATGTAGCGCAACCACTCCTGTTAATTTTGAAAAATACAACTTTCTAGAGGTGACCGGCTACACAAGCTTTTGGCATTGTTTCTTTTTGCATTTTTCTGACCATTGTTACGAGACTGAAATGTTTGTTCAATATTAATTTGTATTAATTAATGTGTAATGAGGATGTTGGTACTTTTTCACAGATTTATTGGGGTGGATAATTATGCTGCACAGCACTATGTAAGTGAAAACTAAATACATGTAACACGACATACCAAAGTGATTATTCATTTATACTCAATTAAAGACACAGTAATCTCAAGAAGCTTTGATTGTCATACTTGATTCAATTGAGAGTTCAGTTCCTTGGCGTAAAATGCATCGCTGTAAAAGTTTCTCTTTAGATGTACGCATATCAATTCTTTCTCTTTATAATTCTTTGTCAAATCGACTGTGTGTTTATCCGCTAATAATGCATGTGTGGCGATGGTACTAAGATCCGAGTTCATCTCTGAAAATCACTCCATGTCTTTTTCGTGAGAGGAAACCTTCTGATTAACTGATGAAGCATTCTTGGCATTCATTTTCAGAGAGCAGGTATTTTTCTAACATTGATGTTTCATCGCTAGGCGATGCTGTATTCTCTGATTTGCTTATTCTGCATTCATCTTTATACTACATGTAGCTAGTGGTAATTTGTATGAAACTATTTATAAAAATGGGATAAAACATACATTAATTTCTATTTCGTTTTAATATTAGTGCAGTCAATTGATTGCATTAACATATCATGTCAAATTCGTTTACTATCATAACACGTATGAAGCTGAGATCTTTGCAATTTCTTCCGCCTCACATAACTTTCTTGCGAATCGTTTTTATAACACAGAATGTGATGAAGAATGAGTTCGATCTGACGTGAGGAAGTTGAAATAAGATCTTTCCGAAAATGAAAACACAGATAGCCATATAACTCCAGCTTAAATAACCCGACGACTTAAAATAATGACAATGAACAAAATATCAATGGTAGCGTGTTGATAAGACATGGACGAAGCTATATCCACCCAACAAAGACGAATCAATATTCATGTCATAATTGTGAGATACGTGATTATCCCTCAATTAAGATTGATATCAATGTAGAAAATCTTTTGACTCGAAATATGGAAATCTCCTCCTCGCCTCTCTGCAAGCCGAAATCATAAATGTTTTGAAGGAAACCCGGTAATCTTGAACATTTTCCGCTCTCTCGAAAGCAACAGATTAGATAGCAATGGCAAACCTTTGATTGAATAAAGGACTTGAAATCATATTACTTCATCTGAAATCATGCAAATACATGTAAATACTTGTTCTGCATGCAACCTGCTCATTAATGAACCTGCATCTCAGTCCATGATGATATTGACTGGCAGTTAGGAGATAGGGAGTTCAGATCTATCCGCAAAGAAAACAGTAATCGGTGAAGACTGAGAAACGGCTATTTCACACAAATGTCAGAGGGAATGCACACTTCCTCCTGCTTAATCTAACCACGTGTGGATCAAGCATACGACTCACAAAAAATAAATCGACATATCGACATATGGAAGATTAAAATGGCTACCGGTGTCGTCCAGAATCAAGTTTAAAGCTCTGTGCTTATGTTACAAAGCTTTCATACAAATGATGCCTTCATATCTCTGTGCACAGTCGACTTCACATCGGCCTGTTCGACATTTACGATCTTCATTTGATGACTTGCGATTAAAGATTCCAGTTTTCAAGACAATTTTCAGCTGGAAGATCGTTTACCACACAAGCTTCTCTTTGGTGGAATGACTTCCCACATGAATTCCGATCGACCAAACCATAGGACTTTCATTGACTTCATTAGCTCTTTGGGAATTTTTCGCTCCGAGCCCTTTTGGGGAGATCGCTATGTAAAATATACACTTATACGCGGTCCATCGGCTGAAGAATCATCTTATGATCTAGATGACTCGCATCTAAGACTATATCGAAGATCATTGGAGAAAAACGAACGTCCGATGAAATCATCCAAAGACAAACATGCATGTTCATTAGAACGATGATAACGAACTATATTTGCTGTAATCATCTAGTAAATCGCTTCCTGTGTTCACAAACAGCAGCATTCTCAAACGAAGAGGATGCGTCCACCAAACATGTACCTACTGGAAGCATGCTGGTGCAAGCTTGAGAAACCTGGGCCTTGAAGACTGAAGATATCAACCAACTGGAGGGAAACATGAACGCAATAAATCAGATGAATTTGCTGTAAATTGAATGAGCGGAAATCGATGACCGAACTGAGGGAGGCCTTAGACATCACGGATTTGAATGATGTGCTGAGTTCAAATAGCTTACGATGGTTTGGGCATATGGCCCAAGTATGATTATGTTCCACGAGGTACTTGGCCCACATTTAAGGATACCAAATGTTAATGTATCCACACTGTGGACGAGGACCTAAGCGAACAGTAACTCGCCCACTGACCTGCGCAGGTTCGCACTAAGGCTTCCTTGAGAGGTACAATCCGTCCATAACATTGCAATCGACAACGCATACCGTCCCACCCACAGATCTGGTGGTGGAATCAAGGACACAGAGGTCAAACACCAAGTTAGTAAGTATCTTGATGACCATCAATTAACTTCGAACGCTGTTACTATGGAATCTGTCGAGCAAGTTGGCATCCAATTATGATGTGTGTTGCGTTAACGTCGCTATTCCCCATACTGGGGGCGGCTTAGACGGTGTTGACATAATCAGACTTTTATCTGGAGCGTTGTGATCTTTTCGTCCGGATGCCCTTCCTGACGACTTCCAATGACCTTCGGGGCTCAACCTCTGGACCGAAAGGCCGCTAGACCAAACACTTAACCACTGTGCCACGGAGACCACTTGTAAATAGTAACTTATTTCAAGGGCCTTCATGCAACGAATATTATCATTGCAGTACTTGCCGATTGTCCTTGAGATATAACCTGAACATACAAATCACCGTTTCTCTCGCCTCAGTAACATGCTCAATTAATTAACATTCAAGTCACGGAGATATCCTCTTATCATTAAATTTTCCTTGGTACTTCAGGTCATGAACTTAGTGGACATGTAAACCCAATCATTCATATCCCTGACTAAATTGATGATTGCTTACTCGAACTGTCTTTCATCAATTCTGCAATGATACGAATAAGTTATACTCTAAAAATTTGTTATGATATGGTAGAAAATCATCAAAACAGAATGAAACTGATCTGACATGTGCATTGTGATATGTAATCTGACATCTGTTTGAAATATCATAATAATCATGGATGAAATAAAGAATAATGTCAATATTTCCTGTCATACCATCCAGTAGAAAGAAGCACGTAAACATGACAATGCCGAGTTATAAGCTGAAAAAACATGGAAAACATTGAGATGACTGACAAATTTTGAATAAATGCATGCTAACTTGTAATTCTTCAATATTTGCATCCGATTCCAAAGCTTACTGTCTTAACTCGTGTATTCTTGACGACAGACTTTTAATTTTGAAATAACTGATGTACTCATTTCAATGATGTAATACATTTCAACTCATAATTTGTGAGTAAATTTATCCGATCTCTAGATTTGCACATTTCAGATTTATAGTTGCGGTGAACTATGACCAGTGTGTTGAGGTTGCGGTGAACTATGACCAGTGTGTTGAGGTTGCGGTGAACTATCATCAGACTGTGTTGAGGTTGCGGTGAACTATCATCAGACTGTGTTGAGGTTGCGGTGAACTATGACCAGTGTGTTCAGGTTGCGGTGAACTATGACCAGTGTGTTGAGGTTGCAGTGAACTATGACCAGTGTGTTGAGGTTGCGGTGAACTATGATCAGTGTGTTCAGGTTGCGGTGAACTATGACCAGTGTGTTGAGGTTGCGGTGAACTATGACCAGTGTGTTCAGGTTGCGGTGAACTATGACCAGTGTGTTGAGGTTGCGGTGAACTATGATCAGTGTGTTCAGGTTGCGGTGAACTATCATCAGACTGTGTTGAGGTTGCGGTGAACTATGACCAGTGTGTTGAGGTTGCGGTGAACTATGACCAGTGTGTTGAGGTTGCGGTGAACTATCATCAGACTGTGTTGAGGTTGCGGTGAACTATGACCAGTGTGTTCAGGTTGCGGTGAACTATGACCAGTGTGTTGAGGTTGCAGTGAACTATGACCAGTGTGTTGAGGTTGCGGTGAACTATGATCAGTGTGTTCAGGTTGCGGTGAACTATCATCAGACTGTGTTCAGGTTGCGGTGAACTATCATCAGACTGTGTTGAGGTTGCGGTGAACTATAACCAGTGTGTTCAGGTTGCGGTGAACTATGACCAGTGTGTTGAGGTTGCGGTGAACTGTGATCAGTGTGTTGAGGTTACGCCGAACTATGAGCAGACCGCTGCAATTATCTTCAGTCTGGATGCCTTCCTTGGCATTTTCCACTAACGCTCTCGATCACACCACCATGCGGTCACTAACCCCAGCCCATAACCATTATACCACGCGCGAAGATCACATAAATCGTTAAAAATAATGAAGAATTGGCGGAGTCGGATAATGAGTCATCGACCTAACTCTTGACCCACGATGAACGATCAAGCTATTTCAATCTGCATTCGATAACCTTCACAAGCACAAAACAATGAAATGTGGATTTCTATCTATCTTTGTTAGTATATTCGTGATACCCAATTCTAAATGAAAGAATCACATCTGCGGGACATAGAAAATGTCAATTTTCTCATCTCGTCAGTTCAAATGACACGGAAGCTTTTCCTGACTCAAGTCGGCCGCATTAATTTAACTACTGAATCTCCACATCCATCACTGTCGCCCTTTCATTTATATTTAGTAGACAATTTTATACCTCTGATTGAGACAGCGGAAAGTACTGGACAGTTCGACCAGCAGCCATCCAAGCATAACAGGACGGAAATTCACAGAACATTCTCCACCAAAATCAGTGACGCATCTGCCGTTTCGGTGCACGAACAATGCTGCTCTGTGAAATGCTATCGAAAATCCATTCATCTTACTCGATGCAACTCCAGTTCACCGTTAGTTCTTTTGATACGACGTGTCAGTTCATGTGGAACGAAGCTGATTATCGCACTTTCTTCATAAAGTACTTATCAATGTTATTCAGTCACTGCACAGGATTCTACTTCAACCAGGAGAAATTCGAACTCATTTGGGAAATGGCGATAGAGAGGAAATGAATGAGTCTTCCAATCAAAATGTCTGACATTTGTGTTAGTAGACTTTTTCATGGTCTAGAGCAATCTCAGTAAATAGAAATGATAGATCTACCGACAGGATGCAACGAAATAGAGAGAGACAGTTACTGCAACAGATCTACCAAGACGCGGGTCATATGCACTGAAAATGTAAACATCATGCAAGTTTTGGAAAATAATCTCTTTCAAGTCACCATAATACATGGTCCAGTCCAACAGCGGACAGCCAAGTTGTGACAGCGGGTCACCAATTTGGTAAGGTGGTAGTAGGATTAAAATCATATGATTCTACACTTCTAGGCGTAGAATTGTTCAAGTCTAAGGACATTTTCCTATTCAATGCCCAGGCGAACTGGCACTCTGCAATCTTTATGATTATCAGCCGCATGGCCAAGCCAGGATAAATAAATGCAGAGCAGACTATTGTGCAGTCCTTCAGCTTGTTCAGCCATTCTAGATATTTCAAGCTAGTTTGGGCCATTCCGAGCCGTACTGACGAGCCATTGTAGGGCGAAACGCAGCGTCTACGGCTGCCAAAGAATTTTCGTGCTTAAATTGTTCAAGTCTGAGGACATCTTTCTATTCTAGGCGCACACGTGGCCTGCAAATGTCGAATTTTGCTGACGACAAGTAGATGGGGAACTTCCTAACATGACATAGTGAGTTATTGTCTTTTTCATGGGCGGGTACAGCGGTGTCCACTTGCAGAGAGATCCGAAAGGTTTCTCTAAAACTTCGGAGTTCTCTCTCCGACCTTATCCGCTATCCAACTCCTATATTCAGCTTGCCACTTTAATTAAGCTTCTTGGCCTCACCACCGACAGTGATATGACATGGTGTGCGCACACTCATGAAGTCCTGGTTAAACTTCGCAAGATGGTGTACATGCTGCATGCTCTTAGTCAAGCAAAGGCATCCAAGAATGTAATGTGGAATGTTTATTGCACAATGATGCGGTCGGTCGCAAGCTACGGGTATCCTGCGTGGTGCAACATTAAGAAATGCCGATTCATCCAACTCTCAAAATTTGAAGACCGATTGTGCCGGATGTTCGATCTGCCGTGCAAAAAGAAATTTCCTGATTTCTGTGACGACCTAAGAAAGCGCCTTGCGAGGAGAGTCCAGTGCCCTAGTCATCCCCTGAACTCCAGTCGACTTGGAAACACTAGCCGCGAAGTGAAGTCGAAGACCAGCCGTTACGGCAGCTCATTTATCAAATACGCTTGACGTGTACTTCTTTCCCATTGTGATGTAATGCCATGTCCGAATATGTCTGATATGCAATAAAGCTATTATTATTATTCAGTGCACGCATTTTTTAAGGCCACATGAACATTTTTTGAATTGATCTTTGACATAAAAAAGGGCGTGTCTGCCGAATACTGCATGTCGCTTCACTTTTGTGCGAATTTTGATGCTTTTGATTAATGGAGGTGAGCAAGGATGAAAAGTCAGGATTAATTCATTTGATATGTCACATGACTTACATCAACTACGAGTATACTTCGCTGTTAATTTACTCGTGCACAGGTGACTAGTGATATTGATTCTTTTAGTTTCAACGGAACATTTACAAGAAAAAATGTCATTCAAAGTTACATCAAGAATTGCTCGATAAAAATGGAAAACATCACAGGTTTTACATGCATTCGTGTGAATATAAACCTGCCTATCACCGTGTCACAATAACGATTGACATAGGGTGAAGGAATTTCAATTCTGACAATACCTTACGTCTTCATTCCCTTTCCTCGTTCTCTTTCGTATTAAGATCTTCATCGTATTGCTAAACTTCGTTCTTTTGGAATGAATCTCTTTGTACAAACTTGATGATAGCGGAGAAATATCGCGTCAAATACTCCCATAATGCATTCAAGCTCTTGCCGTTCGTACTTCTAATGGATTTCCCCTAATGACCTCTATTCTCGGCAATTTATTCTTAATTGAAATCTAATTACAAAACACAGAGCGGCTGCATCAGTAGCATTTTAAATCATTTTGATTAATGTGGTACAAAGTCGTCTTTGATGTGATGAAAGTAATATGTAAACAACATAATTGAACACCGCTATCATAATGAAAGATTATACTTGCTACAAAGCCTGTGAATATCATGCTAAGTGATCAACTGCACCTTAACAATGCAGAACAGAATAATATCCTTGCTGAGGAAGTGAATCAAACCAACATAAAATATGAAAAGTCCGCTCAATAAGTTGTTAAAAATAGTTCAGGCGTAAATTTAGAGCGGAAACTTTATCAACATCAGTCTGCTGACTTCCATCAAATGAATATGCTCTAAAAACGTTGTTTCTGTTAAGAACAACATATAATCGATACAAAACTTCGATTAGAATTTACAGTCAAATTTAAAGATTTCCACGTCAGTATCTGAAAATCGTGTGTTGTCAAATTCAATGACAGACAGAATTATGAGCTATGAAAACCACATCCATCACATAGATTCCCCAAAGGTATTTTTAGAACATGGTACCTTCTGCAGTTCGCTGTATCCACATCTGTGGCTGTATCACTCAGCCACGATGACAAATAAGCAAATGAATTGCTTTTAGTGCTGATGTGATTTACGTTCTTCGAAAAAGTTTTTACTTTTGATTACAAAGACATCTGAAATTAAATGTAAAATAATCTCCGAATATTGACAAATTACAGGTCGTTCCTCATCAGCTGCTAAAAATATGAATATGCGTGTTTATTCAGAGTTGAATGAAAATCGTTATTACAGGTAAAATTAGCAAAAATACATCATTAAGAAAATTGGAAAAAGGAAGGGAGTGTGACATATATAGAAAAATGATAAGGGGACAAGGGTTCTAATAGAAAATGATGGTTTAACGTCATTGCTGTCCTCACTGGGGACTTGGACGGTGCTGACATGGTCAGACTTTAATCTGGAGCGTTGTTTTCATTTAGTCCGGATGCCCTTCATGACAACTTCCAAAGATTCTTTCGGGGCTCGACCTCTTTAAAAGAAGATCGCTAGGCTAAGCACTTAATCACCGGGCCACGGAGACCAAAAAGAGGGCAATTGAAGAAAGCACCACGAAGTCAACCTTTCATATACTACCACTTCATGTGCATACACATCGTCCTGCCTGTCAATTCGCGAGGCTAAAAATTTAGAATATGATCAAAATTACAATTTTGAACATAATTCAGAAACTAATTTGCAGATACAGCCGATTCTGTTACTTCCTGATAGCTTATGGTTTTCCTCTTCATAATAATTATGACAATTCCGATTGAAAAGTGAAATAATGTCATATTACGTCGCAGACTTCCGACGGACTCTGAATCAAGCTGAGTCCAATTGCTTTGTTTTAGTATCACAAGCGGTCAACGAAACAGTCGTGGCTTCAAATATGAAATCAAATGTCAGATATCAATGTCCGTGTATTATCTTCATGCATTACAACATGCCCATGCTTCTTCTTCTTCTTCAACCGTTTTCAGTCCACTGCTGGATGAAGGCCTCTACACGATGTCGCACGCGCCTCTACACGCGCATCCATCTTTTTCCTGCCACTTTAGTTAGACTGTCTTTCCAACGCGTTCTCTGTCTTCCTCTTCTTTCTTGCCGTCCCTCGTATACCATTCCGTTACCGATTTTGTTCAACGCACATCTAGTCTTATTGCAACATGTCCAGCCCAGCTCCATTTCAGCTTTGCTGAAGTCTCCAGGACGTCACTTACTCCTGTCTGTGATCTAATGCATTGCCTGTGTGTTCTTCCTTTTATCTCGTCTTGTAATCTTCAATCTTCAAGATTGCTCTTTCCATTGGTCTGTTTATTTCCATGTTCTTCGCCGTCCTCCACACTTCGCATCCACATGTCAACACAGTCAGAATGCACTGATTGAAGGTTGTCTCTTAAAGCACAGGATATGCCCATGCTAATCCTATCTAGAGATCTAAGGAGATTCGTCACATATGTCGCTTTTTTGTTGAGGATCTCATCTTCTTGAACTGAAACGTGACTTTTCAGAACATTCAGCGATAATAACATTATTAGTATAAAATCGTCTGAGATTGCAGCAATCAATGCCAATAGATTGCTGGTCCAGGCAATTAGCCACTGCTATGGACCACTCCATTCCATACAATGAAGACGGAGTTGAGAAAATTGAGATCAGCAGAAGTTCAAGGCAAACATGGCTTCGAATATCAGATCATTTATCGTATAAAAAGCGAAACTATGCACCCTGGATGCGTCCTGCTAAATTAGAAATCTCTGACTATCTCTCAGATGTGCAATATATCTTCTGATAAAGGAACTTTTCCATATTATGAGAACGTTATTGCGAAATAATTCACCTGATCAAAATCATCAATACGTAAAGAGTGAAGAGCGTCGTGTCTACTTCCATCCGATCTTATGTCCAATCCTGAATGGAGACCCGGATAACCACTGCTCTATCGCTTATCAGGATAAAAAAATCGGTACAAGAGGACAGGAAGCTGACTAAATTCCTACGAAGAATGGCAAACGGTGTGTACGATTAGAAGTTATAAAGTGGCGCCTCGTTCATAGAGTGAATTCAGAGTTGGTGAAGTTTGGCAATGCCATCTCTTGGCCAAACTCTATTTCGTCTATCCTGTTTCACAATGCCAGGGGATTCGACCAGGATAAGTCAAAATCCCTTCTCATATCAATCTATGTTCAGTTCGCCATTCGTATCAGGCATAAGGCGAGTAGCGTCTTCACTTGCTACTCTTTTAGATCGATAGCCTTAACTCTCACGTTTTGTTCATTTTCATAAACACATGCCACTTTTACTGAAACTTCTCAATCTAGCCAGAATAAGAGAAAGATAAGAAAAAATGTCGTCTGATTAAACCGATTCTCGTATTCAAGAACTCGCTATTCCACTCCCCTCTGCATTTCCCTACACACTCCTCAGAGACTAATTTATTCAATTTATTTCAAATCTCGACAATTATCGGGAAAATCTATCGCTACAATCTGTCCAACTGCCATTTTGATCTAATTTCATCCCCTAGATAGCAAACTTCATCTCCTCTCAATCCGCATACGTACACAATATCTTTCAAATTACACACCTCTGAAATTTCACCCATGCAGAGCGTTTAATAAAGATTGCTTTTCCATACTTTTCAAATTATAGTCATTTGAAGGATGATAGAGCTTCGACTTTTATCGTCAAGTACTTGAACATGTCAATTAGCCAGACAGTGAAGGTTTTATGTAATTATTTTCTGCAGCGGCCGTTTTGTTGGCAGCAATAACTTGCATGATCCCGTCAGACTTGTTGGTGGGACGAAAACCATCCTGAGAAGTGAATATTCTGTTTTTCAATGCTATGTTTTCATGAATATATCGTCCTTTAATTGTTGTGATCTTATTTCAATGCTTTTCAACTGATTCTATAGATTTTACAAGTGAATACACAGGAATGCTGAGAAACATGTTTTTGACATCGAACATCTTTCATATGAGCATCTCATGTGGATATGGATTTGAGAAGGCTGTCCTGTTCCCATTATCCATTGGACTAAATTCGCATGAGATTCCCACCAACCAGCCTGTATTAAGTAGATTATCAGAATTATGTTTCTACAGTGCAGTCAATTCACTGGAAATTAAATGATGGTTTAACGTCACTACTTCCCCTCACTGGGGGGTTGAACGGTGCTGATAAGTCAGACTTTAATCTGGAGCGTTGTGATCTTTTATTCCGGATTACCTTCCTGACGACTTCCAATGACACTTTCGGGGCTCGACCTCTAGACCGAAAGATCGCCTGGTCAAGCACTTAACCACTGTGCCACGGAGACCACTCAATTTACTAGAAATGAAGCACAATATAGCCTGATACAACGATAATGATGCTGCAGCCAGGAACTTAAAAAATAATTTTAGTGCTTTGTCTGAGTACCGAAAACAGACCTTCTGTGCTTGCGGATGGCTGTGAAATTCTTCAGAATTCTCCGATCGCAACGATTCCTCCAGATTCGAAGAATTCATTTTTTTCATTAATGTTAGTGCCTCAAAATCAAATAATTATTTCAAAAACTAGCAGAGTTCAAAACTCCGGAGAATTTAACGATGAATGTGTACAGCGATGTTTGTGAATTGACATCAACCAAGTGTGTCATACGCAACTCTATCATTGTCGAAACTACTGCATATTGTTCGATTGAGTGCACCATTTCATTAGTCTAAGTACAATAAACAAAACATCCCATCTTGGAAACGAAGGTTGGACGAGTTTTACTATAATTTTGTTAGTAGATCTGATGTACACATGACATCACAGAATACAGATAAACCCGCGTATTCGAAACGCCATTACACGGACGTTTTGAAAAAAAAATGTTTCCTCATCAAAATATGAGGACGAAGCATTAGGTGTCTAAGCCATTGTGTCAATGGGATCCAAAACTTCAAAAGTGCTAACTCAAAGAAATCTCCAGCGGTACTTCTATTCTTCCCCCCCCCCCACATTTCTGTTGTTGACACCCGGAAGTGTTGCATCGTCAACGATCTTCTCTTGCTCCTACTTGTTCTCACTACCGTGGCATAGCGTTGAGTCTGTAAAACTCCTCTTATCTGCCTTGTAGAACATTTACAGCCTCAGAATTAGACAACTACTCGTCATTTGTCTGTAGACAACAATCCCACAAAGTTCATGATCACAGCTGTACCTTGTATTCTAACTGAGTATCCAAGAGACCAATCCTTCATCTCAGAGTTCAAATAAGACTTCTCAGTCGTGTTGTAGTGTCACTCAGTGACAGATGAAGTCTATTCTAAACCCAATGTGACTAACTTTGGCGAAATTTGATGATTTTGGAAAACTTGAAAAATGTGGGGGGAAGAATAGAAGTACCTCTCCAGCAATGAAAGTTTAACAATTATTTACCTCTTTGGCTCACATGCGAACCAACATCACTAATGTTGAGAGTGATCCCTTTGTTTAAGTACTTGATGAGGTTAATCCTCCGTTAAAAAGGGTAAACTCACGGATTATCACGTGAAACATTTGTTAAGAAGCTAGCCGCTGTCAGTAGCTGATGGTAGCTGCTTCTTTTTTTCATTGTGTCAAAAGTGTCTTAAATTGCGAGGTGCAGCCTCGCAGAAGAAAGCGGCGCTATTTGAGTACCAGCGTTCATTGATACATAAAATACCTGGATTAGCAAGTAGATTACATGTCTAATAAGTCCTCGGGGTAGACGGTACTTGTATTCTCACCCCCACATTTTTGCTGTTGACAACAAAGAGTGTTGCATGGTCAACGATATTCTTATGCTCTTAAGTGCAAATTCACCATCGTCGCAAAAGCGCTGAGTGTGCAAAATTTCTCTGGTTTGTAGAACATTTACAGCACTTGCCTTGTCGTTTACTGTACACAACAATCCCACGAAGTTCATGATCACAAGCGGATCTTGTATTCTAACTGAGTATCCAAGGGACCAATCCTTCATCCCAGGGTTCAAGTAAGACTTCTCAGTGGTGTCGTACTATCACTCAATGACATATCAAGTCATTTCTAAATCCAATGTGACTTAGTTGGACGAAATTTGATGAATTTTGGAAAATGTGTGGGGGGGGAGAATGGAAGTACCGGGTAGATATATCGGTTCAAACCGATTGCGCGACTAACCTTCTCAGAGCAGCCGTCCTTTAAAAACATCAGTACCACTATAATTCGACATTCGGGCTAATGTCTCTTAGAAAATAAGAGAAACTTGTATCTAATGTAAATCACGTCGGGAAACGCAATAAACAGAAAAAAGTTGAAGAATATTTATTCGCTTTGACGAAAAGAATTTAATTTGCTTCACCGCATACCTTCACTCGCCTGACACTGGCTGGAAAGCTCGTAATAAAATGTAAATTGACATGAACTTTGATCCAACACAAAAAACAAGGGACGAAAGAATTCCAGCAGATGGGGGTTAACTCGGTCAGATTTGATAGTGAAATTGACGTCACATATTTCCTGTAATTCAATCTGTTTCTAAGTCTGAGTCATGATTTCTCAAGGGAGATGCTCTCAACTCAAAGGAACAGTTTGTTATCACTTGTAAGAAATCCAAGTTTAAAGTAAAAGGTCACTGTTGACGACATCTGATTTGTGAATGTAAAGAATTTCTCATGTTTTCTGACTTTCGAAAAATAACATCGATGTTGAGTACCACATGCGTACACAGGCTTACTCGCCTGTAAATAGCTCTTCAATTTCGATATCTAAGAATAAGGCACGACCAGAGACTGGGATCGTCAGTGGAGATTAAATATCAATTGAGAACCGCAGGTCCACTGCAAATTCTGTTCTACTAAAAATATCATGTGTTATGATCCCGTTTCCAGAGATTCGTAGCAGAGAAGGACTTGGCTTCTCAAGACGCTTTATTGGTGAACTGAACAGGCAAGGTGGATGAAGCGTTCAATGAGAGTCAGTGGCTTGCAGTCAGGAACGAGAACAGGAGTCAAGCACCGGCAAGGATCACCAGCTTCTCTAGGGTCACCGAAGTCAGGATTGGCGACAGGAGCAGCGCGCGTCCGTTCTCCGCGAACAGAGCCAAAGGGGTCGCTCATTGCGGCAAAAAAAAGTGGCAGTCTGCATGGAAGTGTCTTGTCTTCGCGATAATGGTCCACACGCAAGTACAGCGGTAGCTGCTTGCATATACGACATGCGTGCCTCACTGCCGTAATTGGCGACTCCCATGCGATCAATGGATCAACGGAAAGAGGAAGAGAAAAGTCTCCTGACGAGAGCGACGGGAGAGACAGAGCCGCAGAGAGCATAGTCATGTCCGTCACACATAAGAATGAGGATACATTTTCAACTTTTTCGTTGAATTCCGTACGCGATTTCAAGCGTGTAGTCTGGGGATAGATCAGGAAATTGAGCTTTAGGCTCATCTTCTACAATGGTTAACTGTTCATAGACGGATTCGAACACTCCACTTCCAGACCACCTACCCATGTCTCTATCCACTGAGCCAATGATGCAGCTGCAATTGTCAATTTGCATGTATTCCTATTATTTGTACTTGCGTCTCATTGGCACAGTGATCAGGTGCTTGGCCTAGCGATCTTTCGGTCCAGAGGTCGAGCCCCGAAAGTGTCATTGGAATTCGTCAGGAAGGACATGCGAACTAAAAGATCACAACGCTCCAGATTAAAGTCTGATCATGTCAGCACCCACCAAGCCCCCCGTAAGGGAGCCATCATTAACCATCATTAGACCATCATTTTTGGGGAGGCTTTCCCCTTTAAAAATGCTGCAGATTGTCTCACTTTGATGTTTCCAGTCTTCAACTTTAACTACGATCGAATACACCTCATATTTCTTGCGTCTCATCATAGACTATAAAGACAGGAAAATCAATAAACCTGTCTAACAGGTCATCTTTCAACTGCCATTTGAGTTGAGATTGATCTTACCGTATGATACAAAAGGGTCAAATTTGAGAATTTGCTTGAGGGAAATACTTTGAGAGCGATAGGTTACTTTGGAAGAGAATGAATCTCCATCCTGTCTGAACAAAATTCAAGCATGATTTAAGGAAGTTCAGTTTTTGTAATCTAGAAGTAAGAGGTCATTTATATATTTTCCTCATTGAAATGACTTGAATAGAAACTCCTGAGACAGATTTCCTCATGGTAGTTAGAAGAAAAGAAACCGCCGATATTTTAACCTGAATGATGAAGTAAGATAAGCTAGGCAGCTCCTATTGTCTCATTAATGGACTAACGTAAGTTGTGATGATATCCAAGGTCAACCGACAATGTATCACATCGTCTCAAACGGCATCAAAGACGACTCTCAATTATCTGCTTGGTCATGTTACACACATAAATAATATTTTCCCTAAAAGCATTATTTGTCATTAATCAAGAACGATTTTGTCTGCATTATAGACTTTAAATGAAAACGCTATTAATATTGTAGTCAACATTCGTTTTCAAACATGCTTCACAAATTCTCTTCAAACCAGGTCTTCGACATTCTATAAACGCAATAATGAATTCATCCGGATAAGTCCATTTCCTATTTTCTTATTTTATCTGATTCCTGAGGAATATTATTTGAAATTCGTCAATTTCTTACAACACCGCACACGAATTCCGGAAGTAAGCAGTATCGATCCCGGGCCCTCTACGCGATGAGTCAACTAAAGTAGCCACCGTTCCAACTGAGCTAGTTACCATTAAAAGCTATATATTATTAATTCCAATGAAGTATTCCCAAGAATTGCATCAAAAACTTGGATTAGTTATTTGAATGTCCTTGAACCAAATAACAATGGCAGAACTGAGGCCAACTTTTGAAGTGAATTCGGAACTGGAGTGAAAATACTTTAAAAATTCGGGAATACACATTAACAAAACTTCCGACTGACTGCCTGAACATATTTGTTGAGCGGCTGATTTGAAGCTTCATTTCTCGCTTGAGATAACACAAGTTAAAATAGACAAATCACGCATACCATACATTCGTGGTGACGACCATTTGCGGGGATTGCATCACTTTAAACTTGAGCAGATAGTGCGGAAATGTCGGAATGCTGTATCACGATCATTTGCTTCGATGAGTCGTTAAAGGACTTCCGAGAGATCAAGTGTGGGAGTCAAACTTGATACGTACATAACCCATGGGGTGGGAACATTCATACTGATCATGAGAAAGTTGAACACGAATTTGAACGTCCAAACATGCCCTGATCCGTATCCAAATTAATTACATAGAGTTCACAATTTTAAAGTAAACTGACAAATTTGTGTTATTCCAAATAATGATTTTATTACTGTTTAAGTTATAATCTTTCTACTAATTTCTTTTTCCCTGAATCACCCAAGAGGAAAGCTAGGGACGCAGCAACTTTCATGCATTGATAAATCTCACCAGGCTGGGCTGGTAACCTCGAAGGTGGATACACTCGAGCCCTAAACCGTCTACACTGTCGTATCCAAGTGTAGTCCTCTACCAACTGAGCTACCACACCACCGGCACTTTCTTTAGTGAAGCTAGACATGTTACTGTCATTAATCACTGGCAGTTTCAGTATAATGCATTCGTCATTAGCAGTCAAGTTGCTGCTTTCTACTGATCAAATATCTGATATCTTTCTGCCTCATTGTTGACATTCCTAAAGATATTAACAATTTCTCATGGTAAGCGAAATTAATGTGAAACAAACTGAGAAAATAAGTCACACAATGATGCAACTACGGGAGAGCTTTACCAGGACAATAAAGATGTCTATAAAATATAATTGGACCTGCGGAAATATGCTGAGATGGAGCCCGAAACAGGCTAGAGTATTCATGAAAGAATTATGCAGGGAAACATGAGATAAATACCACGGTTAATGTGTGAAGCAAGTCAAAAAGCACGTTATACATATGATATAGTAGCTTATGGCTTAGTCTAGAGATCTGCAGCTCATGTCCCTCCGAAAATGTAGTTGAACGTCAACAAGAAAGACATTGGACCGTCTATCAATGCTGTATAGGTCTCTTGTGGTAGAGTAGTGAAATTTAAGCTTCAAATATCTTCTTTTCTTTGTCAATGTTGCATTGCAGAGTAGGTACTAGTTCTACTTCGCTTGAAATAAAAAATATCCACCGACTAGAACAATTTAATCACGAAATTTCTTAATAGCTGTTTCACTATAACAAGGCAGTGAATAATGCCCACACAAGATAAAGCGGTGATGTCCTCTAAGGCCAGGTCCTGATACACATGAAGGCTCACTGAAGATGCGTAATTATGCTGTCTAGACTTTTTTGAGAATGAGCATCAAGTGAAATCTTGGGAAACGCTAATATATTCCTGAACAATTTTCATAAGAAAAAATATCATGTGGATATCATTCATTCATTAGCCATTCAATACTGTCGTCTGTGAGTCTATAAAGAAACGATATACCTTTATCAAATATTAATGTTCTGAAAATAGAGTCAAACGAATCCAAACGCTTTCTTTTCTATAATATTTTACAGAAGTAGTTATTCGTCGGGCTAGAATTATTTTTATATTGGACAATTACTTCAACCATCGTAATTCAATGTGTCGTTGCAGACACAATATCGCAACATCGACGTCTAGCGAAATCCTCTGCCAGACATGCCTGTCGAAAACAGATATTTTTTATCAATTCGTATATAAATTTTTGCATTATTTTGCTTGCAACACGCATTTAATTTGTTTGTTCGTCAGAGAAATTGGATATATTCTCAGTAGTGAATTTCATCAAACACTACATTGTTCTGATACGTTGTTAGTGTCGCTTTTAATGCATGCTCTGAGTATGTAGAAATCCGCAACGTCAATAGACGGCAATTTCAAACGTGTTAAGGCATTTATCCATGAAAGTGATAAATGATAAAATGAGAAGTGTCTATGGATAATGAGCACAGTTTGCATTCCATTTAGTAGTGGCCAGACTTATGGTCGAGATTAAGGTCACACGGACTGCAGTTTTGACTTAAAAGGTCTAATAAAACCGGTGTTCAAGTCAAAACAGTGCAATTGTGATTCATCTGGTGTTACAATTGGTCTGCTCTAACAGGAGATACTTGTAGAAATCACTAAGCATTCATATTTATGACAAATTTATGTTGCATTGTTTTAAACTATCTTCTGAAATTTAGAAAATTTGCAGCAAAAGGCGACAATTGACGCCGAGAAAGATAAACGTTTTCGTATTTCAAAATATGTTGAACTAATAATGAACAATCAGCAACTTTTTAAATTGAATAAGAATTTGCCGAAGTAACCTTATTTTCTGAATTTAATTCGATTAATCTAAATAAGTAGAACTGGCATGTGCCATAGATTTCAGCCAAATGTTCGTTAAGCCATTTCAGACTCGACCAAAATAGTTCGTTTGACTTTTTTGAAGTTAATTAATATTGTAGATCAACTGGTAGACGGTGTTGATTCAAAGCCATTCTCAACATGAAGGACCGGCAAGATGTGCTGACAGGTAGGTTTCTACTTAACTGAAAATTCCTTTAATTTTGTTATTTTGAGAATCAGGCATCTGGTAGCAAAAATGATTTCTAGATTGATTTCTCCTACCAGGAATTCGTGGCAAGTGAGTGTCAAGAAAAGTATCTGGCTGATCATTAAGTTACTAGGATTTTAAAGAATTCTGTTAAGGAAAATTTCTTGATCTTCGGCTTTCACGTATCTTATTAATCTCCAGCTCGCTTTTTACGATATTCTACATGCGTATTTTTGCAAAAAAATGAATGTTAAAGTGGCACTTAACAAATAACAGTCTTTTTGACGCTTTTGGAAGTACACGGTTGTAATTCACCAATCTTGAAAAAATAAAGAGCTCAATGATGCACAAAATTTCCATGGTAGTCGTAGACGCTGTGTTTCGAGTATAACTTAAAATGTTAAATTTTGAGGACAAGATTGTTTTCCATGCCCAGGCGAATCGGCACTCGGCAGTCTTCAAGATAAAAAGTTGATAAAAATCAGTGAAATGTGCGATTGTAAATCTTAAGTTGTGATGTAGCTAGTTCATGGTTTCTAGGAATTGCAGCGATTCTTCGACATGTTGTTAAAATGAATGTGTTATCAATATAGGTGTGTATAATGCTGCATGACGGCATCGGGTGTTGGGTTGTTATTTGTTTTTTCTAAATCATCCTATTTCTAATTAATATAATGGGAGAGCTCGATAATTGTACCTGGATCAAGTGATTGAATGTATTGGAAAGCTTCAAAATCTTCAAGCAATAAGCTAAATAGAGATTTTAGAGGCCACACAAGCGTTTCACCTGGTGATTGGATAAAAGAGATTATTTGGCAAATTCTTAGATCTGCATGAGATTCTTGAGTCTTCACCAAATGGTAGAAATCAGAAACTTTGGGATTTATCATCTTGAAGTTGTTCATGTAACTAGGACTACTTCGTTGGATGCAAATACTTTTCCATTTATAAAAAATTCTATTTGAGATGCTTTCAACTCCTTTCTTGACATCCTATTCACATGGTTCAGGATGATCAAGATAGATGATTTCTACCAAGATGTTTGAGGATTAAAGAGTCAACTTTTACATGATAGTCATCTACGCGTGGTAAGACGGCCGTCTGAAGATCATTCAATACCCCGTGTTCTATCCTCGTACCTCACCTCTGACCCAAGATCAAGTTAGAAATCTTCTTCGAGGCAATGGAAGTAATTTGCAGTCTGAGATTTCTTAGTTTAACTATTCACAAATGCTTCGATGGGATTTTATCGCCCATGAATGTTGTTGTAACTGGTTCACACATTTGATTGAATTGATGAAATACATAAATGGATTGTTATTGCACTTTGAGCATTTATCTATCTGTGTAACTTGCACTACTCCTACATTTATTGCATTTATATTGCTGACATCTGTCCCTACTCATCTCAAATTTGAACATGCTTCTATTTAATGCACCTGAAGACCGACTTTATCCGCGATTCGATGCTTAAACCTCAGCTGATATTTCCTTAAAAACAACGGTTACCTTCAAAACATCATCCATAATTCAGGTACAATCCATCATTCTGACAAGAAGTCAATTCTGGCATTGGTTCATCACACAGTAGCTTGTACTAGCGCATGACGGATTGAGTAACTTTCTCATTGAAATGACAGCGAAAGAAAAAGCACAGAGAAACTTACATCGAATCTAGAACACGTTGTCGCTGTTATCGACAATCAAACTTCACTTTTTTACAAGTCAAAAGCGAATGAAGTGAAAACCGTTCTACTGCCCTGCTTCCTACCCAGGTTTGAATCGATTCTGTCTCATTTCTGACTACAAATTGCGAACGTCAACAAGAAACTGAGCATGGAATATTGCAATTCTTTGCAGATGATGGTAGAAAATTGAGGAAGCGGCAGTTCTAACGAGTTTTGTCGACGGAAAATTGCATAACCGAAGCAGGAAACCCTTTCTACTTAAGTCAAGTCATTATATCTTTATGTCGGCATTCATAACGCGGACGAGATAATATTTTAATCAGCGTCTCAAGCTGATGAAGAACGATAAAATAATGCTCCTCATTCTTCTAAATTGGTTTCCCGACCAACAGGGCGTTCTCAACCAGAAATGTCACAACCAGAAATTTATTACGTTGAGAATTTATCTCTTCGTTTCCTAATTTAAGCTTCGAATTAGTTGATACAAAAGGCATTGCAATATGCGGTCATCATGGTCAACTGAATAATTGAAATTCAAACAAGAAAATGTTTGGAATTTGAATAAGTTATGAATCCAAATTTCAATGGTTAATAATTACTATAGCAAGAATGCGCATGATTTCCATCATGATTTAGAGGAATGCTTGGTTCCAATTATTCAATAATGTAAAGAATACTGACTCAATGCAATGCATGAAATAATGCCAACTTTGAGATGACTGCAGAGTTATCAAATTGCAAGTTTGATAATACGTAAATAAACGGTCATTATCAATGCGCAGCATTTTTTGTTTCATGTAAAGAAGGCAAAAGAGAAAAGCAAGCCAAAGCTGCTGAGAATAATTTAGCAACTTATCGCTCTATATTTCGCGACTGTCTGAGCAATAAGTTATAGAGCAATTATTAAGTTATTCTCAGCAGGTTTGACTCATTCATTTTTTCTAGTTTCTTTACATGCTCGCTTTGAAACATCACTAGCTCTATATTGTGATAAGATTTTATACGAAAAATATTCTGAAAATAGAAAAATTATTAAATAAATAACAACATGGCTGCTTTTCTGTGCTACTTTTGTATTTTGTCATCTATCACAATTGTCTTGATAATCTATCACGGAACCAATGGATCTAATATTGTCACAGACATCAAACTATCATCCTTTGACAAATCAGTGTGGCAGAAAACAATGAATATAACATAATCAAATAGTCAATCATTCTGAATCAATCAATTGTGTAAACACTGACACTATTAGAGCATTGACAGAGGAATTTCTCCGGTCAAGATTCTCAAGTTGGTCCGGCGGCCTATAAAAGTCAGCTAGCGGCCGGCTCCAGACCAGTATGAGGTAAGAAATGAAATTCAATTGAACATCCTCTGAAATGGATGATGTCGCCTATCAATCACGCTAAATTAGCCTCTATATAGTATTCGTTTCAGTAGAATGTGCATCTCGAGCACAACTTCGACTTTAATGCAGCACATGTGCGCTATTGACACGAAGGATTTTCATTGATAGAGTCGCCTACTTACACCCTGCCTCACAATATGCACAGCTCTGAAGATAAATGGACTCCACTTTTGTTGTTGCCTTTGGCTGGTTAGTTGTCATTATATTCGATATGTGTATTTGAATACATCCTCATTTTTCAAGTATTTTCGAATTTCAAGAAATTCATCATCAACAAATACATGCAGTCTCAAACATAGTCTAATCTGAAGTCAATCTACTGAGAGAATGCATGTACATTAAGTTCTTGTTTTTGCATGAATGCATGAATAAATTATTTCTATATACAAATTTAGAATATATCAATCAGTGGAATCTCATTCCATTGAAAAAATTTCCGAAATAATCTCATTGAAAGCATCGAAAAGGCAAGGTTGAATTCCTGACCGGTTTGGTGTCCGGAAAGGTCGGTCCAGTCCGGCGGTCTCATCAACTAACTGATTATGGCGACCAACCGGCAATGATACAAATTCAGTTTTTGAAAAAACCTTCTCCTGTATTACGTTGAGAATGTTGACGACCTTGCAATCCATCTGATCAGAAGATATCCAAGACATTTGCTGACAAACCCCTTCAGGCATACACTACTTCAGTTTGAATGATAGTTTAACTTGAATATGTAAAGAGAATGACAACTATTAAGTCAATAGTCACTAAAAGACACCAACCCCTTGATTCCCCGACAACACTCGCCCGACCTTTGTTGTCAATCTACTGTGTGACGTGGGCGAATGACATGCTGATATGCTGTCTCGCTACAACATGAATCTTGGTAGCGTTCTGTCAATAATAACAGGACAATAAGCTGTCGATATCGTCAGCGTGGCCTGGTGAAGAAGGTGCGAGCTCGTCTCCACCGCGGACTGCGGGTCGATTCCTAGGTCAGGCGAGTGCGGTCGGGGAATCAAGGGTGTTGGTATCTTGTATTGACTTAATAGCTGTCATTCTCTCTAGATATTCAATGTACTGCACCAGACCTTTGTTGTCAGAGTTTAAGTCAAACATCGAATTCGACCTCATACTCATTGAGACGAGCGACAGGGCTGCTTATTGCAGTAACTTCATCTTGTCGCTTTATTGACAAGGGCAAAAAGATTCTCTAATTCACAATTATGAGCAGCATTCCAATCTGACACAAATTAATAGCAATGAAAAGCAGCGGCTGTAACGAACAAGAGAAGCCGTTCTACAATGAGTTTGACAATCGATCAACAACATTCGAGTGCAAAACTCGCGAGTAACTGCCTTCTACAAGCTTTCAGACATGGCCTATGAGGAATACATTCTTTAGTCTCTCCCATGCAAATGTGTGCCATGGGACTTGCAAACGCGCTCCGAAGCTGCCCCGTCTTTGTACCACATTGACTTTGAAGGCGCCGCTCGGAGGCAGCAATCTCATCAAAGTTCAAAGCGAAATGCGTCAACCTGCATCCCTTCGCTCTTTGATTTTCACACTGAGCAACCGTAAAAAGCAAAGAAGGAATAGAATTCCCAAGTCAGACACACTATAAACGGAATCATAAAATGGCTAAAGGCGTTACTGGTTATGTGGCTTTGCCATGGTCTCAAAAGTCAGTCAAAACTATTTACTTCAGTATTATACAAAATGAAGACGAGATTGAATAGTTTTCAAGCATTCTCTTTGACTGACTGCTTTTGATGTTGTTTGTCGATCGATAACAAGACGAACAACACCACAGAAACTGGCACACTGAATATGAGGTAGGAAAAGTGTTGCAGACTAATTAGCGAAATTACTGTGAGAGAGATTTCACCTTCGAGAAAGTATTGTTGGTTGTGTCGCAACAGGTACGTTTATCTATCCACAGTTTGGAATGAACCGGTAGTTAATGGAAAATAGATCTTCGTCAACCTAAGGAAAAGTATTGCCTCATGAGAGCATTATTCAACATACTAGAGCGAAGAAAAAGAGAATTTAAAATAAATTAGTTGGAAAATCTGTTTGTGAACTTATTCATGATGACATTTCCTTCTTTAGGATAGAACAGAAAATTGTTGACTTCACATGAGTAGGCTAATTATGTGTCCAAAACAAACTTATTTTCCCAAAGGAAATTTGAGATTTATTTTTGTTCATTCACATGTGAAATTGTGCATTTGCATGTTTAGAAAGGAGAATGCAGTCAAAAGAAGATTAAGGAGCCCGATACGATATGAAGTGCCGTCTTTTCTATTATTTGTCTTCTAAGTATGAATAACGATTGTCCAATCTTGAGGTCATAGGTCCCTTCAATATGAAAAGGGTAAGTAACTACAACCAAACAGCTGACACTTCATCAGCTCGTCAAAATGATCTGGAATCTATTTGATTTTGCATGATATGCGAATAAAAAAATAATCTCGATACGCTTCTTAGTTTCTTAGCATATACAGCATGCACATAGGCTTTGATACTACAAGAAGCACGATATTGCCAACATACATGTATATGTACATAGAATATTACAAATCTTGTAGCGTTAGGAGGAATTTATGTTTACTAACTGTCCACACTCCACATAGAGAATGTTGTTTGCTTGATGCCTTGATACCTGATGCATATTTAGTTCGCAATTGCTCACACGGAGGATTTTGTATCTCACTCATATTCGATTCGTGCTTGATCATAATCGCCATTTTTTGAAAACATCAATTTCTACTTTCTGTATTAGACGAATATTTCTCTAAGTCAAATTTCTTATTTTTATATCATGCCCGTTGGGTGGCAATGATAATTACTAGGACATTTAATACCTAGAACTAACTTTTCATTTAGGACTTCTAATACTGGTAATTTGGATACTTTGGATGTAAGTCAAACAATGGCGAAGAATGATGGTGCGGTGACTGGTGTACTTGGCGTTGTGATAGAGCTCTGATTTTGTGTCCATCCAGGAGATTTCTTCATTGGGCCAAATCTACATTCTGAATTCTTGTATATAACTATGAGCGGATTGCTAGAAATGCGTGTGGGAAAGGCAAATTGGTCTGATCACTTTCTTCCGTAGAGAAAAACCGCAATTTATGTGCTTCTTGGTCGTCTTTGAACTCATGTATTCTATCGCAGACAAACTGCATGTACACGAAAATTCTGAGAGTTTCAAATTTTGATCAAATTTCGCACAATCATAATTTACGATAAATACATGTAGCTATAATTATGCAGAATTTTCGTCTGGCATGAATTCAGGATCTGCAATTGAGGACTAGCCTATTCCCCTGCACTTTGTTATTAATTCTATGTCTCTTATCTCTATTATATTTCCCAATCGCGGACTGTAGAACTGAAACATTGGTGATAAAATATTTAATTCCTTCTTACCTCAAGATTGATTTTAATTAATTCTGATTAAATTTATGCAGTTGAAAAATAATGTCAATACATTAATCACCAGTCAGTCTTGACAACAAAGCTCTTTCGCAGTACATTGAATATTTATAGAGAGAATGGCAACTATTAAGTGAATACAAGACACCAACACCCTTGATTCCCCGACCGCACTCGCTCGACCTAGGAATCGAACCGACGTCCGCGGTGGAGACGAGCTCGCAACTTCTTCACTAGACCACGCTGACGGCTCAAGGGGAATGCGAGCGAAGGCAGAAGTCATCTCTAACTGATATTGACAGACTTTCATTGTCCTGTCATTATTGTCCTCTGTCGACGCAAGACCGAACAGAATGGAGAAGGCGCATCCATCCCGACAAGGCGACAACCGACACAACCCAAATGTCCAACCCTCAAACCTGGGGAAGAACAGACAATAAACGAGGAGTAAGTGAGTAAGTAAGCAAGACTGATACGCTCAATGATAATTTGAAGTCTTAGGAGCATGGTATTTGAAAATGCTTAGGTCTTCAGAGCAGTTTAAAGTTTGAACACAGAAACTTGCCGTCTATAATCCCACGTTGAATAAGTTTTCCGCATGGGAAGCAGAATGGAAATTGTCCCCATACTTCGTCATGACATGATTTTCAGCCTGCATGTTGTAGTCATCACAGTACTCAGCTAGGCGTTCATCAATCGCCCCATCGTAACATCCATCGGTAAATCAAAAGAAGAGCTTTTCACGACAGCCTGCTGAGTTAATAACGAAACTCTTTGAGAATTATCAAGAAGACTGAAAATTGAATTTTTGTATTGGGCGGATGTGGGCAACGCTGACTTTTTACCTACACTCGACAATAAAAAAATTCGGCTTATTTACGCTATAGGCTACGATTCTGTATGGGAATGGAATGCAGTATTTCAATATTATGTCCTATCTGAGTTGTCAGCGCATTTTATAAAACAAAAAATGATGCATAATTATGTTTTGACTTTGACCTTGTGACTGTGCTTTCCTCACAAGTGTCACTTAATAACTCAGTTAGCTAAACTTAATGACCCCCCCCGGGGGTTGTGGTCTCCGTGGCATAATGGCTAAGTGCTTGGCCTAGCGATCTTTTGGTCCAGAGGTCGAGCCCCTAAGGTGTCATTGGAAGTCGGCAGGAAGGACATCCGGACTAAAAGTACTACAACATTCCAGAAGTATGACCATGTCCAAAAAAATAAAAACATTTTGGTACTTCTATTCTTTAACCCCTCCCCACATTTCTGTTTTTGACACTCGGAAGTGTTGCATCGTCAACGATCTTCTATTGCTCCTACGGGCAGTCTCACTAACGTCGCATAGTGTTGAGTGTGTAAAACTCCTCTTATCTGCCTTGTAGAACATCTACAGCCTCAGAATTAGACAACTGCTCGTCATTTGTCAGTAGACAACAATCACATGAAGATCATGATCACAGCTGTGCCTTGTATTCTAACTGAGTATCCAAGGTACCAATCCTTCATCCCAGAGTTCAAATAAGACTTCTCAGTCGTGTTGTAGTGTCACTCAGTGACAGATCAAGTCTATTCTAAACCCAATGTGACTAACTTTGGCGAAATTTGATGATTTTGGAAAACTTGAAAAATGTGGGGGGAAGAATAGAAATACCAATATTTTTAATGAACCAATCTGGGATCTAGCTATTTCTTGTTCGACTTTGTTGTGGCACTGTACGACGATATGCTAAGCCTTTTTGCATGAACACATTTTTAAGTGCATAAATGAATGCAGAGTGAAGCGTCGAAATTTCTAAAGGAATTACGCGCAAGTGACTGATGGATGCGGCCGTTCCTTGGTAAAGTGGTTCTTTACTGGCTAATTCCTGCGATCAGCAGATGTTCCAGTGGCTTTGTGGCTATCGTGTGTGTTTATATGCTCTTCAATTCCAAAGTACTGGGTTCAAACTTGCCCACGACAGTTAACCTTAAATTAGCCGCAGCACATGCCTTACATACGTTGCGATTTGATAATCGACGAGTAGACAGACATCTTCAGTCTGATTACTGATGTAAAATGAACATGTTGTCTTTCAATCTGTCTGCAGCTCATTGACCTTCGAATGTGATACAGCCATTAGATATCAGATATCAGTCCCAGAAGAAACACACTGCTTAATCTCATTTCACAATTGCGAAGCTATCCTTGCATTTCAACATATAATTGTGGGTTAATGGAAGGACAACCATTAATATGCCGAAATAATTTTTCCATCACGATCGCCCAAGGAAATTCCGTTCGAAAAATTTGGCTATGCCTTGACAAAAAAGACACGATTACTCCATTCTAAGCAGTTCAAAAAAGGACAGAGCAGAAATTCGTGTTCCCGTCCGAACAATTTCCTTCATGATTTGATGCCCCTTTAAAGGACAGGTTTCCAATTTCGAATAATAATCTTCCATCTTCAATAGATAGTAATTGCCTTCATCCTGAAAATCTTGTTTCCGGATATCTTCATGACAGTCAACTCGTCAGGCCAACGATAATAGCTGGCTTAACTATTTCATGATCACTTCAGTCAACAAAATATTTGTCTCCATTAAAGTTCTAAAAACTAAATTGTGATTATTCATTCCCAAACGTACATTAATTTTCTGAATCAACGCGATAGAGTTCTCGATTTGAGTTATGTTCCCAGTACATTGTTAAGCCTCTACTTGGCAGCATTACAGTCAAGTACTGAAACTGACTATTAGACGCGTAGATCACTATTTCATCCGCCTCTGACTGCGTATTAACTTCACGGATCATCCAGTCACCGTTCTCCGAGCTGACTTGATCGATGTAATACAGTTCTCTTATGTTTGTTCCGTGCAACTCTCATAGTAAAATTTCATCCATAAAATCGACTGAGTTACACATCGAATAAAAGGTTGAGTTGAGAGTCATTTCATTTGAAGTACACACTGTTTTCTGGCGCATTTCCATTACGAAATTAGTAGAATATAATAACTGCGCGCTGTAGAAAAGACCAGACATAAAATTGGAGAACAATTCATTATTCATAGAAATTGAGCCCTTGTCTGCATGCAGTTCCACGATATCTTCTATAACATTTATTTAATTAATTCTAGATTAGTACGGAATTCGATGCAGTTGAAGGAATAAAACTTAATTGCGGAATAGTCTGCATGCGATTCTTGTGTCTGCAAGTTACTGCTCATGTACGTAACTGTTCTACTCTCGCCTATCTTCTCAAATATCAATAATCTTATTCATTGATGTTTTCACCTTACATCAAGCTCTCAAGAGACTTATCTTACTCACAATAATGCTAGAAATGATTGATGATGACAGTCCGTGAGGACGACAGTTCATGAATTTGTTATTTTCAGTTGATTCAAAACCTAGGAGACACTGAAATATGCGAGAATGATGGTTAAAATATGATCTTTCTTCTCGTCCATCTAATTGGTAAGAAGACATTCCAGAGTATAAACTGAGTACAGAAATTCTTGACAGTAGTGAGTCTTCATTGTTAGGTATATTTCTCATAAATATGTTTGTATTGATCCATGAATTCCAGAATTGAAAGGAATCATTTTGTATCAAATTAATACATAGCGCATCGATAAATGTATTGGGACTTAAAACTGCTTCGAAATCGTCCAAGCTGCAAAGTGAAATAGTTCAGCAAAACTGTCGACCTCTTCACCAACGCAGCGATAGAAATTAAGGCAATATAAATGTCTTTTTGTTATGTCGAAAGATGATTTCCATCAAAAATGCAATATCTCAGTTTCATAAGAAATTTAGTTATCATAAATTTATTGGTCTTAATCGGATTCAATCTTTCAAATGAAGCTTCAACGTCACTGCTCCCCATACTGGGGGCTTGGACGATGCTGACACAGACTTTTCTGGTGAGGTGTAGCACTTTTGGTTCGGATGCCCCTCCTGCCGACTTCCAATGACACTTTCGGGTTCGACCTCTGGACCGAAAGATGGACCGAAGAAAGGCCAAGCACTTGACCACTGTGCCACGGAGAACACAATTAATCTTTCACTTCAATGATATTTATCACTCATACGTTCCATAACGCGTAGTGACGAATTGGCCATACGTCTGATTTTCGCATTGGATTGTTAATCATAATATGCAACTTAAAAAAGACTGGCGCCGAATAATTTTTGAAATTCTTTTCTTGGCCGCTGAATTAAGTTAACTCCATCAATTTACGCCGAAACTTCATAGCATTGAAAATTCATCGATTAGCAGATACCGCTTAATTGAATAATTTCTTGTCACGATGATCAATGAGCTTTGATAGAGATTTTATTTTAGATGCAAAACTTGACCGCAAATTGGACTTGACAGCACGCTAGACAAATTGGATCACTTAAGCTAGTACAATGATGGAGCTTTCATATCAAATATTGCATGATTACTGAATTCATATAAGGGGAAGAATGCGCAACATAGGTGAATTTGAACCTTGCACCGACATCAGGTTTTCTAGAGGAAATATCCATCAACTGTGCTATCAACATGTGATACAATACCATGAAGTTCTAAAAAACATAACATGAATATATGTAAAAAAATTATGATACGCCATCAATCACACATAAGTCCGATTTGCATAAAATTAGCAAGCAAAATATTGAAAACAATGCATAACATTGCTTCATTGCTTGCCAGCATCTTAACATTTTGTGGGGATTGTTTCAATACCGGTCAATATATTTTCAAAAGCACCTTACTTCTGACACTGCACTTTTGAACCATGAGTTGACAAGTAAATTCCAAGTTTTTAGAGACGCAACTTGGCACTATGCTTGAGAGGCGTCGTAAATATCCTGATACCAATCGTGTCTACTTGCACTTTCATTAGAACTTTTGAAAAATGCAGAACAGTCTTCTTAGCGTTACGCCAACAAAACACGCAGAAGACAACTTACATATCATAAAAACTGCAATAATTAAAAAAGCATTCTATTTGCGGCTGCTACATGCCTGCATTTTGGCTATTTTGTTATTTCCATATGTTGAACATTTCCTAAATCAAAAATCAATAATAACGGAGACAAGGAGCGCTGTACGTTATAAGTTCATTGCAATGAACTGTGCTTTTAGGATCTCTGAATGCCAGATGAACAAAATGGAAAGCATTTATCTTCCAAAGTTGATCTTAAATCAGTTATTTTCCACAATTATTGTCCATGAAATCAAACTTGACTCCAATTTTAAGTTGTCTCAACGTTAGTGCACCTTGTAGACAGAACACCGACATTTTACTGCTACCTGAACAACTTCAACCACCGACGCATGAAATCTCTTGACAGCAAGAAACAACATTGAAACACTTTGACAGTTGTCAGACGTGATTCCAATATGATGAATTATCCACATAAATCAAATTTATAACTGACCAAGTCGATACTTCAAGAATAAAACAAATATGTCAATATTCAGAGCTCAAATTAAATTCAGGTCAACTCACTTGATTTGTCATCATACACTGTTAGCTTGGCATGGGCTTGGACACTGCCGAGCGGGTTCTGAGCACTACAGGTGATCTTCGAGCCGTGATTTTTCTTTTTTATTTTAGTGAATTTTAACACAGAGCCGTGTGCCATTTTGAATATGAGATGAGGACCTTGAGCTTCTAGTACTTTGCCATTTTGCAGCCATTGGATCGTGGGCGCAGGATTTCCGGAGACCTTGCAAACAAATGCGGCTTCGTCTTTGGCCATTACTTTGGTGTCTTCAGGCGGAACGATGATTTTCGGCGCCTCTGAAAGAAGGAAAACGAAAGTTACGTGCCTTTTCTCGTAAACAGCGCAATTCTACTCTGGAAAATATCAAAAAATATGCCGTGATTGCTTTTGTATTAAAGTTGACAAAGAATCAATCGTAGCGGAGTTTATGTCGCATGAAAGTTATCATTTATCCTCTAGGCGAACATGTCAGCCTCGATCAATAGCTTGACGTAAGTTGATCTCGACTGCCGATAGAAATCGGAGCGAACCAGTCTCCCTTAGCAAACTTCGCATTTCGAGGAGACTTTATGTGAGAATATTACCGCTGGAGTAGGATTTGAGGATATAGAGACGTTTGAGAAAAAAATAAACATTTACCGATCTTTTGACTTGATATCGAGTTATGTTCACTCGTAGAATATCAGACAAATATTTTATCTTTTGACAAGATTTCAATTCTTGTTTCAAAATATTTTCAGACGAACATAGTAAAACATGATTTGAAAATTTGGTACATAAAAGCATCATAATTCAGATGGAAAAATGTCAGATTAATGATTTCAAGTCGTTTTCAGAATTATTTCACTTGAGAAATGTTAGTTAACGGTCGATAAATAAAGGAAGGAAATAATGCGATATTACCTATCAGAGTCATCATAAGTCATGGAGAATTGTTTATCATTGTTTCAACAGAGAATCGAGTCATTTATGCATTCACGCACTTCATGTTTCGATGGCTACCAACATTACGCATTTGTCTTTGCTTTATCTCTATGTAAAATGCTTCTGAAACTTTGATGAAATATGCAGGAATTTATTCCAAGCCAATGAAACTCTGAAACAAGAGTGAAATTTATCCATGACAACTTAATTCCTATTTTCAAACAAAAACGTATCCATTCCGAAATTATCGAATGTACAATAACAGACCTGTTGACAGCATAATGATGTTTTATCAATATTTTCACTATAACTGAGTTGGCAGAGCTATAGATATGCGATGTGAATTAAGAGTTTTGAATGAAGGAATTATTGCCTACTTTTGCTCAGAGAATGTCATTGATTCACATTGTTGCTGAGTAAGTAGGGTTGTCAGCCGATATTTCACTTGTCATTCTTCTATGAAAGTCGTTTACAAATCTCCAATTTCAAATTAGCCGGCCTTAATTGCATAATTAAGGCCGTCTAATTTGCTATGTAATACCATTGAGGTAGGAGCACTTCATCGTCCATCTTCGCATTCTCCGAGAAAATGGCATGTAGGTGATTCTTATGGTTCACAACTTGGACACGTAGATATCTCAAGCTTGACATACTTTAATGTTCTGAGCTGCTTGGGCTATGTATAAAATTATCATAGATTTGAGTCTTTTACAGATCAAAATCGTGGATTTTTGATGTCATAGATTTTAGCTTCAGTAGCAATGCATATATTACCTTTCAAATGATCAGCCTAAATCGTCTGGCGCTACGCGCCGACGATTTAGACTGTCATTTGAAAGGTAATATATCTTCATTAGGCACATAAAATTGGGCGTAAATGCACTGACATTCGAGCAAAGATCAGTGAATAATGAAGGAAGATCGGTGTAGAAAACAGATTAAGCTGTAGAATGAGAACATTCTCAATTGTTTCATATTATTCAATATGATGCAATGAATGTCATCCATTTGAATATTCAATCAAACGACTGCATAATTAGCGATTTTTTATCAGATCGATGGATAGCTAGTCTTCATTTGATTGTCTACATGCCAAAATTCATGATAAGTACAAGAAGATTCTTTCTCTATACAACACTATCTTCATATCGTGCTGTCTCAATCTAAAAAAGAAAAAAGGTCAAAATTCTTCCCGCAAAGGACAGTCGTGGCAGTTTTTGTATCAATACAACTGAAACGAACGGGTGCTGATCAAAGTTGACTTTTGCAACAGATGGCTTATCCACTGTTAACGCCGTCTATTATACTCGCACATGCACTATCTTTGCTGAGTTACTTCATACATGTTTGAAAATAATATGTTCACCTCATCCGAAAATATCCACTTTGAACAAAATATAGGACATTGTGTCTCTCTATTGCAGCCTGCGAACATGTTGAGCATGCAGCTTTGAGCATCATCTATAAGTCTCGACAGGCTAGTGATATGCGTGCACTCTGCGAATTCATGCGTTTAAAACTTCAAAGATTAACTAATACTTGAGCAGCTTTGACCCTTGCTTTTTTCTATTAACAAGATGTTTTCTTAAAAGGAATTTTTTATTCGTAGGAGCGATGAAGTGCTTTTGAGATTGACTTATAATACAAGCCTGTTTTTTCTCTGCGTGGGGAACTAAAGAACTATTTTTCAATAGTACGTAAATCTCTAATAAAGTTCCAAGAAACGACTGTTTATTGACGAATTTCTGACGCAAAGAATTAAATTTTCAAAGTTTTAGTATGAGGAGGTCCAGTAAGTTTCTACTACACTGCCTACCACCATTCAATGTCACTTGTCCATAGAACAGCAGCCCTAAATGCCACTGGAAAACACGATGTGGATAAAATGAAGCTCACTATTTTATGTTATTACAATTTTTCTGCGTGTATATGCTTTAAACTTCACACAGAATCTTCACAAGAAATATCTGAAATTCCTGCTAATGTCAGACAATTTCAAACTTTGGATGATTAATCGGCAACGCAAGTGATGGAAAAAAACAATTTTCAGTTTTTATCCTAAATACACATTAACTTATGAATTCAATATCATGTGATATTGCATAATACTCTGATGTGTCTTGATTATTCCTTCATGAAGAGCAAATTATACTTCACCCTGGGTCGCAACTTCCTGAAAGTCACTTCCTTTCCAACTATCGCTTTATTTTTCTCAAGTGTTCAGAATTACATTTTTTACTTTCATATCTTTGACCTAAGACACCGTCGGCTTCCGATTCAGCCTTGATCACATTACTTTCTTGGTTTCCTGAATTGAAAATATTTCTCAATTCTTGTTTGGAAAGGTTCATATTCTAGACAATTTTCTTTTCTCTTCAATTTTGGAGAGCTGTCGGTCAAGCACTTAACGAACACTCGATTCGATACGCAATGGGTACACAGCATTATAGAACGCACAACTGCCGACTCAATTCGGCTAAAAAATAAGACCATGAAATTGACTGACAGTAAATAGTGACACATTCCCGACAATATCTACTCAAGGAGCTCTTTGAATCCCAAACATGTCTGGCAAATATAAAGTGTAGAATGGCGCGTTTGAAAAGAATAAGTCTAGGTAGTGCCGCCGCAGTACTTTGTGTCATACTAAATAACGATGCGACGGAATACTCATGCCGATTTATACATGTCACTTTGCGCTGGTCATGCTTTGGTGGAAAGACAAAAGCCATTTATTCCGCACATCCTTGAATGATGGTTAAACGTCAGTCACTACTCTCCATACTGGTAGTCCGGCAGCCAGAGCGTGTTTCTGCAGGGAACAAGGCCGAAAATGAGACTTTCACAGAATGATGTACACCCTATGCCTACCACGAATTCGCGCGTCTGCCGAGTTCTAGTGAGTTCCTCTTCTTGTCAGACACAATCAAAGAAATACACATGTAAATCCAATGGGACGCAGATTGCAGTTTTTGATCAAAATGAAATTTTCAATGTTTTCGCCTGTTACGTTAAAAATACTCAGTCAAGAGTCATAATTTTTGGCATGGAATGTCTTCAGGTCATTTCTTATCAGGTTCATGAACATTTATCTATAAAACTACATGCATTCAGATTTGACAAGCCTCCTACTGTCAGCAAGCACCAATATGTTGGCCCACTTTATCCACATTGAACCCCATTATCGTATACATCACCGATCAAAAGCATAATAATATCACATACACATGGTAGGAAATGACCTGAAGACATTCCATGCCAAAAATTATGGCTCTTAACTGAGTATTTTTACCGTAACAGGCGAAAACATTGAAAATTTCATTTTCACCAAAAACTGCAATCTGCGTCTCATTGGATTTACATGTGTATTTCCTTGATTGTATCTGACAAGAAGAGGAACTCACTAGAACTCGGCAGACGCGCGAATTCGTGGTAGGCATAGGGTGTACATCATTCTGTGAAAGTCTCATTTTCGGCCTTGTTCCCTGCAGAAACTCGTTCTGGCTGCCGGACTATGGGGCATAGACTGTGCTGACGTAGATGTCTGGAGCGTCGTGATCTTTTAGTCCGGATGCCTTTCCTGCCGACTTCCAATGACACTTTCGAGACTCGACCTCTGGACCGAAAGATCGATAAAGCAAGCACTGTGCCACGGAGACCACTTGTCTTAGCTCCTAGGAGTCGAAAAACCTATTAGATTGACTTAAACAAGTGAAGGAATAGCGCTCAGGTAATAGACGATGATGTATATATTGATGTTTAATCAAAAGTCAACCCTATAACAGAATTGTTAGTATCAAGTTCTATTCCATCCAAAAGTGCTTGAATTTAACAAAGCTGACCAGTTTGCGGGTCAGGTGATGCATATCACAGGTAAGTTAAGAAGGCATCTGACTCGAAGCATTCATTTTATTTGTCAAATGTAAAAGTTAACTATAAGCTTCGTCCATTCGGCGTCCATCGCCTTCTTTGTTGTCGATGGTGAAATGGTGGTCTGCATACTTGGTGTGAAGATTCATATAGAAGTGATTGATAATATAACTAATGAATGGTCTTGTTAATGAGAGACGCTTTTACGTACAAAATTATGTTGATTGCGATTCATTATTGCACAGCATTCGAATTTCGAAGAATATATTCGATGTCCATGATGCTATGGATGATCAAGATGTGATTACTTAAATTTCAAGAATGAAGGACTAGACTATGGTAATTTCTTAAAATCAACTACGAGTGCTTGTATTTACTCATACTGAAAAATGATGCGCATCACTGGAATTTATCAGACACACTGTCTACCGAAACTGACAAAATTCAGACCGTCAAAGAATACATTTTAAAATAAGCCGAAAACATGGTCTTCCAATGGTCGAAAACACAGATTTCGGGCAGGTGGTTTGGTATTAAAAGGATCATAAATGCGACAGGGAGTGGCCAAAACGTACATGTTACATCCCCCCTTGAACATGAAAATATTTGATGCGATTCAAGTAATCAGAGCACCATATATCGATATTTCAAAAATGAAAACCACTTAATATTGGACAATTAATCTATGTGCGACATTTCTGAATTGCAGCTTCATATGACATTTATATAAGTTGTAAGTAGCGCATTACCAGCGTTGAGTGACATTAGTTGCAACATGAAGTGGAATGATTGTTCCATCCTTTACTATAGTTGTCCATGATTTATAACATCAATGAAACTGAATTTGATAATTATGAAATCGTTATTTCATCAAGACTGGATCTTTGATCAAATTAGTGCTAGTTTATAGAGAAAAATTCACGATCTTGCACAGCTATTTGAATACCTCAACTCATTTACGAATATTTGTTGATAATTTCAATAGACATACTAGCATCGTAATGACAAATTTATTCTTATAAATGATTTGACTGCATTTTGATAATGAAGATTTCAGACAATTTCTAACCAGCGTTCTCTAGTTTGTGTTTTATGCTGTTTATTCATTCTCTTTTCTGTTGCAATTCAGCATTTTCAAGCATAAAATATTTATTCTTCAATCTTGGAACTTCGTCATTTTTTTAATGATAGGAGCTCATTACTGAGCTTCTTAATCAACTTCACCAAGAAACGTGTCAACATCATAAAGATCTTTAGAATTTTCTCAAAATTGTGTATTTGAGATGAACTAAATTTGATAATGACATTTCCTGCATAAGAGGAGTGACATATAATTGCTTTACCAAATTATATTTTGAAACGCAAACTATGAGTTGAAATTTCAGATCGTTGGCTCAGTACATCTTATAAACCAGAGTTCAGAACTAGGTGTGTCATCTCAACGACTGCCAAGAAAAGGAGAGAATTATTGCTTGAAAAATGGTCCTTGGCCGTAATGACATGCCACAGAAGTTTGATATTTAGTTAGCATAGTGTTAAGTTTCATTTTAATTGGGTAAACGAAACTGCTCACATAATGAAACGCAATATCTAAAAGCAAAAATGAAAATACGGCGACAAAATAATAATTCAAAAATCGTCGAAGATAAAGACATTATTCTATCATATTTAAATTTGCCATGATAAATTCATCGATGTACTCAAGTATCAACAGTAGGGAACAAGTTTTAGTCCATCAATATTTATGCCAAAGATAGAGATTATCTTTGGTCTATCGATCTTATCTCTGATAACAACCTAAGTACTCATTGACATATATGTCGCTATTTCTCGTCAAGTACGCCATCATTCTGTGTAAACATTTTATGCAGACGTTCTATCTAGGCTTGCATTTATAGATCAGTTTAATGGCTTCACCAACCCAAATATGTGCATTGATATCTCTGAATAACTAGCACAAATGAAAATAAGAAATCAACCATTAACAATTCGATGGCAGAAATAAGAGACGAGACAATATGCTTTAATCAATCAATGAATGAATTGTCTGTTGAATAAAGTCAAGTTTTTATCCAAGAATCGTTGCGATTAAGCACCCAAAATTCTAGAATAAATAGCGATACATAGAAACATCTTCGCTCCTGGAAGAATATCTTGATATTATATTGTCTTGTAAAATTCATTTTCTATAACTTATTCTCGTTAACAGGCTATCATTAAAAACCTTTGAAAATTTATTGACATTCTGAACATTATACTATCAAAATTGAATGCAGACTCTTGCAAATCATGAAGTGATAAGACAACTGTCTTGGTAATACCGTCTCGTCATTAGCAAGATTGAGGTTTCGCAGTGAAATGAATCGTAGATGTCCCATAGTCCATCTCAAATCTTCTTGGCGTCGCCCAGACAAGAGTTGTCGTCTTACAAATTTCTTTGAGGTCAGACATACCAATATTGACGAAATTCTATATCGCTCCAGTTGACAGCTGAGTCCACAGATTAGAGCATCTGACAAATCTTTCGCATCAGTTAGGTTGGAAACTTAATTGTCAACTTACTCATTACTGCAATAAGGATTACAAACAGATTTCTAAAACAGGTCAACCGGTCAGTAATTACAGTCTGATTCAGCCTTGATTTAAACAACAGGACAACGATTTTTTCTAGTAGACAATATTTCGCATTAAGTCTTCATTTATGCTTGATGATAGACTCCGATCTAAAACTTATAATTTGAAATCAAATAGTTAAACACAGCTGTCATTGAAATATCTGACGTTGGACGCTACCACAAAACATTATTTCTATAAAGAAACAATTCCGTTAAATATTTAATTCATTTTGAGTTTTACTGACGCTATTCAACTTCGATTATTTGCAAAGTATATTTGATGTAGTATAAGCTGATGTCACTAATGTACGGAATAACATAAACACCCACTAAGTTTCACACCCTGAGAGACCGAACGACTGACAGAAAATAAGATTTTCAGTGTAAAGCAATTTCTTCTCAGACTGGCCTCAATTCCACCTATGAAAGACAATAGCTACGTCTTTCAGTGATACCACAGGATCTTCTATCAAATCAAGCCCCGAGAGATATCGAATATTCGCGGGAGAAGAATGACGACTCAATAATAATGCTTGCCTAGAAGTGGAGGCATGACTGTGGTTGGAGTGCTAGGTTCCTATCGAAGGTCATGGGTTCGATTCCCTGCACCGACATGTTTCTCAAAGATCCAGCAGATGGTGAGTAACTGGCTAATACTATCAAGTAGAGTCATCCGGAAGCAAGCTGACCTTCATCACCAATACTAGAATAATGTGTGATAATTGGAAATAACATTAATTGGGGTTTTTTTTAATAAGCTGATGCTATTTCATTCAGGAACATGCAAGACAATGACCTACAATATAAATTATCGAAACTCGTGAGAGTAGAAGCGATGACTCTGGAATCGTGAGTGGAACATCTTTTGCAATAGCTCATTGCAAAGCGATCGAACTAAAATTTGGCTCTAACAATAATTGAACGAATCATTCGAGCAAATTGGCACCTATGCATTCAGCCACACATAATGAAGTATTGATGCAGGGGCTTTTTGACTTTTGCTTTGTGATATGCATCTAACTAACATATCGCTGAAAATGTTATGAATACATGTACATGTACACATGTACTTTGATATGAAGGAAATTATATAACGTTGCATTCAACTGCCATGCAACAGGCAGAACTTGAGCCTATGTACACCATGAAGAGCCGGACTACCTACTCTACTTAATGAGCTGCAGATTGCTTAACCGATCGAAACCAATCGGGGTTGAAGACTGTAAGTCTCACCATCACATTGCCAGAGCAATCATAATCAGGGTGTAATACTTCGTTAACATGCCTGCTGTTACTCTGGCAAGCAGTGAAAAATCGAAGTTCGTTAGGCATGAAGCTATATTACGTAGAAAGCATTTTGAAATGAATGAAATGAAGAGAGGATAGAGTAAATTAACAGAGTATCTTCAATAGCACATGAACCTCACACCTATATACGATAATTGTTTGCATGAAGTTTCAGATTCCGTGAATCCTATCGGTGGTTTGAATGAACTAATGCGCTACACCGAAATCTGCAAGTTTGAAACATAGAAAAAAAGTATAAATTAATCCAGGTAACTAAAGAGAAGAGCGCACAAGAACGAAACACTATAGAAAATGACAATATGACTGAGTCTGTAAATGAGAGCAGCACGAATAATTCTCCGACCTCGATCGGAATCCCAAGTGGCTACGGCTTGTATTTGCCGGGAATTATCCCCGCAGGAAGCCAACGTTCCCGAAGTTTTCTACCCAAAGAACGAAATTTGTCGATACAAACTGATCAATGGTAAAAAGGAAGGAATGAATCTTTTTCAGTATTTCATATCAAAAGTAGATAAAATATGCGTGTTCTGTCTGCTCAGTCTTCTGAGACTCAATTGCGTTTGATTGACATAGACTAAGGAAAGTACATACTAAGCGCAGTAATGTCTTCGAAAAGTTGAAATTTTGCTGCACTTTGGCCAAATCGTTGCGTTATCAGATTCCAAAGACAGCTGACATACAGAGACGGATACAAGTATGGCTTAGCAAACTGGGAGTCAAACAATATTGTCGAAATCCTTTTCAACAAAAAAGAGAATTGCAACTACATTAAATTACTTAAAGTACTAGTACAAACCAAAGGGAACATAAACTTCACTTTATGGAAGGAACGCAGCTAAGGATGTGACCTATTATGTCGGAATGTAAGTGTGCATTTGCCAAGGAACGAAAGCGGCTAACCATTTAATTTTCTAAATAGACCAACTTTGGTTGGCAATTAGTCATCTATCAGTATAATCAACATTCTTTTTATAAGCCGAATAACCGATCCATTTTTTATATCCTAATTTCATGGAAGCATCATCCTACACGTTTCATCTGAATGCAAAGCAAGACTATGCCTAAATTTGATAAATAGTAGAAAGATCATTATGCACATCTTTAGAATGCGAACCTTCAATCATGAATATAAACGTTGAATCAGTTTATCAATTTTACTAGGCAAAGCACTACATATATAGCCAAAAATGTCAAATATACTATCTTATTTTTCATAACAGTGCCATAGTATCAGCTCACAATAACAAACATAAAACATTTCTAACTAATAGTATACAATGGTATCATACTGTGTTGCGCAGTGCATTTGTAGCATGATTTTGACATGTCTATGCATTATTAGTAATGTCCTACTGTTCCATTATAGTGCGGCTGTGGAGCAATATTACGGTAAGTCGTAGAACTAACCAGTTCATCAGCTACCATAATCATTCTACATATTGAATGTGTATAAACTTAACTAAATTGCATTTGTACCAACTACTAGATTATCATTTTTTCGAATACATGTACACTATGCAGCGTCTTTTCCGTTTATATAAGTTGTATGATTTAATCAATGTATTCATAATCTTTAAAATGCGCTAATTATTGTTTTGTACTCATCCTTGCCCCATAAACTGTGTCATTTGCTTTAGCACTAAATATCGTGAAAGTTTTCTTATTAATGAGATACTATGCTGCACAATATTTTAGAAATTATTTATTTGAGATAACATGAGGTTTGCGATTAGAAACAAATAATTGTAATTATGATGTACTTCGTTTTTATTCTTCCTCCCAATAATTACGTATAACGGCATGCGGATGCGGCAATTTTTGAACTTGATTTCCAAGTGAAAAAGTAGACTGTCTCTCGAAACTAAGGCAGTTAATGGGTTAATTGGATATTCGTAGTAGCAACATGCAATCCATTGTCATCATAAATGGTCAATCCTGAACGCCTCTTGCTAATCCACAAATCCTTTCCAGTGATTTTCTGTATATTTCGTCCAGGTGTTTTTATCATAAGAATGCGCTTTATTTACTTCACTGTGGAAATTCGGTGAATGCCTAAAATTAGCCACGAATGGCTTTCGCATTGTCAAGAATTAAAGTTTAATATTTGTCGAAGAATGATTCTGAACCCCTTTTGACCACCTTCATAAAGGTGCGGAATGATATTTGAACCGAAATTAGTATCTAAACTAAGTGAAAACAAAATCAAGTATTGGAAATGTCAATTTTTGACATTTGGTCGACGAATATTGCCCCAATGGTGACAAAGTCTGATGATGACGAACAACTTACCTCTCACGTAGGTTATGTAACGAAAGCTATTGCTTCGTTGTTTCGACGGGTTCACATCCTCTAACGTATTGAAAATTGAGCTGCCATTATAAGCTTGAGTTAAGGAGAAAACACAAAACATGTTACAGCACAAAAAGTAAGAATCACAGAAGCTTCGTGCAGGTACATGTAACGGAAATGGTCTTCCTGTATTATTCAAGAACACTCAGTAATGAGATTTCACACCCGAACAAACTCAACAATCAGTCTAAATTTGAAGAGCAAATCCTGAGATTTTCATAAATGACCGATATTTGAACATTGGCAAAATATGTATGTAGGTAATGTAATTGTATGAATAATAATTAATTAAGTTCTCACTCAAATATCATGCGCAATGAAAAATTACTAAAATCCTAATGAAGCATTATATTAGTCATTTAAGGCCGTATCACATCACCTGCATGTTACCTGTTGCGTTTTCAAAGTCATAGATATATGGTCAAAAAACTATTCATGTAATCTTTGATGAAATCCCGAACACAGGAGGTAGCAGTTGAACACGTCATGAACATGCAATACGATAAAAGGGATGTAAGTATTGCGAAATGTCAATGTAACTGCCAAAACACAGAAGTTGAAAAAAGTTTGACGAGAGACAATCTGATAGGATTTGACCAGGAAGATCGATGAATACTATGATAAAGAATTCTTCATCACACTATTCATGTAGGCATTTGTTATGACGTTGCAGTGCAAAAACTTGGTTAGTCTACAAGTACATGTTTGCGTTTCAAACGACGTTCAAAAAGAAACACGCAATGCGTTGGTGATGTGATGCAGCCTTAACTGTTATGACGTTGCAGTGCTTTAACTTCTTGTGTGGTTACATCTACGTGTTCGCACTTCAAACGACGTTCAGTAGCACAGCGTAGACGGAAATGTTTGAATCGCATACTTGTAGTTAGTAGTTAATTGGTAGATTCTCTAACAGCACACTCGTTTGAAGTTAGACATCATATTTCCAATTCAGCACTGATTTTTGCACGTCAGAAAAGTTGAGTATGTCGCGTTGTGACGGGCGTTCAGCCAAAATCAAAAAGGATGAGAGGCACCTTAAAAACAACGTCTATCTGTCCACATTTTTCTGCTCGTAAGTCAACCAGTGTTCCGATCAGCTTATTTATCTTAATTTCAACGATAAATCCAAATTGATTTGTGAAACTTGATTTCATATTTGTGTTGCTGAATGGTTCTCCCCCTGTCATCTGATGGATGTTACGTTGTCAGTAGAGTGAACTGCCTATTAGCTTTGATCAGCAAAGCGTTTTATTCTCCAATTTCATGTTCAGGTGACTTATCTTGATGATGGAAGTATAATGCGTGAGCAACATATCCAGACAGACCAGAAAAAGAAACCTCTGTCATTATAATGATTTTCAAAGATGATGACTGTGATTTATTTCACCATAGTAACGACCTTGGTAGAGGATATTTTATCCTACTATAATGTTTGACAATAAGAGTGATTGCTGCACATGAAATATTGTCTTAATGAGAAAATCATCCATCATTATTTCAAGTTGTGTTCTTCTTGTGTTTGATTGTCATGTGTTGTTGAATATCACTGACTGAATTCTATACTTGCGGTAGGTGTAATGAAAGGGTTCTGGCTGGGAGGGTGATGTATCTTCGGTGTTGGGGTACAGGTCGGGTGTAACTTCGCAGTACGAAACAGACTCAGGAGATAGTCCGAGCCTAAATACCTCATCGACGACATGAGGAATTACTTTTCATGTTGGCATTAGGAAAAATTAGCTTGCAACTGTCTGCATAAAACGAACATAAAACCAAAAATAAAAGTGCAAGTATTAAACCAATCACACATGTGGAAATATACATTCTGAAATATGTTATATTGATTCATGTGGGATTCATGTGATACAAATATTTAGAAAGAGATAAATGTAATCACTATTATCATAAAGCGCCTGCTGCAATGAAAGTACAATATAAATAAATTTACTTATGAAGATCAAACTTCATAGACGTACAAGTAAATGAAATACGTCAGCGCATCTATGGTTTTTGATCACTTGAACGAAATGGACAGAATTATGTTCAATACTAATTATTTCAATATAAAGCTCCTTAACATTCCGGTGTGTTCAACAAATCTTCATGTATGAGTCTTCATTCTTTCGTGTATGAGACTTTATTCTTTCCTGTATGAGACATCTAACGCTTTGTTTTCATGCGACGGTGAACTGTGCTGTTAGTATTGACACATCCAGCTTGCGCTGCACTTTGAATTAAAGTCGAGACAGAATAATCACCGATATGCTTCCATGGAAGTGCATCGAAGCTGAAAAGGGAATTTCTCCGGCCATGAAAAGAAAATTTCCAGCTATGTCCTGCAAATCATTCAGAAGTCGAATATAAATGACCGTAGTGAGGTACAATCGATGATCATGTCAATATTCAACAATAATTACTTGATAGTTTGGCAAACATTTTCAATTACAGGATAACATTGACTGTGCAGACGACATTTCTGATGCTAAGATGGAAGAGAAATATTTCAATTATTTGATAAGTGACTACTTAGGATCCAAATGAAATTTCCACGATCCACTCAAGCGCTAACATACTGCGGCAAATCAAAGAGCATGCTCGCACATTCCAAGATAAATATTAACTTTTCTCATAACAAAACCCACTGAGAAGCAGAAAGAGATGTTGTGATCCGAAGCTTGAACTCGCGATACGTGCGAGATAAACGAGGAAATAATATTAGAAGTGTAAAACTAAGAAACAAGTGAGAGCTAATCGGTGGTATTGTAATTGTTAACTTACGTAACTACATCACTAAACAGCAGTTTGAGTTGTTGTGCTAGAGGGATCATTGGAATCATCGGTTCCCGTAAAGCGTTTATCTTAATGACCACATAAGGAAACAAAATAGCCTTCGTAAACAAAATAGCCCAAAGAAAAACATCATAATTCATTTAAAGATCTATCAGATAGGAAACGACTCTGCCAGCAAACCTGATATGCAAGACTATCATTTGAATATTCGACATTAGATAAGGCCAGTGAGCGGTACACAGAATCAGTCATGAGCCATAGACGACAAAACTTAGAATAGCAATGGACTGATTTCAATGAGAGCTGGCACATGCATACAACGCAAGCCATTAGCCATCAGCAATAAGCTGCGTCATCTGCTTTATGAGCAAGTCGATCAAGCATCAGGGTGATGGCTAGTTCTTGTACCCGAGGCTCAAGAAAATTAAGACATAAGGATTTGGCGAAGTGATCCAGTTCATCAATGACAATCTCCCAGAAAGATATTTTTGCAGAAAACACATATTTTCGTAGAAATCGGATTATCAATTCATCACAAATAAAAGACTTTGAGAAAATTGATGCCATCTGCAATAGAAACGGTGGCCCCTGTTGTCATATAACTCGATCTTGCACTGTGCGCAAATAAAGCTATAGCTGCTGCTGTAGCAGTACCTTCGCTATAGTGTTATCATAGTTTCCTGATGTTCCTTAGTGGTTTAAACATGGATTTAAAAATGCCAGAATCTATTAAAAATTAGACACGTATTATAAAAAGAACGTAAAAGCAAGATTGTAGAGAAATCGAATAAGTCAAAATCTACAGGAATAAATCAGTTAAATTCTTGGCTGTTTGATTTAACCTTTTAGTTTAAATAGGATTTGATTTTTACTTTATTTTGTCAATGTTAAAGAAGTCACTTCAATCTTCTTTTACCGCAGTTGAAGCGTAGGCAAGAGTTTGATAATAAATTACAGAAAATGCATCAGTCGCGAATTTCGCAATATATTCTTCTTGCAGAATGCCAAGGACGAACGCGGGGAAAACGCTTCGTCTTTAAACAATTCCCGAATTGTAAGTACAACTTATAGAATAATTGAATTACAAATAAAGTCGCAAGTTGCAGTTTCTATTTGCATTACGGGGACAAAGAACGTTCAGAAAATGAAACAATGTAATCCCGAGAACGACGCAAGTACTGCTATTCATTGTTATATGGCACTGCCGAAAACGACGATTTCCATTTAAGGAAACATTCGCTACAAACCTTAAAATATGACAAGATATCAAAGCAAATGAGTCGAATACATCCCTCGAGGCATTATTCTTTGACAACAATGCAGAAACAAATAAAATTAATTGGTTATGGAAAGTAAAAAACAAAACTAGAGAGATGGGGAATTTTGTTCACTTAGATCTGAGAAAAGAAGGATATTTCGCATACACTGCAATCGATCAGCTCTCATAACATTTTCGCATTCTTAAAATATTTGCATAATTTTCGAAATTCATTTCATTGAAATAGTCGCCTGACAAATTCAATGCATCTCAGACGACATGAAGGCATTGAAGTGAAGAGGATTTTAATCCTCAAATACCGATTTTCAAATGAACTTCAGCAACTATTTCCATTGCTTGAGAGATAAAATTCACAGGGAAATAGGAACTGCGAGTAACAAGCGTCTACAAAACCAAAACATCTTCAGAGACAGTGCAAAATCGAGTGAACGATATCTTTCTATGGAATTTATTAAATTTGGCAAGTAACAACTTTGCACCGCAAGAGCATCCTTACAAACTAAGGAGAACGCAGCGTCGATGTTGTTTTGAGATGAACATAAGCCATTGTACGGGCCGAGAAGCAAAACCAGCGCCTAATTCTGGGACGTTATCATGCCACAGCGAATGTCCGCCATCACAGTCAAGCACTAAGAAGAGAAGTGAGAGAGAGAGAGAGAGAGCATGTGTGTGTGTGAGAGAGAGGGAGGTAGTAATTCCAGGCGGATAAAACACTAAACTTCCGACTTTCAGCTTCGAATTCTCGACTCAATAATTTGAGATATGATACCACGCCACTTTGTGGGGCGCTTTGACAAAGCGAGCTCTGTTGTCAGATAACTGCAGTCGCATACACACTCATATCACAATTAAAATAGTTTTGCTAATATCAGGTATACGGAATACTATATCTGGCACTATAATCATTGAATCCGGCTCCAAATCTGTTCCTCTGAAAAATATAATGAAGAAAAATTCCCTCCAAAAACGTACATGTATGCCGGCTGATTTATGGTGATCAAAGCAAATGGTTTTATCATTTTCGTCCCACTTCCTGATCTACAACTATCTGCCTCTTACTTTGATGAAGAATAAAAAAACAGCAAAACACATTTCACACAGCCATGTGGCAGCTGAAGACAGCAAAAATAGAGGTAGAAATTAATGCTAAACGGAAAATAAATAAAGCTGTCTTAAGATGAAGCGCAAAGTTACAAAGGTCTGCAATGTGAAGGACATTAACTTGATTGCTGTATGTGACCTTTATTATCAGACTGAATCATTACAAGTGAAATAAATGTTAAATTGAACCGAAGTTCATCACTTTTGTGGAATTTACGTTTTACAGCGTAAACGTATAGCAAACACGTTGTAAAACAAAACATAAGAACGATTCAGGTCAATGTAAAGACAAGCAGACGAAGGTATTCAATATAACCGTGTATCAATTTGACAAATTCATCAGATAATGTTGGAGAAGAATGAACATAATCTGCATTAAGCTTGGCCCTGTTATCTTCTGATTTTGTGCGAAGTCACCAGGAAGAGCATCAGGATCGAAAGAACCACAACGCTCCAGCAGGTGGAAGACATATTGGGGATAACATGGAAAGACAAGACAAAAGCAGAGTGGATAAGAAACAAGACGAGAGTCGAAGATCTATTAGCCACAGTCAAAGGAAGAAAGTGGGTGTGGGCAGGACATCTAGCCAGTTACAGAGACAATGGATAGACGAAGACAACAACAGAATGGATTTCAAAGGATGGTAAAAGGGAAAGAGGTAGGCAAAAAACAAGATGGAGAGACGAACTCGGGAACTTCTTGCGACCAACGTGAAGTCGATGGACGACCAATAGAGAGGACTTGTGGAGGCCTTTCTCCTGCATTGGAGATGATAGTAGGGAAGCGTTGTACAAAGACACTAAAAAGGTTAGAACTAAAGGTTAGAAAGGGAGAGGGAAATGCTTCAATTCTAAAATGGCCCGCAAAGAGGACATTAACTGTATTCGTAATATGTACAACGCACTGTAAATTCTACATATATCAGTCAGTAGATGCACTACTGTTCATTGATGCCAGAGTCCAAGGAGGCAGATTACTTAAATTTTTGTTTTCCCTCTTAAAATGAGTTTCAAATATTGTACTTCAGAAATATATTTTCTGAAAAAATGGAGAAAGTGGTTCGATGGTCAACCTCAAAGCTTTTCTGCCATTACATGGCCTACTGAGATAACGTGAATTGATCTGAGCACCGACTTTATCAAACAATTTTCTTACTGAAGTTAAAGGTATGGTATATACTCCCGTTTAGGTCGTCTGCATTGAAAGACGAGTGCGCATGCCATCCAAATGACCTGAGTACAAGTCGTCGTTGGTGTTTCAGGACTCACACTGGATTGAAATGATATCATTGTTGATAAGCTCAACTGAGTACAATAATTCATTGATAGCATTGATAAGTTACGGTTTTGAGAGAATAAATGTATTTTTGAACTTATCCATGCTCTACCTACAAAGCAACAGCTCCGGGTGTACTTGTACATGTATAGCAGCAACATTCAGCGTGCTAATGATCAGCCGTCGGATTGACTCGGGCACAAGTAGGCCCCGCAGCTTTAGTAGCATGATTGCATAGTAAATTCTGCGACTTATGCGATAGTGGCGTGCATGATATCAAATTACTTATTCACAGCGTTTTGAGAGAAAAAGGTGAATGTTAATTTATTAAGATAAATTGAAAAATAAGGGAAATCGACATGCAAAATACATCGCTTCCATTTTTCACGAAATCAACGTTTTTCTCCATCCCTAACTCAGTATTATAATGGCGTTATGTTTTCAATGTGAATACGTGACGCTAAATGTTGATGTCCTCTCTGAACGAAGCAGCGAAGAAAGTGTACTAGAGATCTCTTGTACTAGAAACTGTACAAGAAAGTAGACAATATTCTGCTCTGTCTAGTTCCGAAGCTTGAATCGGGACAAGAGAATGATTATACCTATGAATGACATAAAAAGCTGTCCCCAGAAGGTACTTTGAAATCATTACTGGTGTGAAAACTGTTGACTAGCGACTTTCACTACACATTCATGTGGCTTCGTTTGAGATCATTGGGTTCTGTGATTAATGAAAGCAAAAAGAGTTCAATAAAAACACGCAGATCTAATATATCAATTACGAACTATGACATCCTTAACCTTGATTATTTCCTAGCCAAGAGACGTACATATATTTGACTATGCCGCGAATGAATGTATCATAGTCTCACTCTCAACTACATTCAAAGCGCTCGTCGATTGCAATAAATCACAAGATTCATTAAGTCTAAATGATAGGTGCGGGAGGTGTATTCAAAGCGACCGACGTTTGTAATGCATTATATGTTTTATTCCGTCTGCATTATATCGAACTTGCATCTATCTAACTCATCAGACAATTATCTGGTGCCCTCAGACTTGACAAAGGCGTCAATGGTTTGTCGCGGCATTAGCTAGCGGATGATAGCGATTCATTCATTTATTGAGACGATAGGCTTGCAATCGATAAATTATCCAATGAAAATACTCGCAGAAACGAACTCCTAGATTTAAATGCCACGAAAATGAGTTAAACAGTTTCTAATTTTAGAAATAATCTCTCACACTGAATATTCAATTGGTGTTTACAGCTAAAACCGATTAGCTTGAGGCGAGACATGTATGATTTTGCCAAATCAAGTCATTATCATCCATAAAAATCACTGTTGCCAGTGACATACATTTTCCTTATTCGAACATTTCATAAACCATCTGCTAAAGCTATCTCTCAACAACCAATACTTCAAATTACCTGTGTTAGTCAAGAAGACGTGCATTCTTGCCAATCCCCTGCAGAATTATCCTCATTCACCACATGGAACATCCACCACACTTCCGGAGTTCGATTTAACACCTGGCGATACACGATTCTTGGCAGACGTCACATTATTAAATTAATTAAGGTAACTCCATTGACGACATTCGTTTCATTATGGTAATGAAATTTACAAGGCGGAATATCGGTCATAGCGTCCAGCAATTTGTTATCCCTTCCTCAAATGATTTTCTCGATTCCCAGTCGTGTCATTTATTTCAAACGGCATGGAACTTTGATTTTACAGTTTCTTCTATGATTGGAAGCTTTGAAATGGCTGACAGAAGAGTGAGAATTATTCATTCGTTTCTCCTGTCAGTTTGCGTGATAAACCCGTGTTAAAGATTTGTAAAACGAAAGTTCTGCTTTCAATATTTCTAAAACCGATGACCGTCATTGTCGGAAAAGAAAAAAAGAAATTAAAGCTTTGTTCTTCTCAAAGCTTTCTATGAGAAATATAGTCATTATGTAATTTCCAAAAGTTTTGAGAAGCAAAATAAAATCAGAGATTCGTGAAGTCACTGTCACTTCCACTGCCTTTGGTCTTAGGGAAATGGATCAATAGGATATCGACAAAACCTTTGTTTTTTCTATTAAATAAAATCTGCTGTTCTTTCCTTAGATATCAACACAAGACAAAATAACATTGACTTTTAAAAACGGATAAAGAAAGGATTCAGAAATGCGAGACAGAAAAATCGGCTAAGACTTTGTAGAAAATCTCCCATGAGTCTTCAGAACAATCGATGAAATCAATGATAAGGACGTACGTGCGGCAATTCCAACATGAAGTAGCTCATTCAGCATCAATCGGCACTGCATGCAATCATGCTACTATTTCTGTGGTGGTTCGAGTTTGAAATTCAAAATAATAACTTGCTTGTCTCTGTTACAAGGATTAAGTTGTGACGAAACTAAAAGCCAAATGCTAATGAAAATTGCTGAGTTTATCTATTAATTCTCAAATTTCATTACAAAGTTAAATAGAGTGACGCAAAAGTTTCAGCGATATCACAACAAACCAAAAACCAAGCTCAAAAAGGTTTTAAATTACGAAAAATAATGTTGTTGTTTGAAAATAGTAAGTCTGTGAAACATAAGAATTATTCATTGATTTTCAATGTTTGAGTATTGAGTGGTCATGCCTATGGTCAATGCTACATTTTCTGTATCTGAATGTGTGTACTGCATACATGGGTACATTTCATACTCATTCATTTGTTTATCATTGAATGTTGACAGACAGTCATGACCTAACATAAATATTCGTCAACTCTGCCGTGCTTCGGCTGAAGATGGCTACTTTAAGAGCTTTACTAGAGCATCATTTTCAACACTTCCTTACGTAAATAAGTTCGAGTTACATAGAAGAGCGTTACTTGCTAAGTTTGAAGACCAGCAACTATTTCTGATAAAGAAATCGACAACTCAATTACCGAAATCATACTTCGCAACTACGGACTTTTGTGCGACACTGATATTAATGCGACCACAGTGTAACGTTCAACATCAAGGTCAGCAAGAGCATGAAACTACATGCATGCTGATTCATTTGGTTGTGGCTAAATTACATGGATTTATGTTTCCTCGACCTGTAGTCATTGAGTCAATTCTTGATCTACATGTAGGTATATAGAGGGAAAATTCAGGGACCTACGAATGTCTTACCAATGGATTCCAATTTCAGTTAATCCAAGAAACAGATAATTGAGTAAACTTATTTCACTATGAATTGAAAAAAAATCAAAAAATATGCTACGTCCTAAAATATTGAATTTGAATTGCAGTTTTGAATTTGAGTCGCATGCATCAGTCAAAAGCATGCTTTTATGTCATTCCTCTTCTATCGAGGCTTGAATAATGCTGATATGGTCACGCTGCTGGAGCAGTGTCTTCTCTACCCAATTCAACTGACATTCCGGGGTTCGACCACACGACCGAGAGAGTACCGGGACTACCCCAGCTGCTGTGCCACAGATGTGATAAAAAGCTGTTGATCAGGTAACTGGACCTATCGGTTCATGCACCAACAATACAGCCTATTTAGCATCCTACCTGTTGCATTCAAGACGTTCAGAACGACATCCAGCGCCGATATCACGGAGTCCGATTTGGTAACATCGAAGGCATTCGTGGAGAAAGACGTTAGGAATCCAATGAGAAATATAAAAGAAGTGTAGACAGCCATAGCGCTGGAAGAATTCACACGTAGAGATGTTGAATCGTAGAAGATACGCTCAAAAGATACACTGTGAGGCCGAATCATAAGCTCGCCCCATCAGAAGCTCACTATGACACTCGACGCGACGAATATTAGAATCTCTTAAGTCCGGACTATCATGTGAACAGGAACTCTATGGTCACGACGAAACAGAATAAAAATTCACACGAGACTTGAAGATGTTAATAGATGTTAATTTGATTGATACGGACTGACCATATCCGAGCATTGTGATTCTTTCAAAATAGATTCAAGAACAGAGGATGAGAGAGTAACGGCACGTCAGTTTCAAGGATTCAAGAGGCCAATGAGAAGCGAGTTGGGAAAATCATGACTTCCCTCCCACCCAGCGACAGCAGTAGAATGCAGCGCCACTTCCTGAGCACATCGCAGAACGGGTAGCTGGTAAGGTTGACTACGTTGCGAATAAAGGCAGGACTATATCTCTTCTTTAACACTTCATTGACGCGTCAGCTATCTCGATAATTCGCACCCAACAATGTGTTAAGTTGCGAACCGACAGCCAATTGTTTTCCGATTAAACAGAAAGATAGTGGAAATATCACAACGTCTCTGTTAATTTTATAATATTGCGCAATTTGCTAACTGAGCAATTTATTACAGTATAAATAAGCTACCTTTCAAATTTCTTGGGAAATTGTACGATCTGGGAGAGAGAGAGCGGATGCTTTGACCTCAAACGCACGCAAAGAATATGGAGAGAGTTTTCGACTACCATTAGATTACTCGATGCACACCACAAGCAGTTATTTAGTCATTGCAAAAGTTAGGAAAACGACGCTCATTCTACCGTACTCATCGCAGCGGACTTTCACATTTAATTTTCACTGAGAATCGGAGAACAGTTACCGACAAACACCACCCTAGGATCCTTTCCATCATGAAGCGCCAGTTTATGCGGAAAACGTTCGATACAGAGGGAAATAGAAAACATGAAAGGAATTTTGTAGGTTTTATTTCTCTTAACTAAAACTTTACGGCCACGATGACTGTCTACCGAACGACTGTTATTCCCTTAATGACCAGAAGTTGTGTTCAATCGCAGATAAACGGCAGTGTTATTTCGCTTGCGTGAGGACATAGCATTGGAACAATTGAAAAAATGAAATTTTCTAAAAATCAGGTTCTGTTTGAGATTTAAGTATCTGCGGAATAAAATATGAACCACAGTACAAGGATTATCTATTTCAAACACTCACACTACAAAAGTATTAGTCGATGTGCATCTTCTGAATTAAAATAACAAACAATTACGCGTCTGTGGAAGCTGATATTTACGGAAGTTCGTCTCTCTGGAACGAATTTATTGCTGCAAATCCTGCAGTATGTGAAAAATCAAATATTTCTGTTAATATCATTTTGAAATACATCGTAAATGTCAAGGATAGTAAATAAGTAATCCATCATGTCTGTCTGTCTAAATAAATTGTTTCAATAATCAGGGCATTTCCATCCGAATTCCAATAGTAGCTCCAATGATAGCAAATAAACATCGATAATATTGAAGCATATGATAAATAATTCCGTAGTTAGAGTGGAGAGTCTCAAGGATAATCGCTTAGCTTGAAACTAATTCAATCACATTTTCACAATACGTAGCACAAAGTACGAACATATCAAATTCTGAAGCAGCGATCGGTCATGATGAAATACATGTAAGCATGAAAACAAGAATGTTTTTTTCATTTCAATACAAACAAGTGAAACTGAGGTTGAAATTACGGATCAGCTGAAACGCTGCATGGATGATGGGTGTCATAACTACAGAGATCTTTGAGGAAGTAAAGCCACATGGATCTACAGTCCCTCGCCTGCATGGATTGTCGCAAATCCGTAATGGTATTCCATTACGCCCAACTTAAAGCATTTCAGGTTCTGCTCAACATGCTTTGGTGAAATGGATGGCTTCAGTTCTGAAACCAGTCCTGACGTGAGTGGCCATTCTCTGAAAGACTCATTTAGCCTACCCTAGGCGATCATGTGCAAGATTTGAATATCAGTAACAAAGTTATGGCATCCTACGATGTGTTGGCGCTGCTTAAAAGTGTCCCACCTATGGAAGCAGTAAAAATAGTTGAAGAGACCATCTTTAAGGCAGGTTTCACTTTGGATATTCCTTTCTCAGTTCTCAAATAGTTGTTGATATTATAAATGAAGGATATTCAATTTCTTTTTAATGACAAACACTGCCTTCAGATCGACGGAGTAGCTATGGAGAACCCTCTTGGTCCTGTCAAAGTTAATATTTTCTCTTGTGTTTTTTGGAAAAACAAATTATCTGCATCAATCAAACGACATTCATCATTTTTTGCGCGATACATGGATGATGTTTTAATGGTTTTAATGAAAAATCGACACAGCGTCGACATCATTTGACGCTAATTGAATGATCTTCATCCAAGTGTGAAATTTACGATGGACATTAAAGAGGATAACAAAACTTCTTTTTTGGATGTCCTGACAACTCGCGACGATTGCGGCTCAGTACTTTTGTCAGTCTTCCGCGAATATATTTTCTTTCCGGGGAATCCCATCAAAACTGTATATTTGTCGATCGAATCGCAAACTTACAATGTATGAATAATCGAAAATAATGATCCTCTCCCATCTGTACTGCCATAAGCTATTGCTAAAAAGTTCCATTGTATTTTCGAAAAGTCCTTAAAAATATAGACGAGTCTGAACATGCCTGGTGAATAGCGTCTCTTTGTTTCCATCAAGCGTAGGTACTTAGAACTATGGTCTAATTAACTCGGTCTACGGTAATTTAGCGCATTCAGCGAACATAACAGTATTCCGGAGTATAAAGCTATCATCATCAGTGTCTGATAAATATCTAAAAAAATCTGAAAATTCTGAAAAACATTCAAAATTAAAATTTGCACAGTGAAAATTAACTTATTTTACTATTGCTAAATGTGATTGGTCAGTGCGGTGAAGTTAGCGAAGAATAGTGCGTGAATTAACACAATACGCCGGCCCTGTCAGATCCACTCGCTTTGTTAGATTCAAAGCACAGCGAATGTGAGTCACGAACAATAACATGTAGGCATTTTTTTCACTTATAAAAAATGCATCAGGTGTTTTTAGTATTGCACATGGGTATAATGCGTAAGTACATCGAGCTGTATTTTTCATGAAATCTGGATGGTACTGCAGACCATTGTCATGCAGCATCTCATTTGACAATGACAAGTAAATATATAGTACAACTTGCAAATGAAGTGAATGGTAAAAATGCACCCGATGATGCACGTGTGCGCAATATATTTGTACATAGATCATCTTATCAATGTTTCTGCTACTGGTGAACTGGAAGGGATTATTCGGTGATTTCATGTTTAAAACGCAAAAAGAAAATCTTTTTTTTAAGTTACTGGCACAAAGACTGCTCTCAGTGAACTACATCGGATAGAATTTGCCAAACTGAACATGTCATGGAGAATTAACAAAGTAAGAGTTTATAACTGATAGATCGAACTTATTGAAAAGAAGGGATTAAAATTGAATTTCACTTGTTTACCGCCGAAAGATCGATGAAAAAGGTGCAAGGAACAAGACTACAAGGACGATCAATTAAGTGATGGATGGATAATCTATACATCCTGATGGATTTTGATATATGTGCAGAAAATGACTGATAAAGTCAGAACAGACAGCTACAGAGCACACTATTGAAAATAAAAAATGAAATTTTTGGGAGATTGAGATAGCAACAATTAATCCTTTATCTTTCTCAACAAACTTTGTTCTAGCAATTGTTTGCTGTTTGCGATATTTGGAGTGCTGTGGTTTAGAATCATTTTTTCTTTGGCCTGGGGTTATTTCAATGGTTCAATATATAGAATTGCCTTTCATCTCTATAGTTTGGCTCAGAGACAACAGGCAATGAATTTCAAAATCTGTTTCTACATTATCGATAATCATGCTAAGTTCCGGTGTTCTCTTGCATTGATTCAATTCCATTTATCATAAAAGAAAACATCAAACATCAAAAGAAAAGCTAGTACGTAAAATGAACTCTACATGCGCTTGTAAACTGCAATTCAAGATTCATTATAATACTCTTATGTACGGCTCTCAGCTTACATTCTGCAACTTTTTATTTAGAAGAATTGAACATCTCCTGAAGAGTAGCAGTTCATGTTTAGAAATCTACTACGGGCTATCACCGTTGTCATAACATTTCAATCCAACGAATCAGTCCTTCGGATAGATCGTATTTTCATGTCCTTTATACAGTACCGTTCCTAAATGTTTTTCTGTATCAATCATGTTCTTGAATCACACAGATGCAATGTGTGTGACTTTTCCTTTACAAATAAAACCTTTATACTAATTAATGAATTTTAATATTCTGAGCTTGTGAGGTAGAACGCGCGCACATATATTGCGAACTTATTGCTAACAAGAATGGGCTTACTATCAGATTTTGTCTAAATAAAACATCACAGTACTGCCGAATACGTTGTAACATTATAAAATCTTGATACATTGAAGAAATGAAGAAAACAAATCTGAAAATAATGAATTCACGAAAGGATAATAAATAACAATCTTCAACTCAATCAACTAAATTATGAATTAAGTGAACTGTATGAGATTTTTCAATTTTCAATAAATTGTATTGTATCATTAAAAGTATTGCGTCAAGAGTTTATTTTCGTGCAGATTCACCTAAAATTGTCAATTTTCTCAAGCAAACATTCTTCAACTCAGGCGTGACGACAATTATATAAGAAATATATCCATTTTTACGACTCAATGGATAATTAAGATTATACTATGTTCAGCTATGAAACCTTACATCGAACATTTTGCATATGACAAAGTATTGAAAATTAAATACACTGTGTAACCCACGGAAGCTGCAAATCGATGATATGTCATATGAAAATAAAGGTGGACTTCTCAAACATACGTGAACAAGTGCATGGCAACTTTGATTGAACGAACAGCAATTTTAGCGATGACAAAATGATTTTTTATGTTTGAAATAAAAATGGATGGCTTCCTTCAATGAAAAAATATTTTGTCAGAAATCAATGCAGCTGAAAATCACATCAAACCCATCTAAGTGTATTCATGGAGAACAAACACTGTCTATCGTTTGTTACTATATCAGCAAGAATTATGAATATTAAATGGAAACTCGATATCCATTTGATGCCGAATTTGAGAGAGAAATGGCATAGTCAGAATTCAGAATCATCTACTTTATGAAACCCTACGTAAAATTAGCACATTCAGTATTGATTGTCTCTTAAATTCTCAAGCGAATGCATTGCGTCAAGAAATCCTGCACCACTTTCTTTGGAATCTGCAAAGTAAGTGTGCATGGAACTCTGAATATACGACATGCTATGCTTAATATTACAGTGATCCCGTGACTAGATAGTTGATGAGAAGAACTTACGATTAGAGACAGGAGAAGTCCTTGGTTAGAAAAGACATGGTGATCTGAAACTATTTGTCAGTTGAGTCGGGCATCTAATGTACAAAACTAATGCCACATTATAATTGAGTACAATTCAGTGTTGATGCCGTGAGACATCAATTTTTGAGTACACTCTCTTGACTATACAATGTGTCTCCATAATTGACGATGAAATGCAAGCCTACATTTTACTGAGAGAAATTCTTCCAGTGATAAATTATTTGCTATAATTTTGATTAATTTAGATTCATGAACTTCGCAAGCAAAATTGCGTTGTTGTAGAATTTGCATGCTGTTCATTAGATACTTGAAAATTTAGGCAAGCTTCACTTTTCACACCAAATGTTGTGCGACAGAAAGTTTCTGTTTACTTTCAGAACCGTTTTGAACGGAATCATTTAGGAAAGCTTCCAAATAAGCAATACGAAGGAGAGTACAAGATTAACTAAAAAACCTATAAAATCTGTGCCAGTTGTACATTCGTGTTAAGTTAAGTAAGCAAGTAAGGAAATAATGGCGAATTATCTCCTAAGAAATAACTTACTTGAAAGTTCTTTTCCTGTACGTAAATATCAAATTATATGACCATAGTGGTAAAACCTATAGATATTATATTTAGCTTCTGGTAGGATACTACTATTGAAAATTAGGTCGCATGATGTCAGCAGTACACCTAGTCCTCATGTCATGTGCTCTAGATATTCATGGTCCGAATTCCTGTTCATATGGATTTTCAATCTGCATGTAGCTAAGTTCAACTTCTTACTCATTCATATTTCCAATTTAAAAAGATGTAAATGGAATATGAATGCATCGGTCAACATACAGCATAGTATTTTGCATTAAATATGCCTGCAGTAGTATTTGAGCATAGAAGTCAAAAGCATCTAAACAAGCAATACAAAGCAGTTTATGATATAGAAAGGTTGGTTCAATCTACCAAATTCCTCATTCAAGTTGTTCAAATTGACCGATGAACTTTTACTACTCTCCTAGTAGTAATTTTCAATTCAACTTAGCGGAATGTCAAAGGGTCGTAAATCACTCATTGAAATGTGAGGGAGAGCTAACATCGAGAATTTTGTTTTGCAATTAGCCGTCTCATCAAATTTATCACCTATCTAAATATCTCTCTTACAATCTCATGTTGGGTGTTAATTTTCCTTTTTCAAGCGATAATGAAGTGACTTACATTATTTCAAACCATGGAAACACCATTGCAGACATGAGAAAATGTGTTTACAACATGTATTTCCTTGTGTAAATCTTTCTTTTCGTTGCATATCTAATCAAAAAATTCGATGTACCGAGAGTTGTCTGTATATCATACGGGAAAAAATCTACAACGTTTGATGCAGTGCATTTCAAATTTAATGATTGAGACAGATATAGATAGAAGTTCAAAAAAACAAATTAAGGAAAATAAAAAGAAAGTCAAATAATCGGCTACTTTAGATACGGCTTCAAATAAACACAAACATCACCAAATTAACAAATGGCCTCTTGAATTGTAGCTGCTGTATAGTCTACTTGCTACTTTTCATTGCTCAGCAGTTTTCAAAATATTGAGACCCAATATTTGATTCAACCAAATGAAATTTGTGAGAGAACTGCATTTCGCCTTCGGTTTTCACATCACAATATTTATTTATCTGATTTGTGTATTACTTAGCTTTTCTAACCTTATTTGCTTCAAGGACGGCGATTCGCCCCCTCGAATTGATTAATCTCACGATCAAACGAATGATCTCTAGAGCTATCCACAAAGAACGTCCGAAGCGAGAGGGCTGGACAAATGCAGTCATTTTCTGACATGTATGGGGTGGGGTTGGAAGTCAAGGAAAATGTGAATGCGTTCGCAACCTCAAGGACTCACATCAAAGATAGATGAGAGTAGCGTATGCTTCTGAGTCAGATACGATACGATACGTAAACAAAAATACAAAAGCCATAAGGAGTCTCAATGAGATGAACACGAAGCTGTCAGTTCGTGAACTATCCTGCATTTTATCTATAGTTATCTTTCATTCTTCTTTTGAAGCAGACGATAACTGATGACATCAGTCGCTTTCGGTAGTACATTTGAGCATTTTGTACGCTGCTATTGTTCAGGATTCCATCAATATACGTGCAAATCAGCTTTAGGATTCAACCCGCCCCTTAAACATGTGTGAAGCAAAAGCAATTCAGTAAGTAATGAAAACACATTATCATTATAAAATTTGAGGATTTTAGAAAACTATGATTGTCGTGTAGACCCATACATGCTAATCTTTTAATGACGTGCGTTTAAGAAATGCCAGTATTTTGCAGATATCATTTATGGATGGTCCATTATAAGTTTTTCTTCAGTAGCCTTTCCTAACTTTCTTTTGGTATGGTCTCGGTGGTGTGATGTTCACGTTGACTTCAGCATCACGGCCACAGTAGGCTCTCAAAACAATGCATGTGTCAAAATGTTGCCGAAAATATTTTTTTGACATGTACGGCTTACAAGTTTCTCTAAAAGAAGCTTACTTCATGAAATGATTGTAATGGATGAAAGATGGACGTGACTTGTACTTGTATGAGCACTTTTGGTGTGTAGTTCTAAATGACATGCTCATACTACTTATGAAGGTCTTGAGTAGCGAAGAATGGAGATAATGAATGAAATTTAGCCCTATCCTTGAGCAGCTATTATGAAATTTAACAAATTATGCGTTTGAATTCAAAAAATGCCATCTATGGACACAAAAGCAACTAAAAGAGCAAAAATGCCCCCGCAAGAAACAGCATACGAAATCACGCATGCATCAATGGTTACATGTTGTGATTTGTACCGGTGCAGTGTCCGGTGCAAGTCACTCTGCGACCGAGAGACCTGGGTTCAAATCTTGGTCTGCTCAAATCGACTTTTAAAATAGGAGCACTTTGCTTTTATGCTGAACACTCAGCATGGAAGAATGAGAATGGGATAAATGACAGGTCGGTCACATGGAAGAAAGGCGTTCGACTAACGCGCTCCTGAGTATATTTTGTTGTTTAACTGCATCGTGAAATCTAGCAAATTAAATGTTATCATTTAAAAGTAGCAACCTGAGACAGATGAGAGATTTGAAACAACGATGTCCTATGACTTCATATGTCATATTTAATTACAATGATTATGTAGTGTTTTCATTGTGAACAATTTGCAAGTTAGTGAAATTTCGACGGGCATTCATTAAACATCCCTTAAAACACACAACTGGCAAATCTCCTAAATTAGTGCGCTTGCAATAATTAATAAATGCTGCTGATTTTTGTTAACACAATGTAAATAGAATAATTTAATATTGGATGAAATTGCGGCCATTCAGGTCTGCCTCCATGTTTCAACTGAGGATACAATTCAATATCTAATTTTTCTATTCACATTGTGTTTACAAAAAGAAGTATTTATTAATTATTTCAGGCACACTAATTTTGGCGATTTGCCAGTAGTGTGTCTAAAGTGATATTTAATGAATGACGTCGAAACGTTCTAATTGCAAATCTCAAATTTGCCCGGGCATGGCTGCAACTTTAAATAGGGAGTTGTGTCGATGTTGAGAGATGTAAACTAGGCCTGCTGATGATTCCTGATATTTGATGAAATAGCAGCTATTCAGGTCTGTTTCCCTTTTTTAACTGAGGATGTAACTCAGTGTTTAATTGCCGGTATTCTGTTTACATTCATGTATTCTATATTGCATTCGCTCATGGATGTTGTAACTTTGATTGTATAAGTAATTCAAATTATCTGAAGAAAATTTAGACAGAGAGAAATCATAAATATTTTCCATAAATTATAATTTAATGAAGACATTACTAGTACATCATGGAGAATATCTGAACGTTCTCTCTACTAACCTATCAACTCAAACGGTTTGCAGGCGCATATTTGATTAGCGGTTGCAGTCAAGGGTGTATATGAAAATGCGTTTATGGCGACAGCAAGCTCTACATTCCGACAGGAATTTCTATATAATAAAGTTTTTTCAACATCAAACAATATATATCGTAATGTCATTTCTCCTTTACTCTCTAATTCGTAGGCTTTATGAAGAAGGAAATGTATCAACTATGAAGAATTCCAATGACTTACAATAAAGATTCAGTACATCAAAGTTTATCCTCGTTGTCCATAAAAGATTTGAAAATTGTTTCAAACAAACATGAATAATGACCTACTCTCGCTAGAAATTAGGCCTATGAAAGGCAGTGTATAAAGAATTTCTTAATCCAACAGCATGAGTAAGATTGATACTATTTGCAGTCAGAATTATTGATGATGTTGTCAAAATGAAATCGCTCGGTAAATACGGACAGGGTAAGAAAGTAAAGAGTGTCATTATATTCAAATCGACTGTAATCAACGATGCGTACTAAAATTCATCGAAACTTCATCAGACGTTAAGGCTAAACTATGAAATGCTAAAGCCACTAGGCGACTGAGTATCATAAATCGCGCATTCGACATTTGATAAGACGGCAATGCATTTTAAAAACGCAGTTAGCAAATAAATGGCACCTCGACAGTGGATTGCGACTTCACAAGATGTTGATACATGCTGAAGGTGGTTATAAGGAGATATTTACATTTTTCCAATGGCGCATAAAATCTTACAACCGCGGCACACGTGAGAACTTTTCATTTTGGTTGAAAGAAGAGAACTTTCACAATTATTTGAAAACATTGCAAAATCAACAGAAAGATATCGAACCATTTTCTGACTGTTTCTGAACTGAAACAGAGAATTGACGGAATTTCGAATGCATCTAGGAAAGTTTCAACATGACATCCTGTTTCAGGTAATCATATTCCACTGATAAACGACGGCAACTTTGCTTGAATCCCAATTCCAACTACTACGCAGAAGGTTCTCAAGTGTTACAATAATATCATCAGGGCTGGAGTGACGACTGGATTTTCCAACACGGTGACAATTAGAAAACATCTCAATCGAATTATAATCGAATTAGACAGACAAGTGATATCACAAAATATCTGAAGTGACTTGTCTTATGGGTAATTTAAAATACTGTAAACGCTGTATATATCGTTTCGCCATTTTTTAAAGAATTGAGCTGAATCATCATTAAAAGATCACTTCTAATGCGATTCATATGATAGACATATTGAAAAGAAAGATCATTCAAATTGTGAAATAAGTTTATAATGCTGAAAATTCCTTTATGTATATAAAATGCTTTGAATGCATATCGCATGTCGGTTAAATTAACTTAACAACATTAACAATTTGATTTTAAGTCATTTCATAATGTCACATTTTGATATCTCATCTCCACAAAAATCAAATTTGAAGTTGATACTGACAAATAATTAGAAAATAATCGATTTTTTTCAACAGGCTGGGACTTACTGAAATGGTCCGTGTTCACTGAGCTACTAGTACGCCAATAATTCGCAGCTGATATATGTTCATATACCCGGATAGTTAAAAATAATCAACCCTTCCGATTGCTACATGCAGCTATTTCTATCAATAAAGAACAACAGCTAAAGTACTCCAAGAGTGCATGAATTTTTTCAGATGGTAATATGTTACAATGAAAGAAAAAACGTATCTGAGAAATCAGGATAAGCAAATCTCAAGCTAATTGTTGTCACAAGAGCTATCTTAATCCACTCCTTTCAAACACCTATTGAAACCTGATTTTTTATTACTAGTTTTTATGTTAATGGCAACGAAGCACAAATTGCTCCTATCATGAAATTCCTTTTCACTTACTAGTCAAGAGAACGGAAAGTGCATAGCAAAAAACAATGTGATGATAACATATTCATTGGTTTTGAATTTATTAGCAACCTAAAGGGAATATCAGTTGTTTCAAATAACAGCAGCATTGATGAATAAGAAAAGCAAACTAGTCCTGAAATAGCCATTTTTAAAAGTAGAATGCTCTTTTGAACAAGAAAATAAGCTTTCACAATGATTATTCACTTAACTGAATAGCTCTCAGTCACATTCCCTGATATATCTCTCAGAGAACAGTTTCCTAAATGCCTTTCGATCATCATCAAGAAATATCTTTCAGAAATGATGTCATAGCTCCATACAAATTGAACGCACATTTCTTGATAATCCGATAAATGGCAGCATTATATAGCTTCGCAATGAGTTTTGAAAGTGAAAATTCACATAGATATTTAGGAGACTTAGCCTAGCCCAAGCAATCACTAACCAGTAGCAAGGAGAAAACATTGATGAGACACTCATTCAGCAAACGTGTGTGCTTCACATCAACTCGAGATACCAACAAAAAACTTTGTGAAAGCACAAAAAGGTCAATTTTTATGAAGATGCAATACCTTCTTCAAATCTGGAGTTCTATAAATATAAGTCAATGGCGTGCGTGCGGTATTCATAGCCTGAAATGTCATGCTAACTTGAAATCGTCATGAGCCAAAAAAGGGAAGATAAAGGACTGAAAAGACTGTAATCTTGTGACTCGAACAGCCACTCAATTACAGAAGTGTATAGAGCCATTCGGCAGTGTCTACTTAAACTTGAAGTTACCTCATCAAATTGTTTTGTTTCTAGCCTTTTTGACTAATTTCACAGCTCCAATTTAGACTCTTTTAATTCAACTTTTTTGACAATATCAATGTGCCAATTCATGTGAAAAGGTATTATTTACTGAATCCTCAGTAGGAAAGGAGCCTTTTAAGTGTTATTTCTTTATATATTTATATAGCCTATATACACCGCAAATTGCGAGACATGGAAATAGCTGATGAATATAAAAAAGGTGGAGTTACCGGTTTCCTTGTATATTAAAATACACTTCATCAGACACCAAAAAACAATTGTTGTTATAATTTCTTGATGTCTGACGAAGTGTATTTTAATAAACACGGGAGCCGGTAACACCAAAGCCATCTTTTGGTTTTTGGTTCTATCCCTTTACATATATATATATATATATATATATATATATATATATATATATATATATATACAAGGTGTTTCAAAAGTAGGCTAACAGTAGAAATTGGCCTTGAAAAGCTATGTCTTAATGCTATAGATTAATAAGCTATGTCATAATAATCTTTTTCACGATGCCACAGATAGCTAATATGCCTTGTATTCGTAAGGGGCAAAAATTCAATACTCTTTGACATCGCGTAAATCATATTAAAATATCTCATGATCTCCAGTGTTTTCATGCCTACATATTTCACTACAACCCAATTTGAATCTATACCGATCATGAGAAGTCGAATAACTATCCAACATCTATCAAAAAAAAATTATTAGGAAACCATGTAAACAAGATAGTAGTTGTTTCAGTGTTACTGCGGAGAAGGAAGAACAGCTGACATTCGAATGTCCTCCGCGCCCCTCAGCCTGGTGCACGAAGACGCTGTCGTCAACACAAGACAGGGAGACGAAGAAGGAAGAACAGCTGACATCCAAATGTCCTTCACCTTTGTTAATTCCAGCCTCCTCTTAGACCATCGTCAGAAGCTTCTGACGATGGCCTAGAGGAGGCTGAAATTAATAAAGGTATTAACATTAAAACAACTACCATTTTGTTTGCTTGGTTTCCTAACAAAAAAATGAACAAATGAATAACCAAGGCCTATTCAACATATCAAAAAATTAATCAACTTAAAGTTGCAAAAATTCACGAACGCAAATGCTCAAAATGTCCACCATGGACATCGGCACATTCTTGTAGTCTTTCGGCCACACTGTGGCACACAGTTCTGCATAAGTTCCTGTCATCACTGATCTCTTGACAGGCATCTGTGATGTAGGAGCGGAGTTGAGAAAGTGTGTGAGGTTTTCGTCCGTACACTTTCTCCTTTACAACGCCCCAAAAGAAAAAGTCCATCGGAGTTAGATCGGGAGAGCGAGGAGGCCAAAGGATGCTACCACATCTCCCGATCCACTTTCCTGGAAAAGTGTCATTCAGATAGCTTCTGACACTCACTGCAAAATGCGCTGGTGCACCATCCTGCTGAAAGTACAGCTCATTGAAGTTGTTCAATGACTGCATCTCAGGAATCGCAAAGGATTGGAGCATTTGAAGGTACACCTCAGCCGTCACAGTTCTTTCAAAAAATACTGGCCCAATCACACCGTTGCTTGACATACCGGCCCAGACGGTTAAGCCAGGCTGGTTCAGCTCATTTGTTGATACCATGTGCGGATTTTCAGGGAACCAGTAGACACAGTTATGTCTATTTACGTGACCTGATAGTTTGAAACTGGCTTCGTCAGACCAAACTATCTTGTCAAGCAAATCTGGGTTCTCCCGAATTTCCGACAACATGAGCACAGCAAACTGCAAGCGTCGTTCAGCATCATCCGGTAGAAGGTGCTGCAACAGTCTGGGTCGGTATGGTTTCAACTCAACTTTCCTCATCAGTCTCCAAGTAGAGCTTAGAGAAATGTCCAACTCCAATGAGGCTCTTCTTGTTGACTTCTTCGGACTTTGAACAAATGTTTGGGCCACTAGCTCCTCGTTTGATGTTATTGAAACTGATCGAGGGCGTCCTGACTTCGGTGCATTCTCTACCGAACCGGTCTTTTCAAATTTATCTCGAATGCGATAAATAGCAAATCTTGATGGAGGATTGCTGTGAAAGGCATCTCTCCATTCCATTCGCACCTTTTCAGCATTCTTGTTTTTCCAAAAGGATTTCAAAATCCATTTTCTCTGATCATCTTTTAGATGACCTGACATGACAGAAGCAGCAAATTGAAAAAAGCTTCAAGCTTGTTTAATTCACTTCAAGTCAAACTAACAGTGTTTGATTCAAATCAAATTAATTGAACATATCCATGTACGTAATGTCAGATTGGTGCTATATCTTGTCTATGATAGATTTCAAAATTCCTTTGCCAATGGAATGCTACTGCATAGACTTCTAAATGATAGTAGCAATTACTTCGAAGTCTATGGCTCATGTTGGACTGATCATGGATATCCATCGACTGATTCAGGTGTAAATCGCCAATAGAACGGTCAACATAGATTTCCTAGGGCAAAATCAACTGTTAGCCTACTTTTGAAACACCTTGTATATATATATATATATATATATATATATAATAGACAAAACATATATATATATGGATAAAACACTGTATAGAAAACAAAATGGTATGTTCTTTTCATCAAAATGCAGGTGGATTACAAAAAAGTCCCCCACTGCAATCACGGGATATTCGAATTTACAGTATAATTAGTAAGACTGCTTTGCATCATCCTGATAATTTCGACTGCTGCATTTCTCACTAACTAAATGAAATCGCCAGACTTTTATCCTTGATTGCGTGTGCTACACGTTTCTTCCCAACATGAACCTTTTTTCGATATTGTATAAATTTACTGATGTTGCGTGTGACCATAGCTTAAGACATTCTCAGCATTTAGGAGATAAAGTGATTTAAGAATGTTGTAGCAACTTCATAATTCATCCGTCCACTTCTAGCTTCCCATATAGGCCATAAAAATGAACCCTTAACAACACTAATGACATAATGTGGCATGAAGGCCTGTTTCATATCCAGCAGATTTTTATGTCTACAAAAGCGCCATCCTCATCAGAAGGCAAAGTAGACGGCATACATGGCTTCAAATGAATCACACCATATCTACAATAACTAACGGCAATGTCAGTTGCAGACATATAATCTCACTACCATATCAATAGTTGCGTGTGTTTATGTGCAGCAAATAAAATATGCATTTCACAAAACAAATTAATGCGCGATCTTCAGATTCCTATTAATCTAGCATCAGACAAACAATTCCTATCGGCTTTCATCATCTTCCCTTGATGATAATACCCGTTATTCTCCGCATTACGACTATCTACTGAATATCGACAGACATGAGGTTTGCTTTATGCATCAAGTGCTATCCTCGCAAATCCTGTGTTCGAGATGACTGAGCACTTACTCTTAATATCTGAATATACAAGCCGACTGATCATCGCAAATTATTGCATAAAATGCTTCCTATACAAGAGTTATTTGACTGTGCAATTGTAAAAAGGTCACACTGCAAAGTTGGAAAACTTGCAATCAACAGCACATCGCTCTTCAATAAAATTTTGACGAAACTCAATAACTACTCGACATTTGGCAAAACTAGACAACTTTTGATCTTCTGAAATACATAAATGCAATTTTTGCTTCTCTAAAAACTTCTTGCTGAGACTGAAAGGTAATTTCCTTGACGAAATACAAAGCAATGATGCATACAAATCACATCCGTTTATTTCTTTAAGTAACGATAAAGATAATATTCGTAATCTTGCCAAATAGAGAGATGAGAAAGGATCAAATTATTCCTGCGAGGTAAAGTAAATCAAAGGTTCCTAACCCATTCTCTGAGTGTAATCGTCGAGGCTGAATGTCTCGATTCATCGATACTTTCCATTCCAATACAAATAATTCCATGTTGAATTAATTCTATTTCTGCTCTCAATGAACCGATTCACCTATACTCTAGCTACTTGATGTTTCTAAAATGAATACTTAATGAGTACTTCGTTGGAGAAATTCGAAATGAAAGTAATAAATCTAAAAGTCATTAGAGATTAATTCTTAAGACAAACTTCAATGGCTATGTAGTACACGATTGCTAAAGTCGCGAATCGTAAGCCGTGGACGAATGACTGAGAATGAAGAAAAATCAATGATGTGATTAAGTTCATGAGGGCGCCTAAAGAAATATCGCACAAGGGCTTATCAGCATCAGGAGGTGCCCATCGGGTAGTAGAGTGGCAAGTAGCTATACGACAGCGCCTACGATGAGGACGGGACGGAAGATGAAGTCTCACTTCAGTTCATATTTTGTAAATAAGAACACTGCAACCTGGGAGGCACCATTTCCGTTGAAAAGATGAGCTTCTCGGAGCCTTCCTTCTGATACGTACGGCTCCACGACAAAGTAATGTTTGAAGAAATATTCAGGAAAAACACCATTACACTATGAGAATTGATCTATGGACGTGATTGCTTCCCCATCATCTCGAGTGCCCACACCAGCTTCTTTCTCTGAGTGAGGGAGGCATTGAGAAAAATTAAGGAACCCATTACTGTGCCTTGGTCATATCAATGATCAAATCAAAACAGTGCATCATCTTAAATCTATCTTGAAGCACACCATGAAACACTGCTTCCTACACATCCGAAGAAGAAACTTGCGGTGTTCCTTATTTTCAAAATCATAAAGGATGATCACAGAATTAGATTGTTTAAACCTATCACTTTGCTAGAAGTGCAAACTGATTCAAAACGACGGCACATGCAGGAACTTACTAAGTGGGGAAAAAGAAATTTCTGATACTTTGCACAGATAAGAAAAATAAAGTCGTGCGTTGCATTTCTGTGAATTCCTTTAAAGTGTTCCGATCACCACGATTCCTTCAGATTCGAAGAATTCAAATTATTGAGTAAACGTTTTCACGATAATGGTGGGCCGTCCGATAACTATTAAAAAAATTAGCAGGCGCACGAAAAAAAAGTTCACAAACTTCTCTGTACAACTTGATATCGTTTGTGTCTCTTTTCTGTGTGATCCGGTTGATAACAGTCACAGAAACCTCGCACAATTTGGCGGGTTTAATGTTGAACTGGCTGCTTGTTGTTCGATTGCTATGGTATTATGTCAGCAGATTGTGCCATTTCATTAGGGCTGCATGTTCCAATGTTTCCTTTCTAGTCAAGCAGAAAAAGAGACGACCTGTCTAATTCTGTGAGGATGACAAATGTTTTATGAGACGATGTAAATAGGAGTGAGTTGTATCCTTAGTTGAAAACAAGAACAAACCTGAATAGCTGCCATTTTATCAAATAGCAAGAATCATCAACACGCCTAGTTCACAAAATGAGAGATGTGAACTGCACCTACAGATTATTTCTAACATTGGATGAAATGGCACGGACTTTAGGTCTGTTCCCTTCCTTCAAATAGGGATGCAACTCAATATCCAATTATCCTACTTCCATTGTGTTTGCAAACATAAGGATTTATCAATTATTGCAGATGCTCTATTTTAGACGAAACATCAGTAGTCTAACGAATATCCGAAGAATTGAATTTAATATATGCTAATTCCGCATCTCAGATTTCTTTAGGCTTCAATTTGCTGATTACCAGTGTGGCTCATCCATTGATTTGTTATCACTAGGGCAATTATTTCATGACCTAAAAATCGAAAAAATATGACTTAAAAATCTTAATTGCAATTTGCATGCAGCAAGAATTAAAAAAATATCAAAATATAGTAAAATCTATGTTTCCATTTTCAGGCAAAAAGTTAAAAAGTTCAATTTACGACAAATAAAACGATTTTTTTCAAACCTTGACCGCAGTATTCCCAGTTACAGCCTGTTGTACAAAGCAGTAATAGAATTTGATGCATTTGATGTTAAAAATGTCTCTCTTTGCATAGCATCTTCTTTAAAAGGGAAGTGAAGCACTTTTACAACTTGATCTTAGTTGATTCATTGATCATAACTTACAGCAGTGCTACTATTCACGAGGTCAGATTCGACACCGTCCACGAATTACAGCGAGAAATGTCTTCCCAATAGATCAGCCAATGAAATCGCGAGGGAGACAATAGCGTCACTGTGCCGGGAATCCCGTTTCTTTCTCGTTGTCGTGTCCAGCAGCTAATGTTATTGTATCGATCTACTCGTTGAATTGACCTTGACTCCACGAGGCAGGCAGCAGAGCCACACAGTGGATACATTTATTTCGTTGCATTTCGCCGACTTCTGACTGAGCGACCATGCCGCAGTGCAGTGCTTATGGGTACCACAATGTGAATGGAGAATGTCAGGAACAAAGCAGACCTATATCTCATCACCGATTTCCATCTGACACAAGTATGCGACGTTCATGGATTTTAAAATTGAGTAGAAAATCTGGACTCCATCACGCAACACCGTTGTGTGTTCCGCTCATTTCCGTGATGAGGACTTTGAGACAGACATGTACTCGAAAATAATGGGTTAAGGACACACAAGTCGTCGACGATTGAAGAAGGGTGCAATCTCAGTTTCTTCGAGGAGAGAAGCGGAGTGCTGCTGTATCGGACATTTCGACAGATTCTAAGCGACGTATCTCGAGTTATGTTGCTCAACGTGAAACAGCTGATGCTGAAAATGAGTTGCAGTGTATTCTAAACTCTTTTTGATATTTCTACGCAAGAATGCTCGACCACCGACTTCTGCTGATGTCAGACCGTCGATGTGTGACAAGAAGATGCAGACTGAGCGTCACACTAGTGATGCCTGGATACAATGTAGTTCTCATCCTGTTACCAGATCTGTTTGTGTTCAAACTGACACACATTGCGATGAGGTCGAGTTTGAATCTAGCTCGACTTCATCTGAGCAGTCGACCGACGACGTATCCTTCCCTTCCGATTCTGAACCAATCATCGATATTGTAGAAGATGATGATTCTACAGACGAAAACTCTGTCACGACAGCTGATCGACGTAAGCCAAGATATTTCGTCGTTTCGATGGATAGTATTGAAAGTCTGTTGAAATTCTGTCCCTTATGTGGATCGCCTGTCGACTCCCGATCTCGTCATAGCAACATTGTCGGCGGAATGTTATGTGTTCAGATAGAATGCCTCAGTGGATGCCACTATGCTTGGACATCGCAATCTTCTGTTAGTCGACATCGATTTCGAAGTGGGTCTGGAGATTTCGAATTGGTTGTTTCCATAGTACTTTGTGGTGGAACATATTCATTATTGGAATCCATTTCTGAAACAATGGATTTGGCAACTATGTCGAATTCTACTTTCTACAAAATTCAGCGCCATTTTACTTCACCAGTGGTTTTTAGTGCATGGTCTCTTCAGCGAAAGCATATCCACGTAGAGTTGAAGAACAAATCAGAAGTTTGATTAGCAGGAGACGCTAGGTGTGATTCACCGGGATTTTCAGCCAAATATTCTACTTATACTTTGATGGAATACGATACTAAATATATCGTCAGTGGTCGAGTAGTTCAGTTGGGTCAAGAGTCGACTTCCATTGTTGGCATGGAAAAAGTAGGCTTGCAATCCTGCTTGAATGATGTTATCTGCAGTTTGCCAGTGACTGTTTTCGCTACTGACCGCAGTCCGTCTGTAATCAAATTCATGAAGTCCAATTATCCCCAGATCAATCATCAATATGACATTTGGCATTTGGCAAAATCGCTAAAGAAAAGGATTATGATTGCCAGTAAAAGAAAATCTACATTTTACATTTCTGACACTGACAATGGTGCTCCCTCTGTTCACTTCGTTCGATTGCCTCAAAACTATCAATAGATAAGGGTCTGACCGGCTCAAACAAGAACGGCATCGCATTTTGAGATGTCTCACTTTCAGTAATTCTATCATATTCTTCTCTATCGCTCATCATGAATGTTCAGCCGGTGAATCGAGTTGCATATTGACTGCATAGCAGGTATTGGGAAAAGTGAGAGAGAGCAACACTGCGGCTGGCACAACTACGTCAAGCGCTGTTCGCGATTTGATTGGCTAATGCTAGACAATAGCGACTCTGGCGGTAAATGACACATATCTCACCTCACAGGCATCGGATTAAACTCGCGTTTTCGATTTTCAATTCAGGAGGATTAAACTGGTGATTTGATGATAACATGCAAAAGTGCTTCATTTCCCCTTTAACGAGGAGAAGAACGCTCCACCGAAGTAGCGGTTGGCTGGCAAGGAAAGGCAGACGACAAACGAGCCAATCCTGGCGCCGTCCGTAGCATTCATATCTAAGTAATGTATGCATTGGAACTGTCCTCAGACTGCATCGCGTTGTTGAGAAGACCAACATTGCGTCAGTCTGCAAGCATCGGTGATTTTCTGTCCCCTCTTCCCCGCAACTCTAGCAGTCTAAAACTACAGAAAAATGACCAAAATATGACGTCATAAAAAAATTGCCCGAGTTATCATTAATTCTCTTTTTTGTTCCATAGGATTAACGAACATGAAAAATGAACTAATCGTGTCAGCAATAAATTTTGATAAGGAATGTAACCAGTTAACCAATAAATTTAATCTCATGAAGACATCGAACACAAGGCCTGTTTAATTAATATGTGCACATGAGAAACAAGAGACTCACACACCTAGAAATCCTCCGATTACCTCTAGACAAATGAAAATATTTTAGGCTTCCGTAAGTGCTGAAATTTATGCGACGTAATAAACTGTTGTGTCTAAACGTTGAAAAACAATAAAATCTCTCGAGTTTGAAATACACTAAATTCTTTTCAAATCCCACTGATTAACCAATGAATAGAACACTTATCAACAATTTTCAACATAATATCTGGCATTCCATCTGATTGAGAACTTGCAACCAGGCGTATTGAAAATGCGGAAATACATTGTGAATGCGCTCTGAAAACTGGGAGAAACTATATTGTAACGTTTTTCGGTCATAAATTTACGAGCAAACAAATTCTGAAACTTTCTAAGTCTGATCAAACACATTCAGACAACATCAGCATGGCTTCCAACAAACCAAACAAACAGCTCTTCAGACCTTTCTCAGACTGCAGAGAGGTACATCATTCTAATTCACTACCTGTTTGAATATCAATAATAACAAGTTATTCTCCCAATGAAATATTAAACTTTGAATTGAATAAGCAAGCAATAATTCCTGCCTGCATGTTGATTCGGAGCAAGGAGATGTTTCGAATTCGATTGTTCAAAGCTTGAAGAGTTAATGTGATAACACTCGATTGTATAAAATCAATGCGATGTCAGCTGCGAACTGAAAGAATTCAAATCAAAACGTGAAGTTGTCGCCACATGTGATTAACGAGCTCCCGAAATTCTAAATAACTTTAGAAACATACTTCACAGTCACAATCGCGTTAACCTCTTACTTTACCTAAAATGTTTTTGACCTCATGACGTTGACCTAAAAACTTGGGATGGAAAAACGGACATTCCAACGTTTAAATGGATTAACTTATAATAAAAACCCATTTTCTTAGCATTTAATAGCACTAATAATGAAGTTAATGCATGCATGTGCAAAGTTTAGGAATCTATAGACTTGCGCTTTGATTATGCAATCTTTGACTTAACCGTTGGACGGTCTATTCACATTCATAGGATAAACAAAGGTGATTTTCAAAGTCAAGAGCAATTCCTTGCACAAACAATCATTACAGTCATTGAGAAATCTGCACACGCTTACTGATAATTTCAAGGATCTTTCATTATTTCCACACTTGACACCGACTCACTTGCACGAAAAAATGAGTTACGGATCACAACATCAATAACTTGCAGATCCTATAGACATCCCCAATCCCAGATTATCCCATAATTACAAGTTTCACTGAATTAAGAAAACTTAAATACAAGTAGACTATCCGGTGGGAGGATGCATCCCGACATCTCCCCCTCTTGATCCGCCACTGCTTTTGAGATTGTCAATTACTTTGATGGCTTGATCAATGAAACCAGCATAAATGGCTGAAAACAAAATTGAATAAGCACAACTGTGTTTTTTAAAGAGCATTGCTGCACAACGACCATGGGTGGTTCAGTCATCAGCAGGTACCATGTTTGATGGTGGGCTCAAATATTTGCATAATTATTATAATTCGAACTTATTTTACTACTAAACAAATATTATCCTGCTTGATTGAATCAAATATAATTTCCACATTTCTACAGAGTAGAAATTCGCGAAGCACAACAGATTTCTTTAAACCAAACAAAACTTTTAGAAAATCGAAAGCTCTTTCAGTTCATAAAATTCAGCGTATGATTTCAAACGGACGATTTTGATTAACTGATAAAATCCATCATATTTAGCGTATATCTACTACTGTTTCCTCGTAAAAAGTAGACAAGATTAAAGAATTTTATGACGTAGTTTTATACAATCCATCAGATCAACCCATGTCTGAATCGACTACCATCTTCAATTATTTTAACGAAATTTTCTGAGTACAAAAAGCAAATTTCACGACTTTAAATTTTCCACAAACGCTACAATAGAAGTACATTCAGTAGTATAACAATTGCATCATAGCGAAATTGAAACTTATGAAGTAGACTTAATAATTTGAGTATACCATTCATAATTATCAATACAAATAAGAATGAAACAAACACAAGTGGATTATAAGAAAAAGACAAATATTTAGCTTGTTTCCGCATGTCTATGTGGTGCATAGAAAAATGTACCAGAAAAGAAACACTTGATAATCCTCTTTAATTCAATTTTTGTCTGCGACAACAAAGTAATTGCGTTGCTATCTGCGTGTGCATTTCGGTACTTAAGATATGTACATTATATGGTACTGACATCTACAAGAATATAATCATACTTTAGTTATCAACATAATTAGGTGATTTGCAATATGTAGAATGTATTTCGCAAGAAGATTTTTCGAAAGTGAAGAGATATGTCTAACAAACATCAAGTAATTGTGTTCAAACTTCGGTCTACTAGGAGCGGCTAAATTGAAACAAAAAGAGAACATTCGCGAAAATGTCACGGTTTATAGAATTTGTCAAAATGAAGCCAGAAAAAACTCAAACAAAGTAACTGTCTTCTTACGAGTACTTAAACGTTTGTCGAAATGGAACTGGCATTCAAGCAAACTTCGGGATTGATACAGTAACAGTGTTCTATCCTACACAAGAAGCAACCTACATTACTTGTAGAATTCATGATGCAAACTTTTCATTCACACGTTCAACAATAAACAAGGATAAGTAAATAAGTTTTTCTCAACCTTATTGCTGAAAATCAGAAGAAAGACAAAGTGTATGCGAGTTATCATTTGACATTGCTAATTATTTAATGAAACAGACTATTGTTTTATTCGACTTGCGTCGTACATTCAGAATAATGGAATAAGTCTACTTATGATCAATAAAAATATTTATCGGACGGCGGCTGAAAACAGCGTTGCAAAACTATTTAGTAGATTACACTGACCCATAATAGATACTACTAATTTCGTAAAAGTAGCATATCGCTAGCGATATTCATTTTGTGACTAAAATAATGATCACAATTCAGTTTTAGTTTAGTTTCAGTTAATAGATACAGGTCAATCAAATCCTTGAATTGTGTTTTGGGAGTAAAATAAAGAAGTGATCTCACGTGATGTTTCCTCTCCCATTGAAGGGTTGAAAATTTGCGAACACGTGAAGCGTAGTAAGCAATTGATCAATAAAAAAGTGATTTGCTGATTGCTTCAATCCTTCTCTGTAATCGCCGTTTTTAAATCCGCTGTGGGAAACATTGGAAAATGTGTATTATAGTAACAGGCATTTTTAATCACCACTAGAAGGTCACAAGAAGACCAAAATATATATCGTACAACACAAAGCTGAGAAAATGTTAGTAAAAATTAGTCAAAAGTCAGGGCACTTGAAATTTCAAAAAATAGATGAAAGAAATGTGGTCTAAATACTAAAATTTTGAAAAGTAAAGAAAAAACCGGTTTCATGGACAGAAGGTCGATCAACTGTATGCTCATTGATAACACAAGCTCTTCACACCTTTGATTTTTTGTTGTTGGAGAAGTTTTTGTAGAAGTGCTTGTGCATGCATAACAGGGACCATTTTTAGGAAATTTTGCACGTCACTAGTAACATGATATTTTCTATCTAATTTGATCGTAAAAGGAAACACTCATAACAGAGGTAGTTTGATAGTTTTATATTCGCACTTTGGAAAAGTTTGTTGACTTATCTGATATTTCTCAAGAAGCATGAAATTCGCTTCCTCTTGAAAACAAACCTATCAATACTTAAACTAAATCATGCTTTTCTATAGCTGACCTATTATCAAATACGGCTATGTTAATTTATGTCAATCTAACATCGTATTTGTAAATCGTTGTTCAAAATGCATTTCCATTAAGATCCTTGGCCAAGATTTGGACATTACTGTGAAATTGTACAGAACAGAACATCTTTTGACAGAATTGATTCATCAAGTCCCATCCCGGTATTCATGCAAACATCCGACCTGATCCTAGTACGAGCTCAAATGCACAAAAAGCACATATTTCATCTCATTTTTTACCACCAGAAAAAAGCAGTTTCTCAGGACTACCCTTAATGAGTGATTGGCTGTTCATGACTGTCAATACATTAGTTCAACTTGTAGCCATTTGGAACATTTGGTTTATAAACTGGCAAACTATTATCGTTGTGAGTCACATTGCGAATGCAGAGTACCTAGCCGGCGCAAGAATTGATGAAATAGGAAAATTGCATTGTGTGGTATAAATTCATTTCTACATTTTTTACGATAAACACCAAGCATTTTCGAAAGCTAAGATCATGGAAAATGCTGTTTCATCAGAAACTTCAATTCACATGACAATTATTTAACAGAAGGATAAAAAATAAACTGTATTTATGAAATATCTACAAAGCGCTTGCTGTAACATAAAAAAACAAGAAAATAGATTTTGTAAAATACAATGAATAAATAAGAAGATAAGATATCTACTTCAATAAATATCACAACGGTTAATGAAAATAAGAATGAAATAAAAATGAAGAACAGGTTAGTGTATGCAGATTTTATTCTAGTAAAATAGAATAGTTTACCACAGTCAAACAACATTCCAAATTTAATTAGGGAGAAGAGATCGAGATGAAACTTCATACCGCTCAGACATGCGATAAGCTGCTGTCAAATATTTGCAGCAAATGTCCGCATTTGCAAATTATCCTCTCCAAATGCATTTTCTTCAAAAATTAGTGTAGATTGACTGAGTGGAATGCTGACGATTCCTTCTAATGACTTTGTGGTTTGTTCATTTCCATTCATAGTTCTCATCTTAACAACAACAGATTTATTGAGACAATTTGCCAAATTGTAGCCTGACAACAAGACTCATGGAATAGTCTAATGGACTCATGATTGAGCTTTTCAAATTGAATTATACGATCTATTTACTTTTCACATAATCAAAAAGCTATCTAATTATAGCAAAACTTCGAGTACAGTTCGGTCAGCAGTACGAGTTTCTGCAGTGAACGAGACCGAAAATGAGAAGGTCATAGGTTGATGTACACCCTACAGCTACTGTGAATCTTCGACGGAGTTCTACCCGGTTCCTTGTCTTGTCAGAGAGGATCAGAGGAGACACATATAAATCTAATGGAATACATGCTGAAGTTTTCAGTAAAAGTAACATTTGTGGATATTTTCTCTGATTAAATGAGAAGAACTGAGTTCAGAGCCATAATTTTTGGAATGGTGATTCTTCCGGTCATTATCATGTGTTGTGTTATTATCGTGCTTCTGATCGGCGATTGTTGCAGGCAAAATTTAATAGAAATGTCGTGTTCGCCGATGTTAAAAATTAGGATGCTTGCCGAATAAAAATGCGTTTAGTTTAATCAGGCCCGTAGCAACGGGTGGGGGGCAGGTCCCCCTGTTAATTATTGTGCCTCCTCTGCTAAGATAGTTATCTATATGGTCAAAATACAATCAGTAAAACGAATCAATCAAATCGTCGGAAGTGAGAATCAATTGGAGGGGCAATTAATTGATGGCTGGCGAGAACGGAATTCTTTATCGGCACAGATCAATTGTAGGAGAGAAGCAAAATCTATCTAGCGAGTGTTGAGCGTCTAGAAATACGTTACCAATAGAAAAATGATTGGATTTTCTAAATTGATGATCTCTTTGTGAAGTGATCATGTACTGCTAGATCATATAGTGATTTAATACTCAAACTTATTATCACAGAAAAAGGCTTCATGGAGTCTTAAATCGTCTGATATGCATGCAATACATTCAAACAAAATTAGGCTGCATCATATTCATAATACTTTTTCTAATAATTATGGAACTTGTAATTTCATGTATAGGCAAATGTGATAGTTGATCATTGTAAGAAAAGATTAACTCAATATATACAGGAGTTTACATTATCATGCATTAGAGTCTTTCATTACATAATTAATTAACCTTAAATAACAGCAATCATTTAAACTACAAATGCAGATATTATTAATTCAAGATTGTAGTCTTCTCATGGTTGATGATGTTCACATCAGCTTTCTATCCTTCGGGCCCATGCACCACCCCTGTAGATCAGATCTGGTTACGGGCCTGCGCTAATAGACAAAGATGCTTCATGACCGCAGATTGTATGACCTGTACGTCATGGTGTGAGTCTCATTCCCTGCAAAAATTCGTGCTGATGGGCATAATAATGATCTGCAGGAACTTATTTTGTTGACTGCATTTCTCCTGCAGCACATGACTCATTTAATATTCATGATAAGAGAACTGCATCGATGCCATGCGCATGACCTCATCATACTTGTACTGTAGTAGTTCCTAAACTTCTGGATGCACCATTGGGAATACGTCCACCTGCTTATGAAATTAAGCTATGTTATTTTCAGAAAGTGATGTTTTGTGGAAAATATCTTGGCATGTAGCAACGAATGGATGAGAAAATCTGTTAAGTGACGCGTAAGATAATTTCTTCATTTTAAACAATTTTCTTTCCCTTAACTTTGTTTATCATTCCTGTCTCTACGTCTCTTGAGGACTACCAAAGCCTCTTGGTATTTCGTTCAATGATTCACGCGTCACAAATTCAGCGGCTAAATTACTTATTTTGCTTTTCGGTCATCCCGACTCTAATTTAACTTCATCTGCATAATATTCTGATAACTCTGCTAACTTTCCTCCCAGCTGTTTGAGACATCACCGACAGCTGATGATATAGATTCATCCAGAACAAGATACCAAAAATGTGTTTGGTAATCTTGTCAGAATTCAAAGATTTTCATTATGGAACACTTCTGCTAACTTGAATGCTTTTTAATTACATCCATTCATCTTTCAAAAACTTTGATTTAAAGTCTAGTGGCTGCACTAGAGAAAACAGCTGGAAGTGTATTGCTTGTTCCAGAAAGCGGCAAGCATTTCTTCAATTAAAACTTTGGTTAGTGGAGCAATACACTATACATATGACAAAATATCAATCAAAGAAAAGGGTAAATCATTCTACAAAACCTCCACAGATCGCATTATCAGTCCAATAGCGTTGCAATTTTAAGTTCACTTGAAATGACTTTATAAATCAACCTCTTATCGAAGGCGTAATGTATTTGACATGTCTTGTAAGATAAAATTACTAGATACAGTGACCGAATTACATAAACAGGTCATAAAAGTTCACAATAATCACTTACTACCTCTGATCAGTCATATCACCGATAATTCCAAAAATTAAAATCATCATAATATACTATTCTAACTTTTCAACAAAGCTTTCATCAGCCACCAATGGTGTCAGTGACAGTAAATATAAGAAGTGAGCTGTGTTTTCTAAGCAGGGTTTTTATAAAATGTTCTTTTAGTCTCAGCAGATAGCAGCAGATAAGAACTGAGAATCCTACATTTTACACTAGGCTATAGTCATGTAATCTACATTGGTCTACAACTATAGATGATATTCGGTTGAAGCATTCGACAATGTCAGTGAACAATAAACGAATAATAATCGAGTCATGGCTGAAGTGAAAAAAATAATCGACGCGATTATTTACATAATTGTATAAACGAGTTGAGACTTGATGATGACAAAGTCGGCAAGTATTTCTGAGACGATTTCTTGTGGTCTATATTTTATAACTTGAGTGAGTTTGAACGAATTTTTCATTTGCGGTAAATCAATTTCAGCTAATCACAAGTAAATTGAATTCGTGCATCCTTTTGCTTATTAGGCCATTTTACAGTCGATAAAAAGGTATTGGGCTTTAAGTACACGGCAAGATCGGGTTCAGTTCGGATATTTTATATGTTTCCTAAATGATTATATTCCCATCATACCTTATTCTCATTGATATTGAATTCTGAATGATATTGAGTAGCATTAAATTAGCATTTTCAAATTATCTAGTAAAAAACTTCATCGCTGATAAAGTTGGCACTTAATAGTTTCAGACCGAAATTATTAGAACACGAAACATCAGACGCCCTATCGTTGCTCCAGGAACTACAGTCAGTCAAACAAAAAAGGTTTTAATATCCTCTAAAGATCAAGCGACAATAACGACACAATGCATACACTTATTATTATTGACAATTACAAACGGCATGCTGATGTGTGCTGCGAAGTCGATAAATTCGAAGAAGGTTGGATGCACCACAAAATCCAATTTGTAACTACATGTAAGTGATTAAATGAAGATCGCACTGTTCAAAATGAAGATTTCTTTTGTTGATTAACTGAAACCTCATTCCAATTGATGGTTTGCCATTTTATCATGCATTCAACTCATTGTTATTGATGACTAAACATGTGCTGATGAAAACAGATTTACTTTCTGATAATCAGCTCTGATTTCAATCGTCGCCATGTCGTCACTGTCACATGTTGAAATGGTTAACGCATGTGACTTCACTTTCTATTATCTCTTGACAAAAGAAGTTCATGCCTCAGAGCTCGTGGCGCAACGGTAGCGCGTCTGACTCCAGATCAGAAGGTTGCGTGTTCGAATCACGTCGGGCTCACATTTTTGTGATGCTAAGCTCATTCACAATGTCTTAATGGAACATGATACTCCATTAGTTTTAAATTCTTACATTTGATTAAAAAATCGTATCCATGAAATCAGTTCAGTTAATGTAGGCGCGCCCAGACCTTAAATAAGCCTGAATTCCTGCCAGCCTCAACCTCGCTATGATAAAGTCCGGCCTTTTCCTTCATGAATTCCATATTTAACCTTGATTCATCGAGTTGCTACCCTTGTCTAGATATTCTATTATACATGCTATTTCATAACTTTTAAGTCAGCAGAACAGTAGAGATATATTGCTCGATTAGAGAATACTACATCTGTTAAATTCACTAATTAACTTGTCAGCTTTACAATTCATGCACTCCTGGTCTTGCGATAGCATTTATAAATCATCCAGCAGTTTGATATGCCAAACCAGCATAGAACGTCGACGTCAACCGACTGACAGTGATTTTTATTAAAATATTCCTAAAGTGGTCAAATTCGGATGCCTTTTACACAGATGAAGGTAAGCTGTGTTGTGTCATCTACTTCATGAACCATTGTGAAAACTTTCCTGGAAATACACTGTTGTCTTCCATTTCTAACATTTTGTTGAATCATCTAAGGCAAGACCCATGGCAGGGTTCGTATTTCTTATCACAACATGAAGTATAAGGACACAACTCGATTTCAACTTTATCTGCGTCAATTATCATAACTCTCCAAAATTTTTAATGTGTATCTTGTCTACAATTGTTTTTAATATTTGTTTTATATGTCAAAGGTCATTCAGGGCAAATTCTTCCAAATCGCATATTAAAAGCCGCGCTAGCTAATGATCTCGATTTTTTCCTTCTTGCATAGCTTCGGAGCAAGTGCGACGTGTGTGATATTCACGCATCATTGGAAGGATTACATGCAAGTTAATAATGGTGCGCTTTATGGCCTATGAATGAATCTTCCCTCAATCTATAACTCAGACGATTCGAAAAAAGATAATGACAGTCGTACTTGAAATTGGAATCTTTATTGCGGATATCAAAAGTCGGTGAAAGGAAAGAATTCCAGAATCTTCTATCTCAAAGCCTGAGGAAAGAGAGAAAAAGATGCGCTCATCAAAGATAACGGAAAATAAGTTGTCAATCACATGTATCCGAACCTATACATTCCATCATGTGACGTGAACTGTTTTACGGATACTGACGCTGTTACAAATCAAGCAGAAAATGAAAAAGGTGTGACAGTAAAGCCGTCCTGATCCCATCAGTTAGCACGATTTTCGACTGTATGCTCACATCAGTTGTAAAAGTGAATTAATTTTAATTTCGTATTGATGATGGATGATAAATATTAGCACTTGTTTCATTGTACAGGGATGGACTACATGCCTTCAACATGAACGCAACGCACAACATCATTTATGAAAATATTTTAAACAGCTGAATTTTCATTTGATCTGACATCGAAGCGCAAGAATTGCAATGTGCATGTATTTATAGTGGGTCGCAGTAAGAAAACTCTGACCATGAAAAATTGATGATCAGCATTTTTCCAAACTGAATTTCATTCCATTAAATTGAAATCATCACTAAAAGCATGTTTTTAATTCTACACTATCTCACCATCTAATGCAGTAGCAAAATAGTTGCGTTTTTGGAGGGAAAATACATCAACATGACGATGAATTACTGATAGAAGCCGATTATGTAAGAACAACCAAAACAACATGCATATTGTGTAAGAAAAGAGAAGAATGAAGTGACAAGGTCAGTGCCGACTATAATTTATTGGAGAAATCATGTTCCGTTGTTGCGATCACATACAAGCTGTAAATACTATGAATCTAAGGATGATAATGGCATGTCAGCGATGCAAAGTTGGATGTGGAATTTGTGGATCGACATCCCCCGGGGTTATGAGGTTATGATTCGATAAGCTAAATTATTTACAGAAAATCATTATCAAAATATAATTATCACACAGAAATCTACAACGATGTGTATACTAGTAGCAAATTACGTTTTGGAGCATGCATGTCTTACGGAAAGTGAGACATGGGCTATGACTGCCGGAGAAAGGAGAAAATGGAGGTACCAGACAGAAGGATAATCAGATGGATGATAGGGTGGCCAGTCAAGAACATCTGGCTAGTCGATCGATGAATCCGTGAGGGTGTGTAGATTGCGATGGTGCGGCCATGTGGTGCGGAAAGATAACAGCAGTTGGGTGAAGAAAGTACGGAAGATGAAGATCAGCGGACCAACACCAAGAAGCCACCCAAAGAAGACCTGGGAAGAAGTGTCCACGGACTGTCGGCAATTGGCCTCAAGGAAGTCGATGGCCTGCATCGAAACAGCTGGAGGCATTCCATGAAGAATCATCGTCCAACCCAACGGAGGAAAAGACGCTAAACAGACAAGGTAAAGCAAGTATTTCAAACACCGCATTTTTAGTCACACATTAGCATAAGTAATTATTAAACTCTTCGTTCCTCTGCACACGTGAGTGTGTATTTGTTATACACGCAGAATGAAGAGACATTATCCATGAATGACATTGGCCCTCCTTTATTTCCTACTAGCATACGTCTATCGACGACAACTCGCTACTAAGAACGCACAAAATTATATAACATTAATATACATACTTCAAGCTTTTGTCCTCGTTCATCATAAATGTAAATAAAGTAAGTATCGGACATTAAAAGGGGATCAGGGACAGATTCTAAACCGGTTGAGAATTACGACCACAGGTTACAGGCCGGATCTTGGCCCACATTCTCATATTCTGTAGACAGGGCGATCCACCTTTCAAGTCTGACGTGATGTGCTCTATGCAAATGCTCCTGTAGTGCGTCTTGCTCACCTTGGCCGGGCTCGATCCAGTTTCAGCCTCCCGGATGATCGGGTAGCACGGGGTGGCCCCTAAGTGCGTAACATGATATACTCGTAGATTGTCTCAGAGTTGTAAAGAGGTGATCAAAATGTCGTCATCAGTCTCTAAATTTCATGATTTTTCCACAAATGTGGACATTAGCGCTCATGTATAAGGCTTTGCTGGTTCAACGTGCTATACGTACAAATCAAAGGCCATCATATTATCTGTGATATTCTCTTTTACTTCTTAAACATATAAAGTATACACCTAACATCAAATTTTGTAAATTGCTGCATTAAAAATGCTCGCAATATTCCTCAGTTATGGCTGTTATTCAAACGTGTGCACCTATTCAAGTGTCTCTAAACTGTCCCGATGATCTAGCAGTTTGAGACATGAAGTTTCGCGTTCAAAACACCTGAAATAAAAACAGTTATGAAAATAATTGGATTCTGTTTACTTCCAAAGACAAACATTCAAGCCGAATGATTCCTAACAAGTCTCAATAGTCGGCGCAAGGATAATACGAATTTATCAAAGTTAATGTTTCCGGAGCATTACAGAAACAAGATGAATACAAACCACCTTCTGTTACAAATACCCGAGTGTTGCCTCAAAAAGCCTAAACCGAAAGCCAGCTGTATACACAATCTCTAGAAGTCCAACGACGTAGCGTGCACCACACTGGTTCACACATGGACGTTGTCGATGGAAAACCTCTCGAAATTACTCCGTTTTCAATGTCCCACAGCAATACTGAAATCTGGGTACAAGCGAACTTGCCCCGCACTTCTCGTGCACATTTTCTCTACGCTCTCGTCGAGGCAGAAATGACATCGCCGTCTTCTGCCACCATCAGCACATAATTGTAACCAAATGTAATGAAATCATGGGACGAGATGCTTCCCTACCTCGTCAATAACACCACCGATTTGTCTTCAGTTCGCAGCCTGACTCACATTACGCGAGCTGAAATGACTTTCAATAATCGACTTTCACTCGCCGCCTCTTCTGTCTAATGGCTTTGCCATCGCGGCGGGCCGGCAACAGACAGGTTGGGTTCGCTTACAGATGATGAAGCCGTGAAATACTCGCGTGCGCAGGTAAGAAACCTTCTGTGAACACCGGACAGTCACCCCATGCGACACAGCAGGAGAGAGATTGATTGAGAAGGACGTGGTCAGTGATGTCAAGTCACATCAAGTGCAGATCAAAGCATATCGAATAGTGATTAAGAAAAAACCGAGAGAGACTGCATATAATCCGATATCAACTCGTGATACGAATGCACCGAAAGATCTCTTTCCTGCTTGTGAAATATATCGTTTCGAATGTAAGTTATGAAGGTATGGTGTTATCAAGTCAATCATAAAACAACACCTGTTCAGTAGGAAATTAATAAATCTGATTCGGTGATCAACATTAAAGTGAAGTGTTAAAGTTATGAGAAGATATTCTTAGGGATATTGAACAGATGTCTAAACATGGAAAAAAGTGAATTCATCTGACTTAAAATGGCTTCATAAACGAATTCATTATCATGCACTCTACAGCAGAGGTTCCCATACTCACAAGGCCAACGCATTATTTTCCGAAGGGGGGGGGCAAGAAGCTCAAAACTTGATCGTTCCGAAAGCGAAAGCACTCCCTATTCTCATAATCGTCTTTATTCAGTTGTGATAAAATATTGTTAAGGCAGAAGTTTCATTATAACTGAATAAAGACGTTTATAAGAATAGGGAGTGCTGTCGCTTTCGGAACGATGAAAATACACAACACAAATATTGACTTGGAAATGTACCAAGTATAAAATGTTGTAATTTTTGACAATCAACTGCGACATTATTTACACGGACTGCAATGATCTCGTGAAGAACACGCTGTACATGATTTCCTTGCACCGATCAACCTAAATCTGTCCTCAAAGATGTGAGTCATAGACCACATGCGAAACAGACTTGAGTTATACTCCTGCGAAGCACAGCCAGTTTCATGTCTCGCATCAATTCCTGATGGATCTTTTTTAAAAGAATCTTTCATAGCTTCTCTCATTTCAGTGTTTTTCCTATTTAAAATATTGGAAGCTGTTATTCAACTTTGTCTGGTAGAACAATAAAATTGTTTGGTAATTTCTCAGCTATGCCGTTGCTTTCACATAAATTTTTTTTTCGAAATATTATCGCCATCACTGCGAAGTGTAGGTGGAAAGATAAGCACAAAAGAGAAGTATATCATTAAGTATTTCGAAATTAAAGGTATCTGTTGTGAGTGAAACAAAGGTCAAAATTTGCAAGTATAGCTTAAATAAAAATAAAATACTTACAACAGACACTAAATAAAAAGATGCAAAAAGAGAACTTCAAATTACTACAAGTAAATGACACGATTAGCTGTAATATCATAATTGTATTCCGTACTACATTGTTTCTTGCAATTTACATGCTCATCAGGTGTCAAATTAGACACACCTCAGTGTTCATCAATAATTTGAAATCGGACCTCTACAAAAAAGTTTAGGGACTACTGCTATACTTTCAAGCATTATTCGAAAATGCTGCATGTAATTTGAATTGCAAGGTGCATGCATGTACATGTATATTGGCGAATTGTTTATTTGCAATGAATTGGAAACCTATGACTTCGCTTTGCATTTGCTAGTCATACTGAGTTATTACTTGCGCAATTTTATCAGTTAAGTATTTCTGCTCAACAGTCATATAAAAACTGGTTCGCAAGGACTTGCCTCCGCAGCTGCTACGAAAAAGGAATTTCAAATCACTCTTGATTAATGGATTGGAATCCTCGAGAATATTAGTGAGTTGTGATGGGAACTATTTTTGTCTAATTCAGACAATTTGTGGGCCGCAGTCCGTGCCGTGCATGCAATCTTGCGAGTTTCAAAGTCTAGTCGCTAGGAAGTAATCAATATTTTTACCCTTCTGACGAAAATGGTTGATACACTTTCACTAGCCTGCACTTTTAACGAGTAACAGCGTCTATAAATCCTAATTACTGCAAATAAATGATGTCTGGTACACGCTTTCAAATGTGTTGTCTATGGCTGAAATCGCACAGCTGACTCTACTCGCAAATTAAAGACTACTTTGTAAATAATACAAAAGCAGTTGTTTCCATAATAAGTTAACTTATTCGATTAAATCAATGTTGTAGGTCCTAAGGTCACTCTTCTCAAATAGAAAATGTGCGGCTTACCCGATTTTATTAAAACTTGTCGTACTGGTAGCGGATTAAAGCATGATACAAATAATCAGTTGACAAAAAAATGAGAAATAATGAAGGCGTTCGATAAGATAAAGTGCACAAGTCTCATGCCTCCGACAAATGTCTCGAATATGCAACGAATTGATCTTGAATTTACGAAGCTTTAAAATATCAAAAACTTTGAAATTAAGAAGACAAGTGAAGAAGGAATCGTGTCATCAAAAATAATTTAGAAATAATGAGTCACACACCATCTGATGGCCATGAAGATGTCTTAAATCCGAGCCGATAGCGCATCCCACTGGTTTACATGGAATAGATGTGTTACGTTGAAAAAGCTATCAGTGAATAATTATGAAATGCATGTTCGATTCTCTCAACACTGCCTGTCAACAATTTCCCAGATTCGCGAAAAAGGCAGATAAGGATCCATTAACATCCTTTTGAATGTGTCCTGAAACTCATCGTACAGATTTGCTTTGTGTGAAATCCACTGTGATTTAGAAAATTGAGAAAGGGCGTGTTTTGTCAGAGATCTTGTACGGTTGATTTGTAGCTTTAGATTCAGCACGAAGGGACATCGAAGTCATCGAAAGGCGTATATAGAATTTTAGGCTTATTAACACAGAATTAGCTTGTTTAAGTGTGTCAACTTACTAGAGATGAAAACTTATTCAAAACGATGGCACAGCCAGGAATTCACCAAGTGGACAAACCGAATATTTTAATGAGATGGCAAAAAGTTGTCCGCATGCCAATTGCTGTGAATTTCTTCAAAATGCTTTGATCACTACGATTCTTCAGATTCGAAGAACTCGTGTAATTGCGCACAGGTTTTGTCGATCATGTTGATCCGTTAGATTCTTAGTTTACAACATGGCGGGTGAGTGAATATGAGCTCACGACCCAAAATGACCATCACCAGTGAACGCACCCCACTTGTTTCCAAAGCTGACTGTTAGTGCATGGCTGGTGGTTCGACTGTAGACGGAGTACACCAATTCAATATAGCTTACAATAAACGAGCGTAGACATCCAATCATCTTCCTGTATAGGAAAACAACGGGACAATCGTCCCGAGAGACAACGATCGCATCGTCCAGTAGCTTTGCTGATACTAGTATTTATTAGTATTTATTACATATTACTATTTATAATTTTTATTATTTATTATATCAGCAATCATTTACATGCGAGTTTTAATAATAAGGGACTCATCTTGAGTTGAATTCTTTTAAAACGAAAGGTGGAAGCGGCACTTTAGCAAACGGGTCCTAACACTTTGGTTCCCTCAATGGTCTCGAACAGACACGTGACATTATTCTGAGGACACAAAATATTTTTAGCAAAGATCTGTTGTGATGAAAACAAATTTCCGTTTACAGTGATGTTCACAATAATACTCCGAGATATTTCTGTTGTCTCTTCCAGGAGATTGGCCTTCCTATGCATAGCTCACTACATTTCAGCTTATAATTTACAGCACATCAGTCAGCTATCGTCATGATGTAAATTTCTGTTTTAGGGAGGCCACATCTTTTTGTCTCAACTCTCAAGATATCGCAACAAGTTAGGAACTATCAAATGCTACTATGATGATTTTCGCAATCAATTGAATACATTGAATAGAAAAATTGATTTTATTTAAGGGCCTATCCATAGATGGCAGAAAAAGGTACACATGGAAGTACATCAGACGTTGTCGCTGACATAACATAACTCACAAAGATCATACACCTTATAGCCAATCATTCAACTTAGTATGAAAATTATCATAATCTTGTACACAAAATAGGGAAAGGATTACTGATGTTCACATATCGACTCTATAAATTCAAATTCACTCTCTGTGTAAGTTTATAGTGGCAATATCATTCTGGTTTGACAAACTTGCCTTGTCTACCACTCACATGTACACTGCGAATTGTTGGCAATATCGATTATGGATCTCAGAAGCTCATGCACAAAACAAGTGTGAAGTCCAGACTATAATAGCACCTATTATCCTGCCTATGGTTGTGACTATTACTTGCAACTTTCAATCATTCCGGGATTATAATTGATCTAAAACCTTCATATCATTGGGCTGCTTATCTTCCGTATTTCAAAACCAATATCACAAGCATCTACAGTTATATCATTAAATGAACTGTTAATTCGAAGACTTTCACATAGTTGTAGCTAGTCGCGGGGAATTCGCAGATGAAATAGACAAGTTCAGAATAATTTCATCCACCGAAAGTTAACACAAGTTGTGAATTCTTTGCGCCAAGTTTCAATGTTGAGTGATAAACATTTATACAGCCAAATTCTTAATATAACAAATGATAGACTTCACTAGTTTTGGTTTGGGGCATTGGTGTTTATCTCGCTGTGCGATACGACAGCTATCATTTCGTACTATTAATTTCAACTGCAGCTATAAACATCAACAAACATTTTCAAACGGGGAAATATGCAGATTTAGGACAGAAGTTTTAGATGGATTTCACGTACTAGATAAAAGTTCAAATTTCATGTTTACCGTGAGATGATGGTATTATTAGAAGCTTAGTGTGGAGAGGAGATACGGTGTCTTAAAATGTAGCAACTTGAAAAGTCCAAGAATTCAAATATTCAGATCAAAGTACAAAACTGTCATAAAACTGTTTGTCAAGCTGACTGTAGTTTGACATTTTCTACGGGTCACTAAGTCCAAGACTTCACTCAGTCAGGCGCGGTCCCAATAAAGACACAAAATTAAGGAATCCAATATCAAGATCTCAACGATATTCTAAGCGTTTGAGATGGCAAGGTTGTAGGTTCGAGATCTCGACTATGAACTGTTAACCAAGAGGAGGAAGCGAGAAAATGGTAAAAAATACTTTTTGTAAATGAAAACGCATACCGCACTTTTTCGAATGTAATGGGGCAATTGAATTTTTAGAAATTTAAGTTTGGGTTCTATTCGAGAGCGGTTTGTATGAATAAATTTGCAGCATGTGATTTAATTGCCCTAATTTCTTGATATTGAAAAACAGACATTATGTGCATTGATGACGAGGAGGAATATGAAGGAGAAGAAATCGGACAGAATTTTCAAGCGGCTAATAGAAACCGCTCCCACTCCCAAAAACCATATTTTAAGTGAGCATTTAAAAAAAAGAAATCTTTGGTGACTAAGGCAACTGCCATACTGTTCAATCTGTCAAGCTACAAATGCGAAATTCACGAACAAGCACAGAATGGCACCAAATGTATGATGTACATATAAGATTATTATAAGATTATATAATATATAATACATGTAATATATTGCAGCATAAGATGACATTCATAAATTATGATACTCAGTAAGTCAATAATGCATCAAATAGATATTCACCATGCAAGTGTTCGAATCCTGCCTGACAAACTGAGAAACCTCAGTAATCTAAGAATGTCATTATCTCAAATTTCATTCGGCATTTGAATAGCATTTGAATGAAAAACAAAGATCAGCTTATACATGAAAAATTGTTCTTATAATAGAAAATGGTAGCGAAGTGATCCTTTTTCTGAGCATTTCTCATCACTTATCATGTGAAGCTGATAATGTTACCTTCCTACTGTTTTCGTACAGGGATCGTGATGTTCTGAGATGAAACAAGACCTTGTCTGAAATATTTTTCACTTAATGGATGAAATGATTGTAATATGAATAGCAATTTTCTTTCAAAATCATCTGAATTAATTGCAGTTATTGTATGGAAGGACATAGGACAAAGGAGGTGGGTGAACACTATATCACAGCGAACAGTCGTTGTGATGATTAAAATAAATGTGATGCAAATAAAGTTGGAATAGACGCCAGCACTAAATCCTACCAACCAAAATTTGTATGACCGTGATTCGAACACAAGTCAGTCAGAAAGCTAAGCAGGTGCACGATCAGAATAGCGATACAAAGAAGCGTTGATGCATGCCTCCGTCATCACTGTTGTACAATGCAGACATTCGAATGTATCATACAATGGCAGTGCAGGTAGAAGAAAATTTGCATAGCTTTCTGGTTGACTTGTGCTTGAATCCTGATCAGACGCCTTGTGACCTGAAACGTAGTATGTTGGCGTCTTATGGACTTCAATTGTCTTTTATCTATGTCAACCAGGTAGAGCAGAGGTCGATAATACCATCAAGGACATTTTGAATCTAACATAATCAACTTGAGTATATTAAAGAACATGTTTAGGAAGTCTTTTGAAGATCACTACACGGGTAAATTCCACGCACATGCCGTGTTTTCTTTAAAAACCACTGAAGCTGTTTAAGCACGATACAATAAGCACCATGGCGCTTGCCGGATATCTTCTATTACACAGCACAGCCTTCACTCTATGGCCGCATTATTGTAAGCACTAAGCTAAGTGCGAAATAATTAGAGCTGCGGCGCTTAGATACAGTGCAAGTTAGTAGTACTACATGGATCTGAGTCATCACATGAGGACATTTGTCCATTTTAAGCCTCAGAAAGATTCATTTATTCGCTGTGAAAACCCCATGTGTTTCATTTGCAAAATTCTCTACCAAGAAAGTCCACAAATTTCATCTAATCGCTCTTACGATAACAACCATGCGCATTTCTTTCAAACAGATCAAAATGGAAAGTTTTACGAATATTCGGACGATGTAGGTGAACTTATCAATTAATCGGATTTTCACCAGGGACGTTGCACTTTAGTCGAACGCCCACCTGCACATTTGACCATTTATGGGTTTCATTCAAAGTTTCAGCAGAATAAAATGTCAACGATATCTCCAGGCCAGATTGGGATAATCAGATTATGTAAAGTTCTCCATCAGATAAGAGTTCTAAGATAAAATACTTAAAAGTTTGACAGAAATTCATGAAAATAAAATCCGTTTCTAGAAAACATATCACAAATTCAACATATTTCCCCATCACGGCTTCATCAGAAATGGGATGGCAATTAAAACGAAACACTTCGAACATTTAAAATAGAAAACTTTCACACATTGTTCTAATTCCAGGTTCTTCCTTCAGGGAATGTCATCTTATCGGTCAGTGCACAGGAGGGAAGATTGAGGGGTAGAGAATCTTAGAAAATGGAAAAGTACGCGAGATAAAGATGAGTGAAGATGTCGACACAACAACATATTTCAAACATTCGTTTGACGTCACAGGAAGACCATTTCATCACTGATGGAGTCAAACATTCGAGGCGGAGATTTAAAGCCGGTCCAGAAATGCGAAGGTTAGAGAAATGACACCGAAATGCCGCCACAGGCGGTTGTGTCTCTCAGTAAAGACAGATAACGCTCCGTTAGTCGCTTATCAATTAATAACCTGTGTTAAGCGAAGGCGTCAACTGTTTGCGTTCTGTCGACACTCTGAGATCTAAAATGCTTGAGGCCAACGTACCCGTCTGTACCGCACAGATAGATGTGCTAACTGTGCGACATCGTGGGAATAACAGGTCAATTGAAATATCACGGTGAGAATTCTTCCATGTTGAATTTTTGTATCTTTCTTTAGTACACGCGAAGGTTCTAAATTTATCGACATGATCGTCACTGTGAAAATATTTATCATCACAAAACGAGATGTCTGACGCAGATAATGGAATTCGCGAATAATCTTTTAGAATTTGACTAGCCTACTATTCTGGAATTTATATAGAACTGCAATTCTACTTTGCTTAACATGTATTCATAAATATGTTATAAGCAACTTATTCTGAATAAAGGATCCCCTGACCGTCAGAAGAGCATTTTTCTATACATGGACCGACGCCCATTTCGTATTGTGAACCATCCCTGTCCATAACCGGGAGTAGCCTACTCAAACCTGCCCGTAGTTGTACATTTGTACATAATGATGCCATAACTCAACCTTCTGTTATTCGTCATTGTTGACGGTGGTATTCAGTGCTTAAAAGACTGCGTGCATCGAGCTAAAAGCGTATTCAGAGCCCGGACAACGCCTCCTAGAAGCCTTACTAAGGTAGGGATACCCCCTACGAGGCCATCGAAGATGTCGGGGTTTACAGAACTATGCAGATCACATTCGCTAGATTTGAAGGAGGTTTTTTTCATGCTTCAGAAAGACGTCTTAAGAAGCAAGAAGTTCCTTGCGTCAGTTGACATGCTCGTCGTGAACTAGCAACCAGAACTGCGAGCGCCAGTGGGTACCAGTACGACCGAAGTGTATCAAGATTCTGCCATTCAAGTGAGTTGGTTCAAGTCATAATAACGAACACTGCATATGAGGATATATTCTAACTTTTACGATTTTTGCTACTTGTATGAAGCTGGCGATCGGACTCAGGCACTCGGTAGGGTCTTCATCGAGTCCGAGTCCACAGATAACAACACCAGACTCAAATACCGGTGCATGTACTCTCGGAAGAGCTTCAGGTCGGACACGGTCTTCAACGCCACCATCCAGCCCGCCTTTTAATTGTTGATTCATGTTCAATATGAAGCTGATGAATAGTGTTACTGCTGAAATGTCTTCTGTTGAAATGCTGCAACTTGTTTACACCTATAACTACCGTAACTCTTTATGAGATACATTTCGAAAGTACTATTCTGAAAATCGGTGTGATCGTAAAACGTCCATTAACTGAATCACACACCCACGCTTCAGGAACATAATTTTAATATCACCCAATCTGTTTAACATGATTGCAACCACGTGGCGGATAATTATTTCCAGATTTCAGTTTCGTGATCTGATGTCAATTTTGTCATCAATATATTTTCGAAAATGCATGTGGTAAAACTCGTCCAATTTGAATGACCGTCGCCTAGCTTCCTCATTTACAGTTAGCTTGCCAAATTACAACACAAACGACCGTTCTGCTAGAAATCTGCTACATTAGGCGTCACGTCGATTTGAGAGATTACGAGCATTGATCCCATGGTAGTAATGACAGGACGCATCCATCAACGCTGGGCTGTGGGAGACAACTAATGGGATTAAACGCTTTGAAATCTATTGCCTAATAATCGAATCTCGCCTTTACTGGATATCTACTCGAACGTGAGACAAAACTATTTGAACCTCAGCGCTTATAGTCAGTTTTGAAGAATGTCGCCATTCTGATATACATGTATTTCTTCACTGCAGCGGTGGTCCTATAAATTACCGTATCACCTGCATTCGCTCCATGTTCCATGTCGACTGCAGATAATATCTCAGTCACGTCGTTTTTGTCAGTCGGACAAGCAATGCTTTCTACTTTGAGCTGAATGAAACCGCCAGTTAACCACTCCTTTTTCTGTACACCTTTCTGAGACACGGAATTATTTCAATGTAACTCCTTCTTAGCGAAATAGAGAGATGAAAAATTAATTTCGTCAACAGTGCATATATCTATCCACTATTAAGATCAGCTGTCCAACATCCATTACGCTTTGATTATACAAGACTAAATAATGATGACTACGACTCATAAACAATGCATGATTAGGCAATACTTTGCGAATCACATCAATTTCAAGGGTGTAAGCTCCTTCAAAGTGCATTCTTCGTCAACTCCAGGTACTTATCTTATACAAAGGTTGATTGAGACGAAATAGGAGAAGGGAGTTTTTACGAAAGCAAGCGGATTCAATAATGTAATTGAAACTTCAGTATTCATTAGAACGCAAATCTGACACATTATCTTCTTCTGTCTAGTAGAAGACAGTAGAAGTAACTAACCGAAGCCGTTCGATGTCTGCCTGTTCCGCTAAAACCACGATATCTGAACGAAAAATCGGCAAACATGCATTCAGTTTGAGGAGGACAGAAATTGGAAAATAGTAATCCCAATTCAAGCGGACCTGTTGATTGCACAAGTTGGTCCATTTATGCTTATTTCTGAATAAAAATTGCTGTTGATTGACATGAACCTCCTCGCTCTATGTCAGCCTCATCCACAGAGCAGCAGCTGACATGAAAATTTCAGTTGCAGACCAACAGACAATATGTGTCCACTCGCTGACTCTACGTTTAACGTCTTCTATAGTGTGCTTTTTCAGTACCATCCCCCCCCCCCACTAAGGGCTTGGACGGAACTGACATAATCACAATTTTGTTTGAGGTTCCGGGTGCTGCTCCTGTTTCCTGCCGACTTTCAATGCATTGCAATGACACTACAAGATCTCTACACCTTCTGACCAAAAAACCAAGAAAGTGCAATTGTTTTGCTACTGGAGCTATTGACTGTAGGAAGACATCTGAAAGCTTAGGAATCACGCCATGTATCTGTTAGAAAGCCTGTAGACGTTAATATCTCTATAAAGATAAATCAAGGCATACTAACTTGGTTATGCTAATTTGCAATTAATAGGCAATTAATGAAAACTACAGTCCGTTTCATAAAAGTGATCATCATAAAATAATTTGACTACTAAAAAAAAAAAATATATAGAAAGCAGATTTTCATGTTATTTCATGTGTTTCTATATATATTTATATGTTATAATATGATAATTGATTGAATAATATATGATATTGTGTGGCCCTGTGCTCTTACTTATTGTCATTTAATCAATGATTTCTAGGGCATATCGTGTGGCCGTTGATCGATTTGATTTTTGATTATAACTTTTCTCTCTCTTTCTTTTTTACAGTGAACATAGTTTGTACGCAGCCATCTGTAGGGTTCAGTAGACGAACGATTAACGTACGTTTTAGAATACTTCACATCTTTCTTGGGACAATAGAGTAGAGAACAGACAGGAATAAATGTCCTAAGCCCTAATTGATACTGCTCATAAGTTGACTCTACTGCCTCCTGTGACACGTAGCAAACTCATATCAAAAATAACCAAGTCGATCACTCACCAGTTCTCACTGTCATGATCAATCATTCTTCATCGTGTAAAAACATTCACATTTGGTTTCATGTTTTTAAACTTCTGTTGTATGTGGAAAAATTTCAACGAATAGTGGCTTAGAGAATAGTCGAGTACGAAGCCAGCATTAGAAGTAACGTATAGACTTGGATGCAACTTTAACATCTTTCAAAACGTTTGGGTTTCTACGTTGGATTTTTAGCAATGTGACGGACAGAGCCCTTTTTACGACAGAGTCCGAGGTTTTGATTTGCCATCGTCATGGGAATTTGTTTGTACTTTACGAGAGCTCGCTTTGTTGTCGCAAAGAATACCCTAGTTTCTTGTAAAGCTGACACTTTGCCTTTTCATTTGCGATCTCGTATATTGTTCATGTGATGTTTGTGTTCTAGTGTCTGACTTGAAGAGAAAGATTTCTATTTCTTTAGCTGAAAGCAATTTTGTAGCTGCAAAACTACGCAAGACGAAAAGTGGAGACCATGGAACACAGATGCCATGTAACAACATGTCACAATATATTTATTGTTTGATAATAATTGCTATTGTGATTTTCTGATTTTGAGTTCCGAACTTTTATTTTATTTTTGCTTTTTACATATGCTTTTGTAATGTTACATTATCATTACAAAAATAACAACATACACTTTAATAGAGTGTAAGTTTTATTTTTGTAATACATTGCTAAATGAAGAATATCATTATCTTGAAAGATTTTATTATATATAACAGGAAAACAACTCATAAAGTATGCCAAAAATTTCCAACAATGATAAAAGTAAGCACAACTGACATATCTTAAGAATTTAGCATTATTTTCGTTCAATAGTTTATTAGTTCGACACCAAGTGAGCGGATAGTACAGCCACTGAAATTGCCTTTATTCTTTAAGAGAGGATGACAAATTTCTGAAGGCTGTCTTGCTTAGTAATTTGGAACTCCAGGCATAGGTCCTTCGTTTCTCCTCAGAGCTGCGTAATGAGGACTCAGACTAGAACAAAATCTGAAAACTTTGAGACTCGAAGAAGTAGTGAAATAGAACAAACTTGCACTGATCGTGCATCTTTGTGCCTGTCGACTCTGTTTTAATTCATTACTACTCGTATTTATGCCTAGTTACTCATTTGAGCATCTACACGTGCAGTAGCATCGACTACTAGAAACTAACTCATTGGGAACTGTATGGGGTTTTTTCCTGTATATGTCCCTGTATACTCTGTGTCTGACTCTAGAACATGGTAGCTCTTCCATGAGAGCTGGAGAATCATTGTACTTGAACAACAAGACGCATTATTAACGACTATCCGGTAAACAGCGGTGCCTGGCAATGAGATGCAGCGATGATGTAATTGAAGTCATAATCGGAAAGCTCATTACACTCTCCTATAAAGTCATACAAATAACTCATAAAATACTGAGATACAATGGTTATTTAAAAGAGATTCTTTTTCGTTGTCTTCATCATTAGAAGTCAATTCTGTGACCCTTTCTCGAAAACTTGTCAATGAAATTTATACAAACAACATACCTCAACGATTGTTAGACAATTGCATATAAACCATCGGAAGATAAAATGCACTTCTACTCTTCCCCCTCCCCACATTCTCGGGATTTTCCGCTCCAAAGTGTAGTCTCATTTCATGACCACCGTCGTAAAACCATTGAGTGTGTAAAATTCCTCTGGTTTGGAGAAAATTTACACCACTTGCTGTGTCGTTCACTGCAGACAACAACTCCACGAAGCTCATGATCACAACTGTAACTGAAATTTGCCTTCGTCGAATCTTATACTCTAACTAGTATCCAGAGAACCAATCCTTCATGCCAGGGTTGCAGTAAAACTTCTCAGTGCTGTTTGTGTTATCCTTCTATGACAGTGCAAGCCTATCCTTGATGTGACCAATGAAGCTTTAACGTCACTACTCCTCCATACTGGGGGCTTGGACGGTGCTGACATAGTCAAACTTTGATCTGGATCATTATGATCTTTTAGTCCGGATGCCCTTCCTGACGACTTCCAATGACACTCTCGGGGCTCGACCTCTGGACCAAAGGATCGCTAGGCCGGCCAAGCACTTAACCAGTGTGCCACGGAGACCACGTTCGACGAAATTTGGTGAACTCGGAAAAAATAGAATATCTTGGGGGGGGGAGGGGGAGAATAGAAGTACCTTGTAATATCTTTCAAGGAACATTAATGCTGTCTAGCTTTTTGAAGAAAACACCGGATGAAAGCGAAGCTTGAATTTTTCCACAGAGATTGAATTGATTTTGCAGTATGTGACTTGATGGGAATTGCTTCGGATGTCTCTAGAACTACTTGAGGCATCTAAAAACTGAGTCATCAATGAAAATGAGAAACTGAAAAAACAGACATTTCCTTTGCGCATTTCCTTTACATCTCTGCATTTATCAAAACATGGCAGTTCCTGTTTATTGATACACAGGTCAAGGAGGTAAATACTGGAAACGTCTGTCGTGACCTCCAGTTGATAATTTGAGTCTTGAAAAGGAAAGATAAAAGCAAAACTTATACAAATTCGTCTCGTAAATTGTCTGTTTAGTGAGCAGTGCGGCAACATTGCATCATGTTGAAGGTAAAGATTTGCGCTGCTCTCAGAATAGTTCTTGAGCGTTTTCACAAATCTTTGGCGATGACGTGCATTGAGAGAAAATCGGCGAAATCGATAACAGCTTGGAGAAGGTTGTCAGAAGGCATCCAAAACACTGATTTAGATCGAAATGTTAAGTCAATAGCAGATAGCGGGAGAATTGGTACGAAGAAAATATGATTTAATGATTTAAATGAATTATTGAGGAGCCATTACGAAATGCATAATACTTAGCTTCCCGCTGATTTTACGAACGAAATCCTAAGTTAGCAAGCTCTTTGAATCTGCATGTATGCATGCATTTGTCACTGGGCCCACTATTGATGATCCGAATTGCAACACACACAGACACACATGCATATGATTATATGATGCTGGTATTACACATACTGACATCGATAGAGGATTTATCATGCATGTATATTTGAAACAAGCATTTTAGCAGTTATCCCTCGCATTTTAGAGGTGGTCTCCGTGGCACAGTGGTTGAGTGCTTGGCCTAGCGATCTTTGGGTCCAGAGGTCGAGCCCCAAGGGTGCCATTGGAAGTCGTCAGGAAGGGCATCCGGACTAAAAAGATCACAACGCTCCAGATGAAAGTCTGACTACGTCGGCACCGTCCAAGTCCTCAATAAGGGGGCGTCGTGACGCTAAACCATCATTTTTTATTCTAGCAATAGTCCCTCCATTAACAACTATCTCTCTGAGTGGCTAAAATGAACATCTTTTAAGTATGTTACAGGAGGATGTCATGACTGTATGGGGAAGGCAGAGGAGTATAATTATGTTAAAATCCCGAGGCCATTAGTATGGAGTCATCAAACGCTCTCGTGTAATAGATATCTAGTCGTTGCATGCAAGGTGCTTCTTTCTCTCCTAAAACATGGCGTAGTTAAAATAGGCATCCTTCAAATATTATATGCATGTTATAAATATTGTGTAAATATCAATTAAGTAATTGTAAACGAAAACGAACTCTAAGTAATTGAATCGTACTTAATTTCTGACTTTCACTGCATAAACCTACAAATGTGTGAAGATCATGTATTCAAGAGTACAATACATAATGCCAATCCATCTGAAATTACTGATGTAGTATGTATTTTCCAATTCGCCATATATTCATTTGAAAACTGTTGCATTGTCCCTGCAATTCTGTCCTCAACATTTTGCAACATCATTCTTGTGTATCTTTCTGAAGATTTCTTTCACAAGACCATGCTTAAAATGATGAAGCAAGAACTTCTAATCATTGATACAGTTTTAATGCTTTTCGTAAAAGATGACCAATAATCACAAGCATATATTCAATTAAATAATTGTAATTTGAATACATTTCAAGCCTCAACTGAGTACATATATCGAACCTACAACCTCTGCCGCAACATTGAAATTCGAAATTAGAGACCCTGCTTATGAGCATTATAAGGTCGAGTTCGGATGCAGCTATGCAAATGAAAACATGTCATGGAATAATGATATATTCTCATATGACCGCAGTGAATAGTTCTGGTCGGTTGTCTGACTAAAGGGCATCCTGAATAAGGACTTGCAATCACTAGAGCGCAGCATTATCTAATTAGTATTCTCTAGCAGCTTTCTATCATGATTTAATTTCATTTCATAATGCAGCAACAGCACCATTAATCTGCTAAATAACTGGTGTTATTGACAGGTGTCAGTCTTTCAAAATTGGTTTGAACAACAACGATTTTCCTATTATTTTTGTTCTTGAAAAAGGCATTGTGAAGTCTTCTATTTATGAAATTCAAAGAATATCGTAGTCACTAAGTGAATTTGTGGTGATCGTTGCAATTCCGCGCGAAATCTGATTGTAGCGATGAAAATGGATCTCCAAGGAAATTTTAATGATGTTCTTAACGAAATCCATGACTGTGCAGTTACAACGGTAATGATATTGTAACTTTCCCTTTCCTATCTGCGCATCATGATTCAAGGAAGTTTCAGAATAACCGCATTGTTTCGCAAACTTTCTTCCTTCTCTATTTGCCAAAGGCAATCGCCTCTACCGACAGGCAAAATAGCATCCCAAGAGGGGTGCATCACCTTCCTTGTCTGGAACAGATTTTCAGACGTCTGCAACTGCTACCTTACCCAAGGATCGCTAATATTTCTATCAAAATATCCAATCCATTTCATTTCGCTTTCTTGTGGGTACCACCCACATGAGATCCGAACGTGTCAATATGTTTTGATTTCCGTTTGAATGACTTCATTTTAGGAGTGATCAGATGACAAACATTTAAGCATTAATGGCTCTTATTAAATCCTCACGATCCTTTGAAGCCTACGTTGAAAAATGTAAATTTGGCTCGAGAAGTCACAATATCTTATCTAAAACACGGCTAGGTGTGATAACATGCTGTGTGGGGTGATAAGACAGATTCAATTAATGAGATGATTAACACATCGCCACTTTCTCTGAGGACTGAGGTGACCACTGACATTCCGTGTTATGGAATGTCGAATACTTTCAAGCCCTTCATGCACGTTTCGGCGCGTAGGACAGTGACCATCTCAATTTCCATAGACATTAAGCCAGACGGAACGAAGTGAACAGAAGAGCAGCTGGTCGTCCTACTGCTAACGCCATCTGTTCTTTACCTTTTCATAACTTTCTTTAATCCTAAGTGCAATGTCAGAATGAAATGTGTATCGATATTACAATCGTCTTATGTTAAACACAGCCTAGGTTTGAGGCCCGATTTCCTGAACACAGAGCAAACACTAGCACAAGGCCACTGCATCGGTTGTTTAGAGAGATAATTCAATTATTTTACTTTCTTTCTCACTTCTAAAATAGTCGGATTCCTTTGTAAAATGTTATGAACTGCATAGAAGCAAACTGCCACACCGCAACCCGTCACTGTGGCCTTGTGGTAGAGTGCTCGCTCTGCGTCAGAGAGACCGTGGTTCAAACCTTGGTCGGGTCAAACCTGGGACTTTTAAAATAGGTACACTCTGTATTCTTGCTAAACGCTCCGCGAAAAATAATGAGAGTGGATAAACAACTTGGTCAGATGGAAGAAAGGCTCTGTGCCTGATGTGCTTCCGAGTGTAAACAAGGTTCATTTATTTATTTATTTACTACAATTACAATATCCTGCAAACTTCCTGCAGTCGAATGTCAGCCGCATCAAGTGATCTTTTCGGGAACGCTTACACCTGAAGTAACTAAGTGCATGTAACTAAGTACTGCATGTGGCGGCCTCATGGTAATAACCCACGGCCGAATGCGCCTGCTAAATTACAATGTTTCTGGTTGGTGCTTCGCAATAGTTGTGAGAGCTGTGAGCAGAAATAAGTTCATAAAGGGCAGATAAGAGACCGCCGCAATGTGATTCCAAAAGAGAACTCTTCTACTGTTTTGGGCAGACAGTCTCCAACAAGATTTTGATTTTATTCGGCCATGACACACTTGTGTTTGCTATTCTTCAAGTCAGGGCCATTATTTCTTTCTGACTCAGAATTAACACCGAGTCACAGCTCCCGTTTCAATTCTCATAACAGGAAGCACATTTTGACCCTATAAAGCATTTCTACTGTGGCACATGTACAATCAAAGATTATAACTGACCATTCATCTAGGACATCTATTTCAGTGCTTCTCTTTCAGAATTGAAACATTAATTTTCAACGTACATCAGGGTTGATCGAAAACAGTTTGTGTTTGTGCATTTATCATGAAATGCGCTAAGTGCCACTATGCATATGGATCATTCCCAATGATTCGTTTGAATTATATTCACTCGAAGACTCCACTTAAGATGAAGAAACTCGAAGATAAGGGAAATAATATTGAGATATCGTAAATGTAAGTAAACATCAATATCGCTATGCTAGAATGCCTCAAAATAAAACTGCGCCTTAGCTGCGGTGACCTGAACTTGCGCATTTGTTCAGCAACCCTAAAACTTTAAAATATACCCAGAACTACCAACCATGAGAACGTCACTTCATCATGGAATCCTCATATTGGATTCACTCATTCTTTGAAACGTTTTCTGTTCATTCGACTGTTCAGTTGGCTTGTCTGAACCTGTCAAGTTAAGAGCACGAGACAGATGTTTAACACGATATATGATTCATGAGAATTTCTTTAACATCCATCGGGGATTCTAAGGGAGATATGATTCTATTCACGTCTGATATGTTTTATTCCAGACGGAATATGTACGTCATGGTCAGGACTTTTTCCAGACAGAAGATAATTAGGGTAAGAAAATCAGTCAAGACTTTAGTAGTTAGACATGGTCAAACTACATGTGCCGACTATCAATACTGAAAGTCGAACAGTGTGATACTGTAGCTATCGATACAGGAGATAACTCACTGTCTCAAATAATTCGTCCTTCTTTTGTTTAATCAGCAGGCAAGCTAGGATTATTTTAACGTGTACTAAGTTGCGTCTACAATTTCCATCGCATTTTGCTACAGATGCTGGCTGGCTGATAAACTGTCAAATATTAATTATGAGTAGTTTTTAATGAACCTTCTAGACATCATAAATGATGAACTCTGAGAAGTGCGCAAACTTGTCGAAGCCAAGTGAATTATTTACTGAGGTTTAAACTGATGTAACAGTCGCGATAGAAAGCAGTCAAGTCTGGGCCCGGTCATTTAGATCGCCAGGTCCGGATTGATTCGAAATCCAAGCCTGGGTCCGACCCGGTCACAGTTCTTGAGTGGGTGATGATGGAATGAATTACTTTAGATCGCGGACAGATGAGTACTTTTGAGAGATATGTTCTGCCCAGGAAATTCTCTGAAGTCTATTTTAAGGCGTCGTTTTTCTTGACATCTACAGTGAACTTCGAGGTATCAGTATCAGTATCTCAACTATTGTAGCATGAATAATACAAATAGTCGCTTCGTGTTTGTGGAAAAGTTTCCGCACGTGAATATACAAACGCGCATGTGTGTTGCCTATTCACCACGTCTACGGGAATGTGTTGGCGTAAATGAATCATTTCCGGCGAATATCTGCAGATGAAGGATTAATGAATACGATACTCTCTGGTCTTCCTCAAATAGTCATGCTTTTTATCTGTGATGCAATAGCATGAAAATCAGGTATCAACAACAAATCTATTCCTTAGGTCAGAAAGATTTAAGAGGATCACATATTTCAGTAAATATATATATGTCAAATAATAAAGTATATGTCAAATAATACCTGAAGGTTAGAAGGGCGACAAGTTTTCAACGGATATTGTCAGCGTCATGAGGTTCCTTAGAATTATGCGAGCTAAACATGTTCTTTGAGGAACAGTTTTCCTGTTGTCAAACACACGACGATATTAATTTATAGAAATTGTGATATAAATCTTCCGTACAGTGTACTTCCCATATTTCACAAGAATCAGTCATGTTCAGGTAAACTGCTCTAATTTTCGGATAAGCGCATCTGAATAAAGACAGGTTGAGATCGTGTATCAAAAATGTCGAAAATAATATCATGTTATCTACCTCAAAAGGTAGACATCGACTTCTACGATAATATTCTTAACCTAAATGCCATCTTTCTCTCTCCTGAGACTTGACTATGAATTGTCTTCATATACAAAAAGTAGATTATTCCGGAATCTTGTCAGCTGTGATTTTCTTTACTTTTATTTTGCTCATCCCTGCCCCACCCAAGGCACAAAGTCGTGGGACAAGCTAGGCGTGGGGTAGTCCTCACAGATTCGCAACTCCCAACAGGCTAGGGCTAATTGTCTCTAGTGAGAGCGGTAGCAACTCCCAAGGCGGACACATTCGAACCCGGGACCTTCCGCATCGAAGTGCGGCCTTTAACAGATGGAGCTGTCCTACAATCTTCCTGTCGATGAACTGCAAAATCTTGTAGAGATAGCAAGAGAAAATACGTCTGTGTTCATGGATTACACAATCCCAGACAATCCCGATCACAGGATTGATAGGAGGGATTGACAACAGGATTGACAAGGAAAGCTAAGAAAAAACTTTTCTGGGAGCTTGAGTACTTCGAAAACGAATGCGCAAACTGCTTGGTATGGACAATCATACCTCCGATGATCTATAATACGTGTATTGTCATGTTTGAAATTTTGTCCTGACTATATCGATGGTAGTCCTTATTTTCCTTATTTTTTCTTGAATTTCGACCGAGCGATTTGCCTTCTCGAATCTAGGTGCAATGCCAGGATTTCGGGATTTCCGGATCCGAAGACCCTTGACAATGATGTAATTTTTCAGAAGTTTAAAAATAATTTGAGGAATCAGTGATGCTTCATTGTTTAGCTTCATTCAAATACATGTTGATAAATCCCAGGAAACATGCTTCTAGTCATGTTTTTGCTATAATGCTAGTCAATCAGTCAAATGATCCAATGCTACATGTCTTGACTTGTGCTTGTCTTTGCGTGTAATAGTCTTGCAAAGTCCAAGGCGCGCATCAGTCACATCTAAACCTTCCCGCCAGATAACCGTAGCCTCCAAGCCCTTGCACCCCTCTACACCACATGGAAGAATCTCGAAGACATCAAATCCCTAAGATATTTCGTCAATATCTGGATCGGTCATTTAAATCGCCTCGAAAATCTTTTTCCATCAGCGCATCGACAACAGAGACTACTTACCGGGAGTGGCAGCCAAGATTGTCGTGAACATTGAGACTAAAAAAGCAATACTGCCCAGTAGGTCCATGTTCGAAATCAGCTCAAATTTCCTGAAAAGCAAACAATAAGCAAACCTTAAATTTCAAAAAAGGATTCGCGTTGTAGATGTGAAGATCGACGTAGCAGAATAGACGTTCGGAGAAAAATTATTAATCCATTTTCATAATCGAAGTGGTACACAAAATCACAAGACACTCGCCAGATCTGTATCAAATCTGTACGGTTGTGCGAGCACAGACCGCTTCGGGAGAAAGTACAGTGTTGAGAGGTTAAGTGATCAGCCTTCGCACGGGCCTATCACACGCGTCGACGAATGAACGCTGGCTGTCAGACACGGACACTGACGTCGACTCAGTACGGAGAGGCGGAGAAAAGACGATGACAAGCTAAGTGCGAGAGGCCAAGACGGAAGACAGTGCAGTGGCTTACTGGGCGACGGGCGCCCTCATTACCAGTACAGGAAGGAGTTCGTCGCGTCACAGGGAGGGAGGTGTGTGGGGAACACGTCGGTAAGGATTGTAGGAATGCAGTTCAACAGTAGTCGAACCGAACCTTCAGCAAAATCAGTCAGCGGCTACGAGGCTGTGACACGGCGTGAAAACGCAGCGAGAAAGGAGAAATCGGAAGAAATTTAAGTTCCTGTCCGCTCTTACCGATGCCGCTCAACAGTCGTTGAAGCAGGCGCAACAACCGCCTCCAATGCTCACGTCACGAGATTGTATGTACTCAAGATGGAAGATTACTCGCCGTTAAAACAACAAAGTTGATGATGTTGACACCATCATAAACTTATTTTGTCCCCTCTACGAATAAATAATGCAACCTCTGCTTTCATAAGACGCTACACAAGTTTAATTAGAACAAGCGGAAGAAATGTAGGCGAAAGCCGTTGCTCATGATTTTGCGTTTCGCGGCAGCGATGATAACTACTCTAACGTAACTTCTATCTGATGCCGATAACCGGATTTCCCTTTATACCAATGGATACAAGTCATTGAGTGTGTAGTAGAGTAGCTAATTGGCGGACATACGAGTTTTCTCACAAACAAGTTGCCTTTTTCAAATCCTAATTGCCGCCATTCAAGCACTGGACAGTTGCCGCTGTTGCTCTTAAGAGGGCCAATAATTTGAGCACTGTCTGCTATGTGACGATCACATTATTGCTCTCTTGTCCTCAAGGGAAATAATGACTTATCGAAAGTTGGATACAAGTCTTCACAATTGCATCACAATTGTTCGAGTTGTGTGACGGTTCGATTTGTTTGGTGAAGTAGAGCCCGCAGCACAACTTCGTCGTTTATCATATATGAATCCTCACGCCTTAATTTGTTCTCCATTGAATTTAGTAGAAGAAGCTACTGCCGAATGCTGTCATTATGGATGAATGCCTCATGGGACGTTCACCAACGAATAGTTCCTCAAATTTCAAAAGCCTAACTTAAAAGTCGTGCACCTACATCCAATCTCTCAACAAATGGGTAGAAAATGGACTCGTTTTCACTCATGGGATTTTTGCATCGATTCAACTCTCATCCAACCAACTCTGAAGAAACGACGGAAAGAATTAGGACTTAATTTAACAGGAAGAAGACATTATATTCAAGTCATAGTTAATGAAGTCGGAGGGATAGTATTCCTCATTGACTTATGATGACCTTCGTAGATGGCAACCAAAGAAATTAGTCGCTAAGATACTCACACCCATTCTACTCAATCTTAAATTAATTTTCAGCGATAGCTGCTTATAGAAAGAAGAATTTTCAGAAAAGTTTCAGAAAATAAATGGATATTTGATGTTTCATTATTTCGTATTGCACGAGCACAGGATCAGAATTGTGAATTGAACGAATAATAGCAAACAAAAGATTCGGCATCAGCCGGTCGGTCATAGGGACAGCGACTCGGGCAAGTACTTCCAAAATTTGGCTGATACAGTCGAAGTTCGTTAATTACGACCAGAAATGCCAGGCTTTCAATGTCTTAATTATCTCGAAAGTCTTAACTAAACAGCGACTTATATATATGCCAAATATACAAAAAATGCCGCAGCCGTATGACCTTAATTTACCGAAGTCTTAATTATCCGTGTCCGAATTAACGAGTTCGACTGTATTTGAAAAATCATGAATTATGATCTGTCCATTTCATGCGATTAGGGGGAGAGAATGGTTAAAAATATGCTTTTAAAAATGTTTTAAACAAAATGGTTGGTGTGTTTTTTTATATGTTTTCCAACATCTACCATCATGCCTTTTCAATTTACTAACCTATCTAATGATTTGACAACTGCAAATGTTGCTTTGATGTGGATGATGGAGAACGTATACCAGCAATTTCGATAACATTAGCATTTTTTAACATTAGTTCAATTTCGTCGTGGTATTCTGGTTTGCCTTTCCAATGTTCGCATGTTAAGGTGACTAGTTTTTATGAGTTTCATTAGAGCAAGTGACTGTTACAATCTCCCTTGTAAAGTGTTTTCGGTGAGATAATCCAACATTTTGTAGACCATTTCTCCGGATGCGACCGAGTTTGAGGAAACTGACTGACCGTCGCCTGTGTCGTGTATGATCATGACTTTTCAATAATTTTTTGTAGCAAATAAGACAACAAAGCAACCCCTTTTCATAATTAACTTATAGCAAATTCATGCCCAAAGACTTTCTGTAGGAACTTCCTACCGTCATCAGGGAAATAATCTAATAACTGATAAATACATGCATATAAATTTCTACATAAGATATTCAAAATTATAAAACTATACAATGGAAAATCTAAATCTATGACAAGCAGAAACTATGATGAATTATAATATTTATATGCATGTATTTATCTCTTATCAGATTATTTCCTTGATGACGGTAGGATGCTCCTACAGAAATGCCTTGGGCTTGAATTAACTATAAATTAATTATGAATGGTGGTTGTTTTGTTGTCTTGTTTGTTACAAAATCTATAGCGGGCTTCCTACTGGAAAATGTTTTCAATAATCGCTTATGGAATTTATCAGCTCACGCTTGTTTTATCGAAGCTATCATGCTAATTGACCTTTTATAAATGTTTACTTTACCTTGTTATATTCAATCCCACCGCTGCAAAATATATTTCATCAGTCGTTTGTGTTCAAAAACTACTTGAATTACTTGTGATAGCAAGTCCGAATTTCTTACAAATTTTATCTTTTTGTGCGTTAACCATGCGGTAATTGACATTGATAATAAATCGCTTCAACAAGTTACTAAAATAGCTTAATCTGATGAATTTCTATCAAACAATTACACAGAAAAGGTTGACAAATTATAAAAGAATCAGGAAAGTAATCAAGATAATTGTCATTGATAATTGTTAGTGGAGATTGAAACCTAGATATCGTTGTTTGATGCTAAGATCTGAAAATGAACAAATCCCGCAAACACTCCAGAAAATAAGTCCCGTGCTGTACCAGTTATAAAAATTAATAACAATCGGGCCTCTAGTATGGAGGAAAAGCTTTGTGCAATACAACAGTGGCACAAAAATCGCACGCATTTCCACTTGGATACACTTGTCAACGGTCGAATTATTGGTCAAATTAGTAAGGGCTAACCTTAGGCGAAACACAGTCAACAATGAATTAAATCACAAATCAAACTATTCAGTAAGTAAAACCAATGTGAAAAATAAGCATAAAACACAAATGTAAATGTTGAAAATATTCAAATGGTAGGTAATGAAAAAAAAGTACTGTGACTGTAAATATAAGTAGAGTGAGAAAAAAAATTGATGACTTACTCGAGAACTCCTGCCTGTCTGCCACACTGTGTGTTTAGATGTGTCACTCTGTGTGCCACACTGTGTGGGTTAGAATCAGTCACATGCATAATACTAAGTTTTTCATTGGTGATTCATTCCCCAACTTAGTTCCCTCCGGATGTACCGCGGCCTTGAGTCAATTTCCATTCTGGTCAATTTCACAGAAACAATCTAATTCGATGGTACCGTACCAGTAATTGAAAACGCTATCTGTCAGCCGCTACGTATCGAGATGTTTGGACACTGTCGCTAAAATGATATTTAAGTCAATCAAATAATGCAGACAGATGAGGCAGCAACAATCTCGTGACACTTTTGTTCGTTTCTGGTTTACGTTCAGTCAATAAAACGTGAGTCCACCGACTTGCCTCAATTGGATCATTTGCGCATTTCAGGATCTTAATAGTGAAGCAATCAGTGCTACTACAAGCTGTTAGCCTATACACAGGGTGTTCGCGATCTTCTTGCGGACTTTTACCAGTTGTTATTATACAACATCACCTAGATTTTTAGAATGTTTAAAGAGTCAAAAGTAGAATTCAACTGAATACCTTCACTTAAAAGTAATTAAAACGATGACTTATATCACAGAGTCTGGAAAGCTCACGGCGCATGATGAAATGTTCTTAAGCACGATAATTAATTAACCCCTTCTTTACTTGATGAGCGTTTATGTTGTCCAATAAATAATGCTAGTCCTCGTCTCAATTCATGCAGATGTTTTGGGTACGGTGTTTATTAAACACCATTTCGCATCTGGCCCCACATCCAGAAGTCCAACAATGGGTAGGTACACGTCTAGGCTTCTAGGCTTTTTGGAGAACACTAGAACAGGCAATATGTTTATCCCGACCAATCCAACGATTATTCAATTTTGATGTCTGAAGAACACGTCTTTCAAGAGCCCTAAGTAGTTATGTCCGTCCCATCCTATTGGTGCATCCGTGTTCGATTTTGTAGCTGTGTCTTGACTCGAAGCACTTTGTTCAACAAAATGAACCTGTGCCGTTCTAGATTTCACTGCCTCCATCATTACCTTATCCAATCGTAAGGTGAGATGATAACGCATAACAACAAATTATCGAAAGCGATGGTGACGCGATGGTTTCGCGTCATTCACGTGACAGTTCGTGAGGTTGACATTCCAATTGAGAATGTTGTCTAATCACTAAAACTGATATTGAAGATGAAATATAGTATCCTGTATGTTTAACCTTCAATCATCAAAAGATAAAACTGAAGTTGATTAGGAATAACTGAAGGTTTCAAATAGTTTACAGTAAAACCGTGTGCTTCAAATCGTTGACAACCCTTCCATTAGTACATTGCTTTCGGGAAACAGAGAAAATTCGACTTCCTGTTCAATCAACTCTACTTTGCAAATTGATGGACACATCTTCAAAAGCTACAACGATATTTACCCTCTTGACAACCGAAAGTCTCCGCGTCTTATGATCATCCACACATTTTCTCGGAGCCTCAGAAGGAGTTTCCATAATCAGCCTGTCCAAAGAATCGATGCTCTTGCTAAAGAGGTTGGCTGTCTGTCGATGTCGCGATTTTCACTACGCCTGACTTTGTTATCACAGAAGTGGCAACTGAAGCAATCTCAGTCACCTCTAGGAAGAGAGCAGATAGTAAAAGATATAAACAGTTAGAAAAGCATGTTTAACGTTCAGCAAAGCAACCAATGCGCTCCATTCCATATGATTGACTTTATATAAAATGAATTAAGCCCAAACTTATTCATTGATAGTGCACCTTGTCGTCGAGTGCAGACATACTTGTATATAATTCATTTATCCAACAACTTTGTTAAATGCGCTGTGGACAGTGGTATTCACCGCACTATTGCTGACAAAAATCCGCAAGAATATCGCGAACACAGTTCAATATGTGGCACTTCTATTCTTTTCCCATCCACCACATTTTCCAATGTTTCCAAATTCATCGAATTTCGTCAAACTTAGTCACATTGGATTTACTTCATCTGTCACTGAGTGATAACACAACACCACTGAGAAGTCTTACTTGACCCCTGGGATGAGGGATTGGTCCTTTGGATACTCAGACTGCAAGATGCATCTGTGCTGTGGTCATGAACGTCGTGGGATTGTTGTCTACACTTGCAGTGAACGACAAAGCAAGTGCTGTGAATTTTCTACAGACCAGAGGAACGCACTTAACGCTTTTGCGACGGTGAGACTGCACTTACGAGCAAGAGAAGGTCGCTGACGACGTAACACTCGAAGGTGTCAACAACAGAAATGTGGGGGGGGGCGAGAATAGAAGTACCCAATCTGTAATAAAAACGGAAAGATTGCATAACTTTGAGGCGCAGAATTCATATTCAATTATTGCACGTAATCTATCACAATCAAATTTGTCAGAAATTTTAATAAAAATTTCGTAATTTAAATTGCTATGCATTTAACACAGAGTTTTTCCCTTCAAAACCGAAGGCACACAGGATAAAGCCGTAAGCCAGAAGTCATGAGCCATTGCTGATGGCTTCTTCTTTGTGCCAGTCTGATCAAAGGCGACTTATATGCATATTCTGTGCGCTTGATTCGCGACGCACTTTTCTACTACCTGCATCTATCAATTTTGCTTCAATCTCTTTGACGTTAATATTTCAAAAAAACGTGCTCTCAATTTGGTTTCTACTTTATTCCGCGAGTCTTCGGGGCGTTCGCCAGTTCTCATGCACGCAAAGCGCTGGGCAGCCCGCCGGGTAGTTATTTTTTCTGATCAACGTGTTGCTAACGAAAGGCGCCAACTTAAATGTGCATTTGCAACTCGCATTTCATTTATTTTTATTGTAATCAATTCATTCTTTTTAGTGCATAAGTTAATTTTGTGCAATAAGACACGAACGAATTTCAACATAATGAAAAATGAGTAAGTAGTTATGTTGAGGCGATCTTTATCTGACCATGATGTAATGAATTCAAAGCAGTGTCGATCGGAACGCTGGGGAAAAGATTGGCTACGTCTGCAGAGATAAAAGTGCAAAATTCGCTAACACTTTTGAAGTGTGTGTTGAATCTTTCAAAGAGAAAAAACATACGAAATAAAAGTCATCGATAAGTTCTTCAGTAAAATATATATCTGAACTGACAGAATTGGACAGGTCAAAACAATGAAATGTTGGAATGATGACTGCGCAATTTGTGATTGCAATCAATTACACTGTAGGCTGATTAGTGCCCAACTTTCAGAACAATATTAAAATGAATAGAAAACATGTTTCATGTATGCAAAATCGGAATTTTCTTAATTTTTCTCAAATTTCCTTCTATTTTGATCCAGCATTCTCCAGCATTCTGTAATTGCAATATTCAATTTTAATTCATTTTTTATTTGTGTTTTATATTTCATGCAATTCTTGCGTACAAACTGTCATTATCAGCTTTCATGGTACAACATACAAGCGGAATTCAGATATTCGCTGAGGTTCATAAAACACGCGGATTGGTCTACCATTGATCTTGTTCATCCAAGCATAGTTCAATTGATATCGTAACCAATAACAGCATCCTTTAGCTTTAAAAAACATCAGAAATCCGGCATCACGACGTACTTTTTCCTTAGGATATGTAATGACAAAATTATTTTGAGATTTTGTATCACCCTTCATTGCAAACCTTACAATTTTGCTGCTTTTCAGTGCTGAAATGTTCCAAAGATGAGCATAGATAAGGTTATCAGCTGTAAACCATGCATCATTATCTTTCATTCGACCACTCGCTGACATTCGGAAATTGAGAGTGACAGCTTCTTTGCTTCTCTGATCCAAGAGCACCAATTTGATAGTATGAAAGGGAGATGGGAACACCTCCATCAGAGGACTTTTGTAGCTGTTGGTGTTGGTCTCAACGGTTTTTGTATCTTGCTGTGTGATGTTAGAAGTGCTACTGTTGATCAGCGAATAAGGACGTTGAAGACGATCAGACCAAGTTCTTAACAAGAGGAGGCTTTCTTTACCGGTTTCAACTCTTTGATAAAGCGGACAAGATGATCTGACTGCATTGACATCATAACATGACCTGACAGATAAAACTTTGTATGCTTTTTAAATATACTCAGATGACTTTTCAGAGAGTTTTCAGTCAGTTGCAATTGATCATGCCTATAATTGCTTTGTGTGGTTTTTGTCCTGTTTTGTGGACTTGTAATGTGACATGAAAAATTGTTAGGCAAAATTTGATACATTCTTATGCGGTTTCTAGCTCGTAGACAGACCTAGAAATCCCTATGCCAGGCGTCAGCCGCGAGACTGTTCTAGAAATAGAACAACGTGAAGTGACGTCTGTGGGAAGATTAAGTAAGCTGTCATTTGCGAAGAGAAGGAATCAGAAAACAGCCTTTATTCACATTGTCGAACGAGGACGAGGGTCAAGACAGTAGTCATGGCAACGGTAAATAGTGAAAAATAGCTGACTGTATCGGAAATGGATTTCCCTAGTGTGACTGCGGTAGGTGAAAGATGGAAGATGGACGATGGAAGGCGGAAGACGGCAGATGAAAATCGTCTCATCACGCCTTATGAAGAATGTGCAAAAAGGCGAGTGACATGGAAGATGGAAGACGCTTTATTCTGTGTGACTGCGGCCTAACTCTATTAAAACTTTATTAACTATTGCACCTGTTGGAAAAATTCATTTTACTACACAAAATGAATGAAATACTTAGGTTAAGTCCATGATTAAGCGCATGCACTCCGGATAAACACGAGCAAAAGCGAACATGCTCTGAACTAAGACTTATGAATTTCACTTTCTCATGGAAATGAAATTAATCATATTACACGAATTTTCAGGGGGAAATGATGACTTCTCCAGCTCAGTCATCTATCGTATTTCGATAATTTCCCCAACAGAATCACTACCGAGGGAATAAAAGCCTCATGCAGAACTGTCATCGATACACTCATCTCTGATGCGAAAGGCATGTTTCAGTTACGGCCATGGATGAGTGATTATTCTCTTGTAACCGATTTTTCAAAATGTCTCTGAACAGAAATTAGCCCTTTAACTTTTAGAAGTCCATGTGGATCGTAGTACAGAAGTATCTCGGCTGAAACTAGAGCTGAATGATGAAACCAGAACCATGTGTTCCCGGTTTTCATGACAAAACTATCAAAAGCTGCTAAGATGCATTCCATGTCATTATCGCATCCTACAAAATGGCACAGTAGGCATTATGCTGTAATATAATACACAATGTTCCCGCCTTATAGCGGCCGTGTTAAATCCACATCACAGGAATCGCTTAAACAGGTTAGTTATTATTAAACAGGTTAGATGTTACAAAACACATCTTGTATAATCTATAATGTAATAAATTTCATTTGAGACTGCAGGCCAACTGTTGACTACTGTTTCGGCCGGTGGCAAGCGAAATGCATCGTACGCATGAGATAACGACGTTTTTACTTAACCGAAGACCTTTACCCTGGCTCCGCAAACTTGAATTAATTCTATTTCACGTTTTAGTTTAAGGAACTAATATTAATTCTCTTACACACTTGGTAGATTTTAGATAGCGTAATCCCGCTGTGTTATTAGCTAGATCTGGTATTTTGATTGGAAACAGACCTGTACTCTTATCATCTGAATGGGCAGACTGTTAAATAGGATCTTTTCAATATATAAGTGATAAACATACTGTAATTTTGAACAGAACGACTTACTCGCCAATTCATTACACATGAGGAGAGGAGAAGCGTTGTTTGTCCTTCTAGTAAGTATTTTTAAAATTTTTAGACATTTTAGGATATAAAAATTTTCTTTTAAATCATACTTTGTACCCAATGAAAATTAACTAGTCATTAGCTTGTTTTTTTAAACTTTGTTACCTTGACGCACTTTGCTACGTTGAATTATAATATCTCGAATGAATGAAGAGGCAGATGCATTGTAGATTATGATTAATTTAGTCAGAGCAGCCTGCTGTGTATCAGGTATCAGGTATGCTATGTATCAGGACCTGTGTTTAACGTCATTTCGGGTATCCCACAGGGATCAGTGTTAGGGCCCTATCTGTTTGCGGCTTTTATGGGTTACCTTTCAACAAAATGTATGAACTCAACATTTGTAATGTACGCTGATTACGTCAATGTAATTGAGCCTATAATACTTAATTTTGTTTCGAACGTACCCGCTTTTGAGGCTGTACTTTCTGATATGGGGTTTTCCATGAATTCTTCAAAATGCTCGAAACTATGCATAAAAAGATCTGCAGATCACGATTGTTCTCGTGGTAATGTCCATGTAGCGTCTACATATACTGATAAAACATCTGTACATCTTTTGGGCTTTGTGCTTAATGCGAAACTTGTTTTGGGACGAGCAGATTTTGTCAGTTTTGAAGCGTGCATCTCAGCGCTTGTACATCTTAAGAGTGCTTAAAAAAATACTTAGTGTTCATGATTTAAAAATTATATATAAGTCCTTGATTGTATCATTGTTCACCTATGGATGTCCAATTTATGAAGACTATTTGCTAAGCACATGTTGATGTTTGAAAGTCTACAAAACAGAGCACATTCTTTAATATGCGGATCTTGTTGTAAATGTACTGATTTTGAAAGTATTGAACTTGTGTTTAAGAGAGCTACTATTAATTATTTCAGAAAATGTGAGCAAAATGTAAATCACCCCCTTCATCATCTGATACCTGAGAGACTGATATACAGTGGACATTTATGTTTACCTCAATGCAGAAATGAACGACGACAACGCACTTTTATTCCGTACGCGTGCTCACTTGTAAATAGTTTGAAAAGGTGTCTTATGTGTCTTTTGCGTGAAATCATCATTCTGTATCTATTTCGCTTTTCTATATGTACTATAAATGAATTGTATGATTTTCAATTTCTTATGAATAAACGCCTTACTTACTTACTTACTGTGCGTCATTATTTTTGTTCATTTTTCAGTCATTCTACATGTAAATATTATAGCCAAAGGCTGGTTTTGACCTTTTTGAGCAGTACAGATATGTTATTGAAGGACGAAACGTTGCTTCTATGGCTTCCAATGAGTAGCATAAGTTGTGCCAGTCTGTAGACATCCTTTTATTCTCTGACTGACCATGAGAACTTTTAATCATAACATTGTGAGGCAACACAATGTTGTTGTATTTGTAATACAAATGAAGCTATATTTGTTCTACTTTTAACAATATAATAAGAAAAACCGCCTTTCGATATTAAAGGTCTGCTGGTCGAAAAGTGATGATTGACATGCCGGACACTCTGATGAAGTAAAATGTTTTGTGATCGGTCAAAATCTGACACCTCGTCGCTAATGCGCGAAAGTCTCACTTGATGAGCTAATTTCAACGCAAATCCACAACATTTTCGACCCATCTACATTAGGCCCAAGCCAAACTGAAAGCAAACACGAGCGTCCCTAGCAAACGTATGTCGGCAAGTATTAATCGCTCTGGTTTGCTTTGCTTGCTGTGCTGCATTCTACAACTGCTGCAGTGTGGCTGAGGCCTTATGCATAGATAGGAATAGAATAGACAGTTGTTGTCGCTTATTTGATCAAAGATATGCATATTAAATTAGAAAAACTTATATTAGGCTAATTAGACTTAATTGTACACATGCATCAGTGCTTATGACTAGTTAATTAGATATAAATCCGACCGCTAATAATAAATAAAATATTCTGCCATCACTGATAATGTCATACACAGAGAGGTTGTTTCAAGCCAAGAAAATGAGGGATCAAAGGAATTTTGCTTAAAAGAGCATAGGAATGTATATATCCAGCAAGAAGTATTTTTATGACTCTGGGCGGCTCTCCGTTGGGAGCGATGTGACAAGGACATACATCAACATTACTAGTTAGATGAGAATAATGTCTCAATTATCTGCACCTCTCACACGCTTACGATGCGAACTTCCTTTCTAAACAGTAATTTTCCTTCGGCTACAGGAAATCCTTAAGATACGGTGCTGAAAAGACTGTCAATTTCTTTTAGAATTTCTGGCAGAAAATTTAAACCTCTGACAAAATGATTTTTAAATGTGATTTAGAAATTATGAACTCTAGTAAATTTTGCTCACCTGTGACATGAGTTCATGAATGAATGTCGAATCGAAAGACTGATGAAGTTCATTATGAAAATATGATAAGGACACTGAGATTCGTTTAATCATTAACAATGAGGTGAGCAATTTATCGATTATTAAATCTTTAATCATGATAAAAGTGGTATTATTATACATTGTTACGCAAAAATAAGGCTTTTTTATCAGAATATTAAAATTCTGTTGAAGATTTTTGAAAAATGTTAAGAATATAAATTACTAGGATGCGTGGGTGTACATCTAACATCAATATTTTGAAATTTCGAAGTCATTCAATCATCTTTCAATACAAAACAATCAATTCGAAGAGGAATCAGTGAAACTTAGCATAATAGTAAAGTAAACATACTATAGATAAAAAATAAAATATGCACACATTCACGTCAATTTCATTATACTCATGTATTATTGGTCTATAAACAATCGTAAAAATTATTTGGTCCATTATGTAAAGATTATTTGGTACGCCTGTGAAACGCCGCGACATCGAACGAATGGAAAGTGGACATGAGGATGATAAGATGGATGGCTGGCGCGTCATTGGAAGATCGCCGCAAGAATGAGGATATTCCACTTGCGATGGGTCTGAAGTGGATTCAATGCGCACTGCAGTTAAACCGCTTACGATGGCATGGGCACGTGATGAGAAAAGATCGACAAAAATAGGTCAGAAGTGTGATGGAGCTAAGTGTGAATGGTGTAAGTAAGAGAGGAAGACCTGAAGCCTGTAAGGCCCAAACCTCAAGACGCAGCCAATGGAGATGTGTGGCGAGCTGCTCTCCGAAAAACCGCCTCCGGGGAAACCGTCCGACCCTGCGAGCCGGGACAAACAGACGTTAAATGGACAGTGAGTGAGTGATGTAGAGACGGTAAGATAACCAATAAATTGCTAAAACAAGACATTGATTTACAAAGAAGTAGGAATGCTAGACATGGAATATTACTGACCAAAAATTGTCTCTCAAATGACAATTATGTGATCATAATAGAAGCTGACGATTAATTTGACAGCTCCAAGAAAATAATCGTTCGGATAAGGAACTCATAATCGCTCATGAGAAATCATAATCACATTTATCACCGACTGTTAGTCTTGAGTAGGCAGGTTTACAGCGTGAGAAATTCAAGAACTCGATGTTTCTCTGTCAATAAAATTATTCTTTTGTTTAAAAGTTACTTGGGGCTAAATGGACAGTGAAAAATAATTTTTCTCAAAAGCACATCAAGAATCTTAAGTTGCTGACAAATAAATCCTTCTATGAATTGGAAAGTTGATCTCTTAAAACAAGATAATTGGTCTAACAATGTTCCGATACTACTTCGACACTTTCTTGTGATGCTACCCACGATATCTGACTTTCCTTCACCGCTTGATTCGATCAAGGCAGTGGAGTTAACAAATATTTGCACTTATATGAAAATTATCGACTTCTCCAATACTAAAGCTTTTTCTTTAATGTATTCAGTATATGACTGTTTAATACACTCTAGTCACGTCATTGAGGTTCGATTCCTCCCCTCCTATGTCTATTCAGTCAGAAGTAAGATGCAGCGGAGTCCCGAAACATACACGACTCTGCTGGATCGCAGAGACTTCAAATTTGGCTCTGAGGGAAGAAAATTCAAAACCTGCAGTGATACTTAGCCTTATGTACATACAGAATATGAAATGCATGAATTTCAGATTTAGCCAGCGTGCAGTAAACCCCTCTTGAGTTGCAAGGGTTGAAACCACCAGAACAGAAAGTTTTAATCCATATTATATCAGTAGACTATCTCATTGAAGTGAACGTGAATCATCACAAATCTACAATCACCAAGTATAACATCCGGAATTAAATATTCTTGAACTGAAGCAAAGCGGATAAAAAGCTACTGTCCTATTATAGCATATACATTACGCTCGTAGAATGAGAAAAGTAACTTACAGACAGCTGAAATGGTGTTACATGGAATCTTCAACTTTGAGTATCAACTAAGTGACTTTCTGGAGTAAGAAAAACGATTAGAATGCGTTCTTGCCTGCCAGACAACAGACATTTGGCATTGGAAGCTTCATTATAAAAGACCAATGCAGTCTGTGACAATGAGAACCAAGACTGATGAGTAAACATCTACCAGTATACGTAATAGTCGCTGCAATTCATTCTACATCAACGATCTTTATCTGAGTCTTCACCCTAATTACAATGAACAATGAATGACTAAGGATATCGTCCAAATTCCACGAGCATGTGAAGTAATAACTATCTTCTTACAATCTGCGAAGTGGGAAAGAGAATATAACAATTAAATCCTTGCACAATAAGATTCTCATATTTCTGAGATTAATTACACTGATCTGCACAATTGTCATCGGGTAACCATTGTAAATATTGTATAATCGGGAAGGAATTCCTTTAAGTAGTAATTCAAGTGTTAGAGGCAATCACTTTTCAAAGAAATCACGAAAGACCAATCTGTCGTCAACGTACATTTTGGTGGCAATATTCCTAAGGTTTCGATCAATTACGTTTTACGTTTCTATGACGTCAGCATCACAAAAGAAAATGCATAGATACAAAATCAAATGATTTAAACTGCAGAAAATTAAACTTGCAATGCAGCTGATCAATGCTTACATATTGTGGAGATTTGTGAGGAAATCGAATTCACGTAAATGAATCTATGTACCTGAAAGCTGTCCAAATTGGCTTCCCTGCAACCCTGGTTTGTAGTAACAACTTCAGAATAGCAGAATAATATAAGAATATGTTGGCTTTATATCTACTCATCTAATGGCAAGCAAACTGCATCTAGTGAATCGTGATGAAGCTTTGCTCTTAGAGATCTCTTTATCGCTTGCCCCGTCTCCAAAACTGAATCATACTTACGAAGCAATGTTTATTCAAAATTAATTCCTTCAGGAAAAAGTTGAGGTAAACTATTGTTATCAAATTTGTGGTCTACCGATTTATACCAAATGCAAATAATCGAAGTTTTCCTAATTTTTACTGTCAAAATTCAATATAGGACTGCGTGTGATTTTCTTTTTTCTCAACAATTACTTTGATTTGTTCCATTGTGAAGAACCCGTGAAAAAGACTTTCTAAACAATCGGTCTATTGTGCGATCCATCGATCGCTGCACGCGATCATTTTCAGGAATTCCTTATCTCTCCATTGTGAGCAGAAGTAAGCATTCTCTGATTGAGTTTGACCTAAATGAAGTGATGCCATAAGGACGCTTACTGTGACAAGTCTCATTGATTTCCCCATGTCAGTGATATAGGCAGCTGGTTGCTAAATGGCGCGAATTAGCAGGATCGTTTAAGATGGTAGCATGGACCCCCCTGTTGTACAGTAACAAAAATGTATAAATAATAAATTATTTCTATAATTCGCAGCAGGAGAATTTAGTGGTAATCATTGATAAAAAATCACAAATTTAGTCCTTATACGATGAAACCCAGTGTCTATGGCAGTTGCTGGAATTTGAGACTTAATGGTTCAAATATGAGTACATCTCAGGGATCGAATAGGCCTCCTGCCCGTCCATAAATTTTGAAGACCGGCCGGCTCATTAAGGCCGGTTATTATAATTAGTCCTATGTCGACGATTGACGACATTCATTCCAGAATTAATTATCTAGTCGTTTGAAATGGAATTGCAACATTGCAGGAGTATGATAACACAATCTTTATGAGGCAAACATTGGGAACCGTTTCTTGAGAATTATTATTCGAATCCTTATTTAATGAGGCTGAAAGTTGATGATGATAAAGAAGTTGAGGTACTTAGAATAGCCGTTACAACGCATGGGGACAATTCAATATTTTTTTTGCTTTTCCGTTTTGAAGGGCATAATGTTCAAAGAAGCAGCTATTTGGAAGTAAATTAACAAGCATAGATGATAAGTCTATTCATTACAGAATTCACGGCTGTTTTTGCTCGAGGAATCTGATTGTAGCTTAAGTTTGGCTCTTCGTACGTTGTATACTACGAAGTTTTCATCGTTGGCTTGACGCCAGTGAGTTGAGTGCTAATCCATGTTTACTTATACATCTAGTTTTGTCATTCCTACTTTGTCATACGCAATTATCATCTTATAAATCTGAGAGTCATTTACTTGCTAGCCTTTCTATAAAATTATTCCGTATCTTGAAGTTATTACGTCCATTAATGCTACAAAATATATTAAAAAATCAGCATCGTTGCGCTTCATCCGGAGTGCAGGCACGCCTACCATGCGCTACATAGAAATCGAGAAGTCGAATGATGTCTAGCGATAAGTTGAGCGGCTGTCTGTCATTATGAACAGGTTGCAGAGACGCCGGCTTAGTTCCGAACGGTTTTGAATACACCGCCCGGCTCGGCCGACTTTTTCTGGATGGCGGCTGTAGGTTCGGCCTCGGCCGGTTCCAACCCTGGTACATCTTTCTCAGACAAGCCCATAGACTATTGCTTAGTACAGATGACAAAGTAATCAAATATTTATAATCCAATCATTAATGCAACAAAAAGTAAGTCACAAGTATGACAAATGCATAACGGCTATAAAATGTCACTGTCTGTGACAAATCAGAGATTTGTTTAAAATCTATTATTCGCAATCAACACAGTTTTCTCGATATGCGAAATGAAATCAACAGAAACTTCTTAATATATCAATAGAAGACCACATATTGAACCCTTCTCTATAGTAATGCAATGCCTACATGCTACTGTTGATAGCAACCGAATACAATCTGGTAGACCTTTTCCATCAATTGAAGACGCCAATTCGTCACGTACTATTCCATGGATGTTGATAATTCACATGTACACATCAACCCGTTGTTGTCGGAACAACTACACCTTGTGTAATTCAAAATAACACGAAGTGCCTAAGACTTGGAAAGCGACAAGATTAGCACTGAATTTCCATCATTAGCACGACGACATGGGTGGCTGGTCTGACAGGAACATTTCAACATGGCTGACCTTGCATGTGACGGCCGCAACCGCCCCAACACAGAGTGCACCCGCTGACTCATGGGCGATGTTCGGAATGAAAATTCGTTCTAACACATGTAATCAAGATGTCCAGGGTTCAGATAGTTGAGTATAAGATTGGATGGAGAATACCGAGCTGCTTGTTCATAAATTAAAGATGCTAACTCTTTGCTTAGGGACGAAGGATAATCTAACATAAATTTCAAGTAATTGCCGTCAATCACATCTCCACTAACAATTAATTAATTGTTAATTAATTATTGAGAGCTTAAATTTCAATTGAGTGATAAAATTATATTAGCTGTTGATTACATTCAATTTCAATCAATTTTAAATGAGACCTCTACTTGTATAGTTTGTCAAAAAATAAATCAAGCAATTCCTTTCGTGATGTCATAATTATGATCATAAGAGGATCGTTTTCCAAATGATTATCAACGGCTTAGCCCGCTTTCTGTAATATAAGGCTTTGGTCTGGACCACATCCAGTCCTAGCATAATCCTTACTGCTTGCCGTGCGACAAGAATGGACATTAGCGACATTGTGTAGAATAAACATGATTTTAGCGATTCTCACAGATTGTGGTGGAAGCACAATTTTCTGATTACATTTGTGATTCTTCAAAGTAGCGACTCCCCAGCAAGTGTCTGGACGATGTTGACATGGACGAACTTTGTTGGATCTTGTGATGATGCTTTGGCATCATATTTAATCAAATCAGATCAATCAGATCATATTTAATCAAATCAGATTAATCACATGATATTTAATCAAGCTAAACATTCTTTTTGTGACGAATCGAAAGAGTTACCTGATACAGGAAAATAACCAATCAATGTCTTCTTAATGGAGGTGTGAAAAACGAACAGAATGAGACTATATGAGAAATGTGACGTGTGCCTAATTTTTAATGGCTTGAACTTGATGTGTAAATTCTAGATAATCTATTAACTCGCTCATATTTGTGAGAGGAGGGTATACAGATGAAAGTCAAACTTCTCTTTGAGCTCAAACAGTTTTTAGCTTATTTGCTCTTAAATATGAAATGAATAATAACTCGTGCTTGTTGCTATCTCTTTTATCAAATCAAGTTTCAAAACAAGTTGGCTTTGTTAAAGCACATTTTATTAAAAGGATGCAACAGACATGAAAAGATAAATTTAATTTGGCATGAAAGACTTGAAATGAAATAATTCTATCAGAAGGACTAGACTTGCTCTATTCAGTGAAAAGAAGAGAAATTTGAAATGTTTGTTTCAATTTAAAATGCATCAGCCCACCCAGTTCTCTACCTGTCTAATATTGACACTGAAATTGAAGTGCCAATCATAAACAAATCACAAACAATTCTAAATAAGGAATGAATGCATGGCGAGAAATTTCAAATGACGTTGACAGTATTAGTCTCCGAATATCAAGACTAGAATTCAAAAAGTGTGCTGCTGAAAATACCAGTTGCATGAATAACACTCGCAGATAGGAATGGATCTCTAACGCCTGAATATCCACTTATACTTTCATGATTATGTGCTAGAAATTTAAATTATATAAAAATAGATTTAAAAAATCTGTTTTTTCATTATTTTTCAGATACACGTCGATGCTAAATAAATTAAAGTCCATGCTATAGATTTACCACTCAAAACTTCCAGATTTTTGATAAATCATGTGGGTTCATGACATGGCATCATGCTCTGAGCAGGATTAGTCCAATTTTACATTTTCTTCATCTGAACAGCATCTGCTGCGCTCCTACATAAAGGTCTATTATATTTGCTACAATATTCTCTCAATATCTTATTGAATGCCGACACGAGACATCGTTTTGATGAAAATCTATAATCAATCCAACAAATAATGCAGAAATGATAACATTTCAGCGGCCAGAGTGCATACATAGTCAACGGATATCTTTGTTTTTCTAACTAGATTCATGATAATAGTTCATCTTAATATTAATCAAACTGATGCAAGAGGGCAACATAAATAGAGATATATCTATCATATCATGAACTGTTCCAACTGACTGTGCTTTGTGTAAATTACAGGACAAACTTATCCTGCTCCTATAAGAACGAATCAATTATTCAAGAATTGTTGGGGTAGAAAATGAAGTTCAGATCTAAACAACTCTGCCGTCATGAACCATTAGAAGGGCAAATGGCTCATTCGCATACACTTACACAAGCAAATAGGAATGAAATGGAAATATGCCAGATCAAGAATCAGAATCCATGCTGTAGTTTATTGAACACTTATGATGATAACTCGCAAATTTCGTTCATTACATGCCCATCTCTAAATCGTTTGATAAAAATTCAGATAAGAACATACTACTTTTTATACAACTAAAAGTATAATGACTAGGTATAATACGTATATTCGTTATGGTAAAAACAACAACATCTCTGACTGATATCTTTTCTAAATGCGCATACAAGAGATGGACAGTCAAATACTGTAATTGTCTAAACTTCTTGAAGTATTTCTTTCTGTCTAACTCTCAATGTTTCACAAATCGCGGAATCAAAAACATACCATTTTCATAATTTCAGAAAGCTAGAAAATGAAGCAGATTTCCACAGCCGACAGCTTTCTTCCTCATGACATCTTGAACAGTAATTGTATATCTCACAATAATAATCTTCAACCCACGTCGACGATCTTAATCACCAACATCAGACACTGTACAAGAATAAGAGCCAATAAGTTAATTAAGAGCAAAATTGATTGAGATAACAGAACTGAATTCTCGTCAGACGGCTAGTCAACTTCCAACATGAGAGAAAGTATCAGTGCTGAATAATATCAGTGATGACAGTGATGATTATGTAATCACACCGTTTCTACCTACTTTCAGTGAGAAGATCACGAATCCTCCTGACCGATAAAGACTCATCCGATGAAAGAGATATTTAGACAAGAATTTTGCTTCCCTCCTCATTTTTCATGTCGCGCTCTATCGACAACGCTGGATTGGGTCGTCATTACTCAGATTCGGTGCTCCAATTCCGCTATGACCCTTTCGTTTTCCAGTGGATTTTCACACCGAGCGTGTGTTCAGTAAAAGCAAGAGGAAGTAGAAGCCATTTGGAAAAGTGATTTATGAAAAGTAATCATTGTTATGAAAAAACCTGATTTGAGAGAGCGAATTATGTAATGAGGTCGTCGATAGTCATTTCATAGGATTTGATGATTTCAAAATTCCTCTGAAATAACATCTTTGATGATTCTGACATTGAATGCATACATGGATTTGAGCGGGAACATCTATTGATGGGATTTTAAAATGAGTTGATGTCTTGCGCTTTATCACGTAAATGAGTTTTAGCAGCCCTGCTTCGAAATTAAATAATTCATATAATGTGAATTCAAATTTAAAGTCTAATGCAGTAGAAAATGACTTAAATCATGATGATCGGAAGTGCAGTTTTCATGATGATTTGCTCATAGTTACGCACATTGCATTTTCTATGTTTTTATGCTGATGATTGCTTTTAATAGGCACTGGACGTATTTTTACTGCGACAACTTACTATTTATTCAATTAATGTCATGTCATCAACCTTCCGGGAAACTTTTGAAAAATCATATGTCGTGAATAAGGAATCGCCTGTTGCACAAGTCATGCAAAGAAAAGTTTTCTATTAAATCAATTCAAGTCACTCCTAATCATTCTTGTCCAGTCACAATCATTTTGGTTCAATGACAATCATTCTGGTCCACTCACAATCATTCTCGTCCAGTCTTAATCATTCTGGTCCACTCACAATCATTTTGGTTCAATGACAATCATTCTGGTCAGTCTTAATCATTCTCGTCCAGTCTTAATTATTCTTGTCCAGTCACAATTATTCGTGTCCTATTCAATTGCAATCAATACGATTTGATCCGGTCTCTGAACTTTCGTATTCAAAAGGACATGAAAAATATTAAATGCACTATTTGTCGCTAGTTTCCATGATCATCAACATCATAAGGAGTAATGACCATGCAAGTTAAATCGAATCGTCTGAGAATTTATTTATTGCATGATGAGATTTTCGAAGTAATTATCAAAGCCAATATCACAAAAATGATTCACGGAATTCACGTTGACACAGACATCTCAAAACAAATGAAATATCTTGAGCTGAAAGAAATTGATGCATTTATCTGACATAACGAAATCTATTTCTATCTTTAGTTAACACAAGATAATACAATCTACCTGAGATAGGAACGACATAAAGTCAGCCACCTGTCAACCTTGTCCCAAACCGGTAAAAGCTCGATACACCTCCTGCCCTTCCTCAACAGGAAATATCCCTAGGGTTTTGCACTGACTGCATCCTATTCTCTCATCTCTTATTGCAAGACGTACACCGCGAGTGAAGGTCGAGAAAAGGTTCAGGCATCGATCGAACTGACGTCTCAAATTCAGTCCAGGATACAACGATGTGAGCGAGCAGAATGCCATCGTGCAGACATAAAGTTAATAACAAGCTCATCCAAATTCCCCTGACTCCCCGCACTTTCAAATTGTGTCATATTTTTATAGAACACGATATTGAAAAAGTGAAAGATATTTTGCAGATGAAAATTGACTCCAAAATGAGTTTATTCCGCACACAATTCACAAAACGTTGCAATTGCTGATATTCACTGCCAATTCAACAATTTCATTTATCAAAATTCAAACATAGCCTCTAATTCAAATGAAGAAACGGTAAGAAATAGTGTTGCCTGATGGTTATTGACAATTGTTATCCTCAATCTAATTCACTAACGCGATATTTGCTTCATCAGGGAAGATGATGAAATGATTGATGCGGATTACGGGCAGTCATGCGATGTTGATGTGATTCTGATTTCAAAGTCTATGGTGTTTGTACAGTCATTACATTGAATCGAATTACTTGCCATATTGAAAAATGAAAATTAGGAATGCGATAAAGTAGTATGTGTAGATATATATTCAATTTTTCACTTTGATGTAATGCGAACTAGAAAAAAATTAGTGATGTCGCGAAGTTATTACAAAATTAGGACTATTTTGGCTGAAAATGTTATATTCTCGCCTTTTTCGTCTAAAATGTTGATGTTTAGTATCGTTGGAATCCTTGTGATGCAAGAACTGCGACTATGTAAGTTGCATTCAAAGAAGTTCAATAGATCCTTTTCAAACTTATTCAACATTTTTCTCATTACCGCTAAAGTGCATAAACACCACACAAGGTGAGCGAAGGTTCAAAACAAAAGACTTAGTGAGGCAATGTCTTTGTCCTCTCACAGCAACTGCAGATTGTTTACTTTGAATGTTTGTGCACTTTAGCGGTTATGAGAAAAAATGTTGAAGAAGTTTGAAAGAGAACTATTGAACTTATTTGAATAGAGCTTACATACTCGCACCCCCTACATTGCAAGGATTCTGAAGACACTAAACACGAACATTTTTTATGAAAAAGCGAGAATACAACATTTTCAGTCAAAAGAGTCATGATTTTGTAATAACTTCACGAAATCACTAATTTCTTTTCCCTTCACTAATTTTAATGACCAGTGTATCAAAATAAAGCTCAGAAAATGCTCGTTCTCGACGTGCCTGAATAATTATCATGCTCACAAGTTTTCTTATTGAAAAATTGCAATTTGTAAATAGCCTCGGGAAATCGGGATAGTCTGCCTGCGGTTTGATGAAAACTCTTAAATCATTCGATTCATCGATGTGTGACAACGGAAAATAATGTTTCAACACATTCGTCAATTCGATCTTTCACTACTCGAGCAAGCCTGTGAAGATAAGTGCCTGTGATGTCCACCAACTGGGTCACGTCGTTGTTCTCTGACGACGAATATTGTCTGGCATGAAGCCGTTTGCTGTGACTGGCGCCAGAATTTACCTTCCGGGAAATAATTCTTGTATCGGATTAAAGGAAGGAATTTACATTCAAAATGATCTTTAAACCAAATTAGATCTTTAGCCAGGAAAGAGAATCACGATAATTGAGAACAAGACAGGTTGAGAAATTCCAAAACATTGTCATTAACTGAACATTTTGTAGATATGATAAGGGTTTGAGTAAGTGTATTGTGGTCACACTTGCAAGTGGACAACCAATTTCAATAAAATCAAATTTGGCTGGGCTACCAATTACCGCTTTTTACTTGTGGCATTTTGATGTTTCTATGACAACGAGGTGGCAAAATAACACACTAATGGCAGATAAATTTCGTCTGATTCCCCAATCACTAATCGCATTTTTGAAATACCATTTTTTATAAGATAACAGTTGTTATGTGATTTCAGCAAGACCCTAAGGAATTCTATTTGTATCATGTTATTCGTATTTGCGTTAACTATTTGAGTGATTCTGTGGCACAGTGGTCAATGACAGGAGGCTAACATTCTTGCGGTAAGCAGTTCAAATCCAAGGCAATCATTCTGGAGCACTTTGGAAGACCCATGCCACTGCTTGCTCAATGAAGAGATTGACATCAAAGGATGAAATCTAAAGATACTACAGTGAATGCTGACCAATGAAATGTAAGAATGCAATCTCGTGAAATGAAAAGCAAGCTTGGTGATGACGACTGAGAAGAGACTGACTGACTGACCACTGTACCATTTTGCAATCACATAATATAATAATTAACTCTCTACTATCAAAGAGGTTTGCTAGTAGTAGATGAAGAATAATTATCTGATGAAGTTTTGAGGAAACAAGTGAATGCCCGGTTCTAGTCTATGGATTAGTTTTATATGAAGTGATTCATCGCACTTCATGATGATTCAAGCAAGTAGGCTGCAGCCACAATATTCACTTAATATTTATGGGGTTTTGGAAGTGAGATGCAATTCATTGACTTCAATAGACGGAAATCAGTTCACGAAATCATGAAATTTAATGAGAGGCTAATTTTGAACGACTCATCTTCTGATCAGAATTTGATAGTAATTGCTTATTTAACAAACGCGTGAAACAATTCACATCATTAAAAGAGACATTTCAGTGCTAATTAGTATGCGTGCTGGTTAGTGGATGGAAATTTTGATATTTTAATTATAACACGCTTTGTTGTTCATGACCATCAACATCGACAAACAAAGTCAGATCAGTTTCTTGATTGGATGACTCGGAGAAATGGAAAAAGCAATTCACTCGAGTTTTCTTAATGTGGAAATTGTTTCAATAAGCTTTTATCTCCGTGTAGCAGTGAATGTTGGCTGCATCGGTTGTCAAAAATTACTGCACAACAACGAAGTAAAAATTGATTGGTCGCAAACATTTGATTGTTTAAAGCATAGATTTGAAGCTCTCTGATTGATTTCGGCAGCAGAAATTTGAAGCTCTCTGATTGATTTAGACAGTAGAAATTTGAAGCTCTCTGATTGATTTCGGCAGGAGAAATTTGAAGCTCTCTGATTGATTTAGGCAGTAGAAATTTGAAGCTATCTGATTGTTGTAGCAACAAACTCAAACCAATTGATTGTTGGTATCTGCTGGTGGAAATTGTTTGACTAGTGCAAATGAAATTATTGGAAACTTTCCAACTCATTATCATTAATATCTAAGAAAATAATCAAAAATGTCTGTACAGATCCAATGAATAGTAAACATACAAATGTAATCAATATTTTGAGTTATTATAACCATCATTTGACAACTGATTTACATAACAAGAAAGATGACATAACAAAACTCATGTTAGATTCCACAGACATTGTCACAAGCTGATGTAGATTTAAAGATTGCACAGCAATGGGTTTTGATGCTGCATTCACAGGAGCCTTTGAGCACATGACGTATTAAAAATACAACGATGTAAACATGCATTCAATGCACTCATTGTTTTATGCGAGCTTTGTAACATTGTAACTTAAAATTCGAAAATACAACATTTACAGCAAATTAATACAATAGTGATGCAATCAGCAGCGATGCGAGAGTCTAAGATTCAAGTTCATCCGTCCGGGGCCACCGGAGTTCTCAATAGAGGTTGCTAGCCCGAAACGAGTCTGTGCTTCACTTATAACTTGCTAGCATGGCTTCCGTGGACATGTGTTTGGGTGAGACATGACCAGGGATGATGATTTTATGCTCAAGCATAAAAAACTAAAAAAGCATATTTATCTTTTCAGACATAAATGAACATCTTAATAATCTAATTAAGTATCATCGCTCATGTTTTTGACAAACATTACATGTGCAATTAAGATTGATTGATTATTAAAACTTGATTCATTTCGTACCAAGGAAATAGATAATTTGTGATTGTAAATGCGATTTCTAATTAAATTGCATATTTCTTAGCGGTAGTTCAAATAGCCTCTGAGACTCATAGAGTCATATTTATATCACATGGCAATTGGCTCAAATTACTATAATATCGCAATATCACGATGACAAATTTAATATAATATACATTTTACATCAGCTACGTATGATTTCGACACAATTCGAGCACAATTTTTGAGTATAAAAGAGGATTTTTCGAGCATGAAAGGATAAATTGTCTCTCTCAGAAGCATAAAATCACCATCCCTGGACATGACGAAGTAAAATACACGTTTAGAAATAAGAACGAACATTCAAGTGATTTGGTATTTCCTTCAATCTAGCATTGACATTGTTCAGCCATTTGTACGCAAACTACTTTCAAGATTAAGACAGTATTCAAGCGAAATTAGCCGATGTTCTAAGTGTTGTATGAAGCAAGGAATGATATCGTATCAAAAACTAAGAACTCGTCTTTCATACAAATTATTGACCCAAACGCTATGTATTCGGAATGCATGAGACATGATGCAGTGCACATGGCTTAAGAGGAAGATAAGTAGTTACCGATAACCACAAAGAATAATAGCTAAATTCAGTGCAATGAATCACTGTAACGGTTAAACCTCTGCCTTTTTTCATTCACTGTGCTTACAGTTCACTTCTTGGGCCGCTATCCATTACTTGCGCTGGTCTTGAGCCGAAATGCTGGGGACATGTCGAACGCTAAGCCATGATGCTCCATCAACAGATCAACAACCTGGTGATTCGAAACCGAGTAAAAGCGGAAATTGGTTAAACAACTAAATAAATCCTATTAAATTATAAATTTCATTCACCACATGTAAATGTCGCTAAGATGAAGCTTCTAAATTCGATGACGCATTCGGCTTCGTTGAGAAATATCATCTCCTTTCATCTAATGCCGTGCGCTTAAGTGCATACTTAAATAAGTAGATATTATCTGCCTGTTAGCAACTTAAAAGCATTTCATGACGTAGGAAGATGTTCATGTGATTCAACAATGCCAACCGATATTCGATGCTCGTGAAGAATAACTGTATTACTATCCATACACGCGAGTTTCTCTCAACTCCAGAATTTTCAAGATTGAACACAGGAATTCAATTCTTGTTTATCATACTATCTAATATCATAAAATATCACCGCGTCGGGACTTCATTGAGCTGATGTGAATCATTATATAGGCTTGTGCAATTTAGGAATAATCGAAACATATTGAGAATGTGACACTCAACCGATAATCATTATCTACACGACACAGATTAATGCAGCATTACGTTATTACAAGCACATATGGCTTCACTAAATATAATTTTGAATGATTTCACTGTTATTTTACTTCTCTTTGCTATCTAAGATATAACTGAAAAATAACCTGTTCGTATTGAATGATTTGTCAGCACAATGGGTTACTCTTATTTTAGCTGAACTTTTTTTCTTTAGCTGACAGAGAAACACATTTTAGCTGTTACTTTCAACGAATATTTACTCTGTACAGTTCCAGAAAATAATGGGGTAGAGCGAGTCATTTTAATTGAGAGAAGCCCCAAAACCAGTTGTTGGCTAAATGAGCAATGCATTGTGTGAGGAAGCCTGGTAGAGTTAGAGGCCATCCTCCTCACCAAGAACAGCAATATAGATTTTTGGTTTCAATAATTTTGACTTCTATTTTCATTTCTTACTTTTAATTACCGTTACTTACTTCTCTGTCCTTGGTAGTATGGCTTCCTATTATTTCATGCTACCGACCTCTTTTCACCATTGTCTAGGTGTCTTACGATTTCTATGCCGTACATAGTCTCTGTTGCTACCTGTAATGTCAAGTGAATTGTGCTTAAAAACTGTTCACGATAGTAGTATATTTCCATTTATATAATCTGATTAGTCTGATGTGTGGACGGTCATTCACTCGCCTGACGATGACTGGCTGGACCGGTCCAAAGGCCTCGCACAATATATTGCTCATTCAGCTAACAATTGTTTTTGAGGCTTCTCTCAATTAAAATGACATTTGCAGTGATACTTACAAACTCATGACAAGAGGTGCGGCAATTTAAATTAAGCAAATGAGAACCACTCCTCCTTCATTAAATTTTCTTATTTGGGTCAGTTTACGGGAAATCCGAAGTTATTGTCCAATCACATCTAATCCCATAGTTGATGATTGAAACTCTGAATAGAACACGTCAATGTAAAATCGCTTTCAGCCGAAGAGACATATGAAAATGAGAATATGTAAATTAATTCGATTGACAGGATTCTCACTTGAAATATGTCGATGTTAACTAGTCTCGCAACTTACTTCACGAAATCGCTTAAAAACCTTTTAAAAGCATTTCAGAGAAAGATATCACACGAGTAATGTCGCGCAGGTTGAAAAAGAATCTCCCTGGCGCCAAATAGCTAGTCTTCTAGCAACAAGTCAAATTGCTAGGCTATGTCATACTAAACTCACCATTTCAAGCAGCAAGGAACATTTAGTCAAGCAGCTAGAAAATTTGAAGCATCGTTTGCTCACCTTTTCCCGTAACGGTTACAATGAGACAAGAATTCCAAGAGCAGATGAAATCTATCTCACAGACATTATGGGCAACTCTTAACGTGATTCCTTCCATCTGAGAAAACAAGTCAAACCAGATCAAGGATAATAGTTTTGCTACCCAAGCTATGCTCAGTTAAATGCAAGCGTCCTCATAGAGCCCTTACAAGACTTCGAAAACCTTTCCTAAGAGAATGAAGAATGAAATTGAATTATGCAAAGATTCAAACTTTGCTAAGTTTAATATGACTTATTGGTCTTACCGTATTGGATTCGAAGCGACTCAAATGCAAGAAAAAAGAAATAAAGTTGTTTACTTCATGTACTCGTAAATTATGCAGAATTGCATAAATATGTGTTTAATACTGAATAACATGCAATTTCACAGAATTTGCAGAAGGAGCAGCTATCACTCATTTGTAACCTTGTATCCAAGCCTGTGGACTTAATCAACATGATGCTTCATAATACATCAGTTATGTAAGTGTGTGGAAATTGCGAGGAAGTAAAAGTAGGGCCAGCATCATGTGATGGACAGGCGCCAATTTCACTACCAAATTGACGTATTTCCTCCGATAAACGCCGCGGTGTTTATTTGCGATCGCCTACTTTTAATATTATATTTTATATTAAATCAAATTAAATAATATATCAAATAAATATTATAATTTAATTTCATTATAGGTTTGTGCTTATTATAACGTGCGATTTTCCACTTTTTCCAAATAATGGCGTAACAGAATAATGCATAGAAATTGACAACAATAAAACCTCTAGAATGGAAATTAAGCTTCATGCAATGCACAATAACGGCACATAAATCGCACGCATTTTCACTTAGATGCACCTGCCAACGTCTGTATGATTGGGTTAGAATCAGTCACATGAGTAAATCGAAGCTTTTAATTGGTGGTTCATGCCCCAACTTAGTTCCCCCGGATGTGCCGCGACCCTGAGTCAGTTTCCATTCTAGCCAACTTCAGATAAACAATTCATTTCTTTGGAATAATGGCCAAGATGTGACCTTTGCGGAAAGCATCAATAAGAGCTGAAAACTAATCCACCATTGTTCTTGATTGTGTTTCACTTCATCGACACGTAGATATCATGGATTTCAGTTATTTCATCGACAAGGATCGCTTCATCAATGTCTATGTCCAGAGTCAGAAGATATTGGAGTTCTTGATAAAGTCTAAAGACATCATAGCTTGATGTCTATGAATTATTGAGTTAATTTATGTCTTTGACTATCTATGGATGCATGATACTCTTTGAGTGAATATCATCCACCTCTCGATGAAGTGAACTACCACCTTTTTCTTACTGCATTACCGAATTATTTATTGACAAGGCGTGATGGTTTCAATGCTGAATGAGCGCAGTGTGGGACATATTTCTTGCAATTACCGGTACAGTACTTGTATTTGCTGCTTCTTTCACATGGGCACTTGAAAGCGGGCTCACACAAAACTTGAGCGTGGTGAGTTATGAGTCCTGACGTGACTTGAGTGTTCGACGTTACAGGAAGCTCTATAAGTCACTGAATCTGATTCTAATTCGAAACTCATGTTGATGATGATATAAAATTAGATGCATTGATTAACGTGAGGTTTAGTGACTTCCTTTATCATAAGGATATAGACTACAAACAGTGCAAAATGATTAAGCATTCCAATGATGTCTGAAAGCTGCGAGCATTGTCCTTGTTTTCTAACTCAAAGGAAGACTATACGTATATTACACTCAGTCATTTTTTCTAATCCTCTTGCCATCATAGGTGCGGTGTTAATTAGAGGAAATACGGTAATCAAGAAGTAAAAACTGGCTCTATTTTTGAAAATGACCACTTAATCTTCCGATTTTAAGTACTATAATATTATTCAGCAAGATTTCAGCCTATTAGGCTTAAATGGGAGAGGCAGCTTTAAATCAAGGAAAATTCTGATAATATTATTGAACTTGATGACTTAATAAAGCATAGCAAAAGAGCGACTTTGGTCGCCAACCGATTCTCCCGTCATTTATGATATACCAATTCTATGAGAAATTAACAAATTACAAACAAAACTGTGAGCTGCCTCAACAATTCTGCCACCCAAAATTGCAATGCCCTTATTTGCCTCATCTGTCCATGCGACGTGATCAACGGAAATATAAATGTCAAAACACTTATTATGCTTGTTCCCTTTATTATTTAGATTGAACTAAAAATACTTGATTTTCTCGTTTATTTATACGGAAGCACAACGCCATTCAACCATGCTCTCACGACAGTTTTATGACGACGCAGTAAAATTATCTGATTTAAAATTCAATGTTTTCGATATCGCTTGATCCAACAAAGTACACTGCTGTAAGGTACAACTCCAAATTCTTAGTCATCAATGTTTTGACGTACTCTACACATCGTCTGCAGTACTATTTGCACTAGCAGTCTCCGTGAGTGGTTCATTGTTTGACGTAGCCAACTTTCGTGTCTTGAGATCGACCCCAACAATATTATAAGAATGACCTGATGCATGACCAGTTAATGATCACTATTAGTCGTTTATTTCAGGAGCAAAGCGTTGCCAATTTCCCAACACACAGCAGCTGTCTCACTCTGTTGCCCCCTGCATGGCAGAAGAGGTTCGGAACTTAAATGGGATGAATACTCGACTAAAAGAAAGGATCAAATGAGAAAAGTTTTAAGTTATTAAATTACCCAAAATAGAGAAATAGCCAACAGTGGCGTTGTACCACCAGTTAATCAAGAAAGTGACAGGAAAATCAGTGCTAAATCATAATCTATTAATTAAAGTTCAAGAAGATAACGGGTGAGTGCTTTCAGAGAGCCCTTATCTGTGAGTCTCATGGTCTCTGGTTACATACCTACAATCGAGCCCAGCTTTATCATGATTTTTTAAAGAATTTCCATAGAACATGCATTATTTCTCTTCTATATTTTGTTAGTTAGAGGCCCAGCATCTCTTCATCTTGAAAATTAATTTCAAATGCCTTTCGAATATCTGCTGTTTATCAGTATAGGAAATGTGAACTGGCACCCTGCAATCTTTATGAATATTGTTTATCAGTGATTATTTATGTATCTTGACCAGGACATGCATAAGCAACTATGAATTGTCTAACAAGTATATCATGGTCACGGCAAGTAATCATGTGTCCGCTGCTTTTCGAGGCCAAAATTCCAGTTTTTTCCAGGTCGATTTGTATAGAATTCCAGGGTTTTTTGTACTAACTTTTCTATTCATATTCCAAGGTTTCCATGTCTAAATCTTGATATTTTATCGATCTTACGGGTCATTTACAGCTTAAATACACACGTCATTATACCGGTACATGCAGGCCTAGTAGGTTATTAACCGTCATTTTCTTTATTCATACATCCCGAACATCCTCATTGTTGGTTCATCTTTGAGTGCCTGATTGAGCCGGCTGTAAGGCCGTGGAGGCATAGTGAGAATGCAGTTGAAACCTCTATCTCAGGATCCCGCCCTGAACAGGAAACGTAGCCCGAACTCAAGCCCGATTTGACGCAAACGAAAAAAATTTTTATCCATTTTCACCCAATTGGGCCTAATTCCGGATATGAGCTGAAATTTTTCATAAGCACAGACTTCCCCCTTTGGGCTTATTACCCTGATCATGTGTCGTATAAGCGGCTTGTGGATCAAAACTTTTGAGTAGGGTTGGAGCACTGGTTATCACATGCACATTTCCCGGACTGGACAAATGACAAATAGGATTAGGCCTATCTAAGGAAATTCTTGATAATAAGAGAGAACCGCGTTCTTGTTACACTTGCAGACCCAGCTGATTGCACTGAAGTTCCTGTTAGCAAACTTTGTCGGTGACTTGCTCACAGCCATTTCTTTGGTTGACCGCTACGCTAAGATTCTGAATATCAAAGACAGTGAAATCAGCTACTTAAAAAGCCTCCTTCATGAGCGCGCCAATTTTGAGGACGATCTAGTAAAAGGTGTGTTAACTTGCGGGAAATTGCAATTTTAAAGAGAAAAGAAGTCATTGTTACGGAATATCCTTCATATGATAGGTGAGATAAAAGGCTTGAAGATGAAAAAAGAGAATGATATCCTTCAATTCTCCACAACACACCCACGAGAAAAGTTGAGAATGTGAACGTTAGCGACAGAGAGCACAAGAAGGTACACATGGAGATGATAGTACATTTAATGGAGTCATCTCAACAACATTCGAGACGACCATCACAAATGATGAAGCAGCGCAGTTAATCCATCACTCAATCAATATTTATTCAACATCATTGACGTCAAGTCATCAGAGAAATAAGCGGTGCATGATGACCTGTCCAGGAACTGAGCCAGGGAATGCACTTTGTTAGCTTCCCTTGGCGAATGGTCAGGGATTTCAATGTGCAAGAGATAAGGTTTGAGAGTCACCCAAATCAACCATCTATGACATGGCTGAACGTCCGGACTAGTACTTTAATCACTTCCAATGACAGGCTACGAATAACCGACGGTCCGCAAGTCAGATATCGATTAGCGCATAGCAAGTGAAACGGTTACAAAATTTAAAAAATGTCAACTTAATTCGTTGTATTTGTACATGTATATATCGAGGAAGCAGAAATTTAGCAATTGTACTAGTAGCAGCCTCACAGTCGGCAGCTGTAAACATTAAAGGAACCTCTCAATCAGTACACGAGAAAGTAAAAGACGGTGTTAGGTTTCACCTGCCCTAATGTTTGTCATTCTCTGGACGGGTTATGAGTTTCACAGAATGTCTGTTGGCAGTTATTTTGTTTAAATCCACTGAGAAAAGAAGCTCACGCTCAAAAAAGTACCATATGGCTGTATGGGTGAGAACTGGGACGACAATCTTCGAATGTTCTCCTGAAGATGTCATGCTTCTTCGTTCATCTCGAATCGAGCAAGTACAGGCCTGGAAGCAGGTGTATACTTTTTGATCCCGTACACATTGATGTGCGGTGTGACACTGAAGGATAGACTGTGCAGCCGGGAGATAGCATGCAGACTGGAAGGTGAACGAGGAGGTGATGAAAGTGATGACAACCACAATCGCAGGAAGTTCCATGAGAGACCGACCAGCAAAGAAGTGGATTAGTGTGATCGAAGAGGAGAAATGCTACCAAGGAGTCGGCTACAAACAAAGATGAATGTAGAAAAGAGACAGTGAAAGGACCGGCGGCCCCCGTTATCGGGGAGCGTATGCCAGCATGATATACCGGATTGATTATGATGATGACAGACTATTTATATTTTTATACGTATACTTTCTGTCAACTTTTCAAAATAGACATCTTAAAATCTACATCGACTCACTCAAATTTAAACGTGTCGTCAAGGCCTTAAAATGCATTGAAGCCTATTCATATTTCATTGATTTGAAGTAGAGACATGATCAGGTTCAGGTCACGGCTGCATAAAGCTTATGTCATTATCAAAACAATGCATCGGCCTATTGAGATTTAGGACTCTTGTCATTCTTCCTAGCAAGCATACTCACATTGCATACGTGATGTGAAATGCGCTTGGAATTCATAATATCTGCTTTTCCAGATAAGAAATTCTCCCTGGATGATAGCGATGAATCGTGTCCTCAATTCTACTGATACATTGATCAAGGAAACATAAGCTCTAACATTACATTTCAATGAGGATTGCGGTCAAAATGATTTTTTGAAAAGTAAATTTCTCTTATCTATTTGTATCGAAATGAAAACGTTCCTTCGTGACATGTTGTCTGTTTCTTCCTTTACAAAATGGTAACATTCATTCGACGGACAAGATATGAGACTCCACAGAAGAGACCAGAGAACCTCTGTTGAATGACGAAAGTGTGACACTAAACAAAATGATCAGTGTGTTATTCTACACTTTCCAATTATCATAATGCGCCAAAATCGAGCAGCGCTCTTGATTAAGGGATTTGCAGTCAAAACTCGTCAATTCTGACGATGGTTCCGGATTAACAAAATTTCCTAATGTTCGAATCATGTCTTTTGCATTGTACTTTTCAAACACATCAGACTTATGAAGACACAGTTTTGGACCACAGTCTTCCACTTTTGAGTAGTGCTACTACTACATGCATGCTGTTAACAGATTGCTATCATGTCTAAAACTAAGATTTGATAATTCAATTAGTATCTATTTTATTATAAATTTATTTTATTTATTTTATCATAAATTTTATAATTCACTTTTTCCTAAAATAGACTTAAATGCTTTTTTGCTGGTTGATGTTAATTGATATTTCTTGTCAGTTGTCATCTTCTGAAATAAACGCTTATTAGCTCTGAATGAGAATAGCGTGGAGAACATCAAGTGAAATTGATTGATGAAAATTGAAGTTAAACAAATTGACCTCGACATGTCTCGGCTTTTCTTTACGAAAGGGACTCAAGCAAGTGATTTGGACACGGCATGTACATCAGCGTGAATGACATTCAAGAAAAGTTCCATTAAACGCAATGCAAATTCAAGCCTGAATGACGAACCAGAAGACTGTTACCAGATTCAACCGATAGTCAGTAAATTTGGATAGTAGAGAGCCGCCGAATCTTGTGAATAATATTTTCACGGAGAAAAATTGAGTTAAAGATCTGTACTTTTGGTACTTACGAGTTATCTCCCAACCCACATTTTCAAAATTGTGTAGAACCCGTAGAAATGAATCAATCGTCACAAAACTTTATGTACACGTCAGTGAGGATACTTTCTACCTACATACAAATTTGTGCAAATCAGACAAGTACTTTTTGAATTAGGGGCGATAATTTGAAATACAGTGATGTCTGCAACTTGATTTGACTTCTGAGCTCATCGTCTGATCGGAAAGCACTTGAGGTCAATAACGTAATTTCCCGACAACTCGTGACGCAATGATGACCAGGCTACATCCTTTAGACTAACATTTTAGACTAAAAAAAGGCGTGGCAAGGTAGTGGTCGTGGGAAGATTTAAAATAGCAGTGGATGAGACGAAGAGGGAGAGAGAACAATGACACACATAGAAATAAACTGTTCATCTGAAGTTCGCTAGAATGGAAATTGACTCAAGGTCGCGGCACATCCGGGGGAACTAAGTTGGGGCATGAACCACCAATTAAAAGCTTCGATTTACTCATGTGACTGATTCTAACCCAATCATACAGACGTTGGCAGGTGCATCTAAGTGAAAATGCGTGCGATTTATGTGCCGTTATTGTGCATTGCATGAAGCTTAATTTCCATTCTAGAGGTTTTATTGTTGTCAATTTCTATGATGACACACGAGCAGCAATAATGCGTCGAACAGACGAAGTCAGATCAGGCTGTAGCACAGAATTAACATGTAACGTTAATGAAATGGCACAATCTGCTGACATAATACCATAGAAATCGAACAATGAGCAGCCAGTTTATCATTAAACAAGCCACATTGTGCGAAGTTTCAGTGACAGTTATCAACCGGATCACACAGCAAAGAGACAGAGTCGATGTCAAGTTCTACAGAGAAGTTTGTGAACGTTTTATTGTGCGCCCGCTAACTTTTTTAATAATGATCAGACTGCCCAGCATCATCGAGAAAACTTTGCGCAATGATCTGAATTCTTCGAATCTGAAGGAATCGTAGCGATCGGAGCATTTTTAAGGAATTCACGGCAATCCGCAAGCGACGCACAACTATTTTTCCTATTTCTGCAAGGTATTAAGAAATTCTTTTTGCCCACTTAATAAGTTCCTTCATGTGCCATTGTTTTGAATCAGTTTTCACTTCTAGCAAAGTGATACGCTTAAACAATCTAATTCTGTGGGCTGCAGACTTCACTACACCTTACGCTATCGTTTCTAATGCAAGAAGTGCTTGCTGGATCAGCATGAATTTTTGCATGTGACTAGAAAATATGCTTAAGTACGTCAACTTGAAGTTTGGTGACGATTGATTCATTTTTACAGATTTTAGGCAAACTTGAAAATCTGGGGGAGATAACCCATAAGTACCGTACTTTTCACTTGACAGGCCTGCCTGCAATCTGACTGTTGAAGTTTGTCGGTTCTATGATAAGAGCTACCTCTGCAATGAGACCAATCACACAAGCCAGAAAGAGACGAATCTCCATGTTAATTTCTATCGATTGCTATCATTGCATGCAATGGCTGGGATGGTATTATGTCCACTTCAGACTGACATACACGCAAATGAATCTATATCTGTGGATTGGACAAATCTGTCCAAATAAATTCTTTTTTGACTCAACTGTAGATTCCCATTGATAGGCAGGAACGAATAGCATCTTATTGCTCTATGACAACAATTTCTCCCTGATATTGTCTGCTTTGATCGAGGAGCAGTCTTGATTGCTATATTGCATTTAGATATTTCATATCCTTTGATTGATTTGCTTTGTAAGAAGACTCTAAGAGACACAACTAGCACTCTAAGTGAATATTCGAGGTTTCCGATAGTTTACTTTATTGTTACTGTACGATCACCATGTGCCGACATAATACTTTCTAAATAATGTTCATGTGTCTCAAATAGTATTCATAGGCTGCAGGTTCCTAAGGTGTTGAGACCGGTTGTATCATCAAAACCAAAAACGACCCGTTGTTATCGTGACGTGTGACTATCTTCCAGGAAGTATTTTCACTTAGGTTATGTCATAGTCAAACTAAATTGATGTACAAAAGCTATCATAAAAAGTACATGGACACTTTTTAAACTTTTATTCAAACTTTATCTTTGGTTAAAATAAAAAAAATCAGTTAAGTTTATCTACATTTTGAAGAGCATTTCAAGGAGAGGCGATGAGCCTTTCAAAACATGAACACACATTGTACTTTGATCTCTTCATGAAAAGTTTAAAAAAATTAGAAAAAATCCCCTGCTGCACTTATCGAGCACTTATATAAAAACTTACTCCACTGTTTTCATAGAAAGAAATGAAGAGAAGAGCGAAAGAGAAGAGACAGATAACTCAGTATTTTACATTCTTATGATAACATTATATAAACAAAGATGTAAGCGCATAGTACTATCAATGACTGTTGATTGACAGTCGACTGGATTCAGATCGCCTGACATGGTGCTGTCACTTAAAGAAAACCTCCTGAAGAGCACAAATTCCTAACATCGAGTGAATGAAAAATGCAACAACTTTTTATCTAATCTTCATCACTTCAGATTGTTTCGGATTAAAAGTGTCTTGACTACATGCAAATCTGGAATTAAAAGACAGGCAACAATAAATATTTCAAAGATCTTTTTAAAATCAGGGAATGAATGTGTTTCTCCATATACACAGAGTAGCAGAGTACGGTACAACGTCATCTGTAAATTCATCAAGAAGGAAATGCAAGTAAATCTGATAGAGCACTTTCTCTACCGAAGCAGAATGTACTTCTCTGAAGAGGAGCATCGGTCACATGCCACGCCTTCATCAAGAACAGGTGTACAGCAGCGGCTACAACAGATCTAGGATCATCCGTGGAAATTATTTTGCTCGGCTAGTAATGCTGCTGATGATATGACTATTTATCTATAGTTATTTATCTAAGTAATCTATCAAATATCAAATTTTGACAATCGCTTCAATAAAGTAAATACAGAACGTAAGGAAGTCTTAAATGCTGAATGCAAGGATGCAAAGCAGAGGTTATTTGCAATGACTGTAATCCATTCTAAGTGACGCCAACCCTGCGCTCGGCGTGTAGACTACGAAAATTCTAGAGAAAATGCCAGCTTACATTATGAACAGACTCAGAAATAGCACAGAAGATGCCTGCATGAACTGTTCTATACGCTCTCGAACTAGTCCTAAAATCTAAAAATGATGACATCTATTTTTGTATATTGCAAGATGCTTATCTATTTTTACATCATCTATTTTTATAATTAAGATGCTCGCTGCCTTTACTTTGTACATATTAATTCTATTTCAGTCTGAAACTTTCTTAATTTTTGCTGCGATGCTTTCTTAGTACAAAATGGATGCGCTGTCACACTATTAACGGTCTACAGATCACTACTTTGATAACTGATCAATGCTTCGTTTCCTTTAGCCTATTCTACGAACTGAGTCAAGTATAAAGCATATTTCAATTGTTCAAACTTATCTACGACTGTCACTTTTAGCCCCAAAGAAAGTGATGGCTCCATCAGTTACGACTGTCGGAAATCTACGATTTGTGGATATTGATCGTCTCATGGATAACCTCCAATGGTAGTGTACAGACTATGATAGTGCAGAAGCTCAAGAAGTCTATGGAAGGCCCTGCTGGTAGTAACTCATTTACAGGATTATATGATTGATTTCTATTCTCATTCCTTTTATTTACATTTCGTATGACTTTGAATTTTGAGTTGTTTCTTAGTAAAATATAGTCACTCTTAGTGATATCGAGAAGCTGATTAGTTCTATCTCGGAGGGCCGGGCCGAAATCCTGACAACGACAAGCAACTTATTTGCGGTTATTCACAAGTAGTAAAAATCCGATACGTTTCGTCTTGTGGACAGTGTAAAGGGTGTTGGCCAAAAGACCTACTAAGTCGAACTATGCTTCAGTGCTGCGCAGATTACAGCTGGGTGAGATTTGATGGAATATTGAAAATTTACCTAAGTTTGTCAAAATTCAAAAACTATTTTATCGTCTAAGCCTGATTCCATGCTAATAATCGGAATTTTGTATTTTTCTATTTCATTCTGTGAACATCAGCAAATGAAGTGATCATGATTATAGATTTCTATGTCTGCTGACCAGACAGGACATAACATAAACAGATGACGAAAGTATCGTGTGTAACTTCACCATTTTGTGATAAATCTCATTCGCTGTGTATCCTCTTGCACATTCACGCAATCGTGAACTCCATTTATGATGAGACAATTGACCGATATGTAGATGTTGTAAGTCGATTTTTATTTTAAAAGGTTTGTCGTCTTCATGTTGAAATTCTGCATCAAAGAAACCTTTAATTTCCTTTTGCTAGACCTACTGACCACAACTGTCTACTTGCGAAATGAAAGTATATGCGGAAATAATCTATTGAACATGAGGTTTCATTCTGTATAAAGTTTGCTAAAATTGAATAGAAAATTCAATATGAAAACTACGTTTAGAAATGGGTTGACATTATTGTGCAATTATTTTTGAACTGTCTGTTAGTGACAATTGTTTAGATTTCAACCCAAGCCCGAAACAAATAATTTTTCTCTTTCATGCAGACATCGGTCTGGTTGGATCTATGATTTATGATGAAGAACCAATGCAGGATGAGTGATCTGGATGTACAATTCATTCTCATCTGATGTTATCATACGAGGATCGATGGCAATCTGAGGAAATTCTATTACAGCTCAATTAGCTTTGTTTTTTGGATGAGGACATCCGAGACAATTTGCTTAGAGGTTAACTGAGGAGAACTGCTTTAAGGTCAATGTTAATAACTAGCTGTTAAGTTTGTGTCTGGGCAAATGAAACAGTAATGACAATGACACCAACAGAAACAGACCATTGTAGCACCATACGCGTTCAGCGGTGTCACCGACATTCCGTCCCCCTTAAATCTAGGCGTCTAGGAGACTTAACTAAGTTTGCATCGCAACTGCTAAGATTTAAACCAGTAATCTCTTAGGATTGAAAACATATCGGGATCTCGATACCAATCGGTAATGGGAAAATTGCCATGATTGGGAGTGAATATGCCAATAACCGTTTGAAATAATTATTTACGGAGCCCTTCTGATGATAACCAAAGTGCAGTTCGAAATGCATAAAAGATCAAACAAAAACAAAAAAAGAACATTTTGGAAATACTTGGAATCTAAATTTATTGTAATAAAACTGATTAAAATTAGACAGGTCGTCTCTTCTCCTGTTTGACTAGAAAGGAAACATTGGAACATGTAACGCTGATCAAATGGCACAATCTGCTGACTAAATACCATAGCAATCGAACAAAGAGCAGCTAGTTCAACATTAAACACGCCAAATTGTGCGAAGTTTCAGTGACTGTTATCAACCGAATCACACAGCCAAGAGACACAGTCGATGTCAAGTTCTACAGAGAAGCTTGTGAACGTTTATTCGTGCGCCTGCTAACTTTTTCAATAATGATCGAAAGGCCCAACATTATCGAGAAAACTTTTGCGCAATGATCTGAATTCTTCGAATCTGAAGGAATCGTGAAGATCGGAGCAGTTTGAACGAATTCACAGCAATCCGGAAGCGACGCACGACTATTTTTCCTATCTCTGAAGGGCATCAAAAATTTCTTTTTGCCTACTTAGTGAGCTCCTGCATGTGCCATCGTTTTGAATCAGTTTGCACTTCTAGCAAAATGATACGCTTAAGCAATCTAATTCTGTGGCCGCAACAAGTTAATTCTGAAACAATGCACTGATAAGTTAACAGCATTATGCCGCACGCTGTCATCGATCAATTTGCTAACAGGTGATCTCAGCGAACTTGATGTCCGTATCAATCCTATTGTAATTATGTTTTATATGATATCTGCATTTTCAATTTTTGAAAGTTCATGTTTATTTATCTCAATAACTGTGTAAGATGCTCCATACAATTGGATTTTGTCGAAGTTCGGGATCCAGATACATTTTAAACGGGATATACAGTACTGCTCAAAAGTTTTGGAACACATCCTATTCTTTTCGAAATCGTGAAAAACGTTAATTATATGTGTCATCGAAATACTCTATTATTTAATGACAAACTCTGTGATCTAGAGTGCAGTTTAAGTAACAATGGATAATGCAAAATGACATCATGACTCTTATGTTTTCACTAATTTGAAGTTTAGCAATCAGTGAAACTGCCCCTTTTTCTAACACTACGAAAGTTTCATTGGCAAGGATTGAATAAGTTTCCTGCAGCAGTAAGCCGAAATTTTTTTGAATCCATACGCGCTTTACAACATTGATCTTCGTAGGAAGATCAACAGTAATTGTTCACTCAATTCTGATCAAATCGGCAGACGGTAAGAAGGCGAAGCGATTCAATCCTCCATACACCAACAAAACTGTTCACCGAACAAGCTCAGAATAATTTGGGGTTCCATCCGTCAATGGACATTGTGGACTTCACTTTGCTCTACGTGGATCAACAATAAATTCACGAAAAAAGTTTCTGAAAAGTCTCTCAATTCATAATCACACGAAATACCTTAATCCTGCAACGAAATAGAGATGCAAAAAGAAAGGATCGCAGTACAAGATGATTGGCAACTATTTTAGAGTTGGTCTGGTGACTTCCCATGAGTACACCCATAGACAATTGCTGGGTCAAAGTAAAACAATGTGTGAACAATTACTGTTGATCTTCCTACGAAGATCAATGTTGTAAAGCGCGTATGGATTCAAAAAATTTCGGCTTACAACTGCAGGAAACTTATTCAATCCATACCAATGAGACTTTCGCAGTGTTAGAAAAAGTGGCAGTTTCACTGATTACTAAACTTCAAATTAGTGAGAACACAGGAGTCATGATGCTATTTTGCATTATCCATACTTACGCTGCACTCTAGATCAAAGAGTTTGTCATAAAATAATAGAGTATTTCGATGACAATCAACATTCTTCACGATTTCCAAAAAAATAAGAAGTGTTTCCAAACTTTTGATTTCTTCACGATTTCGAAAAAAATAAGAAGTGTTTCCAAACTTTTGAACAGTGCTGTATATTTTATCCCCAACGACCACTGATTTAAACGGATTTAAAGATTTAAAAATTGGCTCATATTAGGACTTCATTTGCCTCTCTCTTTCCGTGAGAAAATTAACCAAACCGCCTTTCCGATTGGCAATTTAGATTGAGGAAAAGAAAGAATGTCATGATACCGCTACATTTGACTTCTCTTCTTTTCACTGTGATTTATGATTATTTTTTGAAGTGATGTTTAGCAGTAGCAGAATCAACTTCAGTTTGAAGTAAAGTGTTAGACAATTTCTTGTTGTCTTTGGGGAGGTCTATAAGATCCTAATACTTTCCACATTTTCAGGAGGAGCAACTACTCCTCTCCCCCCTCCGCCGTCATTTAATACATGTGGCAATGTAAATATTCAAATCTGCGCCCAAAGCCATTCAATGTTCGATTGTAAGAGTTTCGTTGAAATCAAGAGACACGGTCATTGAGTGAGTACAACTGATCTTCACTTCAAATGGACAAGAATCAGTTCCGAGATATTTCGGAGTCGTTTATTATTACTGAGAGAGCGATAGACTCTCCAGACATTATCGGTCAGCGTCTTCGGCGCCAACCAATTTCTAACTTTAATTTCACTTTGAAACTCTTTTCTCGAGGGTTTTCCACTCCAATGTGTCGACCGCGTGCTGAGTCAAGTATAGCGAAACTCCACTACCATAAATTCCTTCTTTTGACTGCCAAATGTCGCACTGCTCAATTACCGATTCGAATTTTGCCATTATAAATTAAAGTTTAGAAATGAATCAGTTTGAAGCAGGGATTATCAAGAATTGATTGCAATTGAATTGTTCTTTTCAATCAATTAATTGATATTCGCAAACAATTCGCGAATCAATTACCTGCAATTGAAATTCTATGCAGTCATTTAATTGAAATTGCAATTAGTGAGCAACAAGTGATTGACATAAGCAGAGACAGGCTTCCGTGCGAATAGTGGATTATAAGGATGCACAAAATTGTTTAGATACTAGAATTGTGTGCGAGTTTCTTCATAATCAAGTGCTACGTGTCGGATAAGTCCTTCAGTCGATATTAAAGAGACATAAGAATATCCACTGAGTAGACCAAATTTTAACACAATTGCTTACAAATGCATCAAATGGAAATTTCTTTATGAGCAGACAATTTACTGTAACAGGAACTCGAGTCAGTCAGTTAATTGACATACGAAATAGATGCAATCAATTAATTGATCATTGAATTATCATGCCATCAATTAATTCAGACTATTAACTCAGCAATCAATTTATTGACATTAATTGAAATTATATTTAATCCTTGGTTTGAAGTATAAAGAAATAATGAAAATGTAAGTTAAAACATCTACATTAATGTGTTTTTTAATCGAGTAATCAATCCAGATATAATGAGAATTATCCCAGATAACACACTTTATTGGGCTCGAAAGAATGAACGCACATTATTCTTATTAAGTTTTTGCGCAAATTCAATTCAATTGAAGATTTATTCATCGTCATGTGAGAAAGTTTTCGACTAAAATATGAAAATAATTAAGCAACGATGAAAGGAGAGTCATAGATCTTTCCTGAGTTCGGCACAAGAGATGTAACATTTGGTTTCGGAGTGATCCTTCACAACTTGTAGTTGACTGAATGTTGTGAACGACTCCGCTTTGACCATTACTGTGAGTTGTGATCTCGCAAAGTTTGCTGAATTCTTGACATCCCCAGGCCTAGTGGCAACAAGTCCGTATGATGAGCACTTTGTGGCAAACGCAAACACCCGGATAGTCTTAAGTCTTGAAGCCTGGGATTTGTCTAGTCATTCTAAGGTGACCTCATTGATGCCACTGCACATACGAAAAAAGGAGAGTTGGGCGAACTATGGAACGCCAAAAGAATGCTTTGTAGAGGGGACTGACATTTTTACTGAATGTCCCTGCAGAAGAGAGACCGATCAAGGCTTCTTGAACACGCTTGATGCGTGCATCAACATTATATACGTTAACATACGGTCATTAGATCGAGTCCAATCAAGTGTGTTTTCTGGGATAATTCTCACGAAGAATTCCAAGATCTGGTCCACATTTAAATCAATGATTTTGTGTTCGATCAAATAATTCTATTTGAGTACCGGGACAAAGCATGCAAGAAGATTTATAGAATATGGGAGCTGTACTGCATGCGAGGTTCCCTCCGCCTCTATGATTCATTTGTTTATGGTTAGGTTTGAACATTTTGCCTTCAGATCGTTGATTCATGGGATCACCAATGAACCACAGTGCACATTGAAAGTTGCCTATTATGCAGAATTCTTCACATAAGCCAGTTATAAAGGTAACCTTCAAAACAAACTAAATCGAGATCATATCAATTAGTTTTACATTCCGCTTCAAAGTCACCAGTATTTGAAATGTGTATGTTTCCATATTCTCATCAGTCAACAATGACACAGCAAGGTTTTTTCTCCATGTTTTCCGGCTTCTCAAAGGACATCGAAAAATATTTCTTCATTGCATGTATGCTACCAGGTACAAAGTAAGTATATAAGAGAGGTAAGCTTCCTTATGATAAGTAGTTCGAGGTTACATTTCAGACTCATGCTTGAGCATTGAAGGAGTGGCACGTCGTATTGTCACTTTGTCTAATCCAGGAAAATATTCAAAGTCATCTGAGATCCAGTTTTTGAGCTTCTTAGGCAATTTTTTGCTCTTTGCGATTATACACCCTCTCGGTGAGGCCGCAGAAGAGTTTAACATCACGACTACCCAGTGGGAGCTTCGACGGTGATATTGTGGTCAGACATCGTTCGGTCATTGTGATGGCTTTAGTTCGGGTTCCTTTTCACTTAACTTTCAATGATACTCACGGGGCTAAACCAAAAGACTGTGATTGCGGGACAGACTTAACCACTGCGCCATGGATACCACACGAAGAAGTCAAATTAGTGGCATACAGTCTCCTACATATTTGGATTTATGATTTTGTGACATTTGTCTTACAGTTGTAAGGATTTAGAAATCGAAAAACACTCCTAACTGGCATCACAGAAATTCTTATATTGTCGTTTTGTGTCAGATGTAACTTAGAAGCGAAAATCATTACGACATATAAAGATGAAAACAATTTTCAGTCAATGCAAAATTGATAAGTACTTTCTTTATGACTATTACTTACTATCATCACAACATCTCTTTTCAGACATCAATGCGTTCAAAGTCTTGCAACCATTAAAGTAATTGAACGGTCAAATGTAACTCATCAATCAATTTGTCATCATGAAAATTTTGTATCCACATGATAACTTATTTATCAACTAATATCGCAGTTGAATAATCCGCTTGAATCACATCCGTTTCATTCCCACCTCCTGTGTTTGTGTGTGTGTTTGGTCCATTATCATCTTCAGAACTAAACCAAACTTTTGTCTTCATAATTCTGTGATTAATTTCGATCATTCATTACAGCTGAACGCGAATTTACAAGGTTAGTCGCGAAGCAAAGTTGCCTAAGAGAAATTTCTAACGACCTATCTGTAATAAATAATCCCACACACTGTCAAGCTAATAAGTCCTGCATCTGCTTAGGAAGCAGTGTCAAGGGAAGCGAGCATGCCGCACAAGACTAACTTCCTGATAGAAAATTACTTATTATTAATTAAAGTCTTCCTCGCACATTGCTGCAAGGCAAACTCCCAGTCTAAGGATGAGTAGGGATTACAGCCTCAACCAGAGTTATTAACTAACTACAAGATGTTAGTAGAGAACTTAAGTACCCTCCCCCATGTGTCCATTCATTGTCAATATTCGAGTGAAAATGAGACAAGTAACAAAGGAAGCCGAGAAAAGGAAAGGTAAGAACTGAAATAACGTTTTCTTATATTGCTGCTTGTTCGAAGATGAGAGAGAAAGACTCGTATGAAAATGAAAGCTGCATAATCAGCTTCGCAGAGACTAAGAATTTCTTCGCGAATTCATTGACATCAAGATTTAATTTTCTCTGGAATGCGTCGGTTCTCTGATCTTTCTACTCGTGAACATTTGTCGATACACAGGATCAACTTTACTACGTTACCGCTATAAAATCATCTCTCTTGGCAAAGTCATAGTGAATGCCTTTTATTACACGGACGGGCGATAACTAAGTAGGGTTTAAAGACGAAATAGTGGGAAAAGAATATTGAGTATTCGTCATCTCAACTCGTTCCTCTGTAATTTGCAAAATGAAATTCAATGAAATATCATAAAAAGATTGTAATTGGATATCGATTTTGACTGAATCATGTACACATCTGTCATTTATCTATGGGAACATGCGCAAATACGAGTTTAACATGAAATAACTCTTTAGAGACTATGTTTGAATAATTGCATTTTTTATGATAGCGTCGATAAAATAGCAAATATGAGATTCATTTTCTTGGAAAATGTCCTCACATATAAAAGCTATTTCCTATCAAAAACAAATAATGAGACTCAACACTGACAGTTCTGTATTTTTCACCTGAACTTCATATATGCTCGAATATGCGTAGAAAGTCGAAATGCCACAAAGATGCCTTAGGTACTTTCTTTGAAATAATGGGCCTTGAAGTTGCGTGTTTTCCATATTGGGAGCCCAACTTGCTGATCTTGCAAAAATTCTAGTGTCGTTTTAATGCTGAAGGCCTTTTCTGCCACCACCGGAACTTTTTATCAACAAGTCGTCGATAGAGACTACCAATGATGGTCGAAACATTGAATTGGGATTGAAAAGGCGTTCTGCATTTAAACGGCGTTTTAAAATTTTAGCAAAATCAGCAAGTTGAACACCATATATGGAAAACACTTTAAGTACACTTACTCCTCGTTTACCGTCTCTTCTTACCCAGGTTTGAGCGTCGGACACATGCAGATTTATGTATATCAAACACATAATGCTGCACTACGACGAATATTAAATTAGTAGTATAATTTGATTCGATAAGAATTCTGTCTAAAACCCCGGCGAAATTAGATAGTCTTTCGATGAAATTAAAAGGCATCTTTAACAATGTTATCTGCATTCCAGTTCCTTTTCTGCACCCTTCATTCGTATCACGAGTTTTATTCTTAAAATTCAATATGAATGTAAGAGGACCTACCAACTGAAACATTATGACTTTTCTTTTATGACTGCAAATTACAAAGATGGATTGCTTCGATGCATTTGTTCCTGGCGAGAATCGCAGTGATGAAATCATATAAATGCGCTGGATATATAGACGTACCTGTATATATTCGTTTGCTTGGTTCACATCAAGGCCAGCGCGAGCATTGCACTGAAGAAAAACAACTTTCCAAGTGAAAGTATCTATCTTCAACACAGTTTTCCTGTCGCTAATTCGTCAAATAATTTTATTATTCACATCGGTCAATTCGAAAGTTTTTTTTCTATGTAGGTTTTTCCGAAAATTCTCCAATTGTTATTTTGTTATTGTTTTCTCCAACAATCGGAGAATTTTCGGAAAAACCTACATAGAAAAATGATGCACCCAATTGCAAACAGTATATTGACTGAAATTCGAAAGTTGCCTTCATCGGTCTTTTCCTTCTGACTCTCTTTAAAAATTGAAACGACGGACTTGCTGTCATTTTTCATTTTGGAACCAACTTCATTACCGAACACCTTTCAAACTGCTTATTCTGTGACCAAGTCAGTGACAATGGATGCATTGACCTTAAATCTATCTACTGTGAAATTATGTCAATCCCAACTCTCTTATAAGGCTGCCTAACAGCCCCATAAATAATTCTGTTAAGAGGCGCTTTTAAAATCAGAATTCAAGACTTGAGGGAGATAGTAGGAGATGCAATTCCATCGAAATACAATCAAATAAAAACTTTTCACATGGAATTATATCACATTCCACCACGTGAACGATCATTGTAATCTTTGAATTCAAACAAACTGATGGAATGTCGGCAACAATAGGTTATTTCACTCATCTATAAACTAACAGAATGCGCAGTCGATTACCTCTTTATTTACGACACAATTTTTGTAGAAGTGATAGAGGAAGAATATTTAATTGAAAGACCAACAGTTCTCGAGTCCTGAATGCGACAAACCGTTAGTACTTGAAATACGAGCTGCGGCAAAGAGTAAAAGCATTCCACACTCAGCCGAAATATCTCCTGATAGTCATGAATGATGGGAAGGCAAAATTAAAGTTGAGTTTGCGCATTAAAAGCTCAACGTAGAAAATGAAGTTTGTGTAATAGTCAATAATCACCTGAGTGATGATTTGGATTTTTTTCTTTATGGATCAACATATTTTAAGACGAGTACTTGCACATCAAATATTTTTCCATCATTTCAGACATCTCATTTCAGATCATCAGAAGTTCAGGCATATCACTTGAATATCAATGACCTGATCTTGTGAACGACATAGAGGCAATGGCATCATCGTATTTTGTGAAATAAAATGGACACCAGAAATGATGACATCCGCTAGTGTGTGTACCAGTAGGAATGCTGAGTCCTATAAATTTGACAGGAATCAATTTCGGAAGTAGGTCTGGCAAGCAGTAAAAGAAACATGATTATGCACTTGGCGCATAATGCTAATACGAAGTCACCTTGTCTATTTTGTCCTTCATTGCTTTGCATTATACATGTATGTAACTCTAGGAGGTGCTAGTGTGTCAAATCATGCTAGATTACTCAATGAATGCAATAGTGTAAAGAACCATGCATGAGTACTTTTAGCTGCACGTACTCCAATAAATGGATTTGAGAACGATGTTGCAGAAAGTCTCAATGCCCACGTTTAGCTTCGGTATAACACAAGTTTTGCAAGTTAGTATAAATATTCACATGGCGCATATAGGCTACGTGTGTTTGTTTTAAACATCATCCGAGAATTTTATGAATAACATGAAACATGAACTCATATATTCATAGCTTAGTGACAGGTGATAATCATAGCATCAATGATGTGATCTTACACGCATATAGACGTCTGCAGGCTCCGACCAGGTATACGCTTCGAGAGCAACACAAACTAGAAATCTTAAAATCGTCTTCTTAGGAAAATGATTCGAGAGACTCATGAAGAATTACCTTTGACTGATGTCTGATAATGAAAATTAGCGTAGACCCTGACTTCCAAGTGACATTATGAGAAGCTCTCGGGGATGAGGACCTAATACGCACATATAGGGGAGATACGCGTCCCATGATCCCTTGTCACAATTAAATGCTGCTACAGCATACTTGATGGCTGGGGTTAGATTAGTAATGATAAACTCAAGATATTTTAAACACGTGTGAGATTAGTTGTCTCCCCCTATCTTATGTTGGAATTCTTAAATATTCTGCAAGTTAAACAATTCTCTGGACTATGTAATCAATGTAATGTCACATATTGAGTTGTTGAAATATTGATTACAGCCCTCAAATACTCATCCGGGGAAATGTTGCTTAATTATATTAGATAATTAAACTGTGAAATATTTGAATGATGCAAATCAGAAAATATAAACTTGTGTTTGTGATGATATACAGATATCCACTACTTCAAAGTCGCAATTAAAGTTATGTGATCAATACCGCAACAAAGTTAATACATGTATATTAGAGTTGCATGTATATAGATCGACTCAAAAGCATTGTTGTAAATAGTTGTGACGATCTCTCAGAAATAGTTTATCGAGATGATGCTAGCCGGGATCGGAACCTATAATCTGACGCCGGTCAAAATGGTAGAACTTCGAGAATCCGACTCCGCATCCCTGGTACTGCTGCTACAAAACCACTACCTTTGCAAATCAATTACAATTTATGAAGTATTGAATGTCACAATATTTATCAAGTAAGCTGACTGATTTCAATATTTCTAGACATGATCTGCTTACTCGTATTTCCAGGGTCCCGATATAGTTCTATCCGAAAGTCGGAATCATAGATAGCTACATAACAACAAAGACAGACTTACATCTCAGTCTATTCTTCACTTTCCGTCACGATAAAAGAACGAAAACTAACTTTAGGCTGTCTTGTGCATCAACTATAAAGAATGAAAAAAATGACGCACTTGACAGCCTGTAACTTGAATAACAACAAATCTATTTGCAAACTAATTCTTCACATTACACTTGCTTAAAATTCTGCGTTTTGCACAGAAAAGTGCAGAGACTCCAATCATAAGGCTACCTGAGGAACCCATCTTCGATTTTCCTGTCAGGAATTTCCTCCAAATTCGTTCTCTGCAAAGACTTCCAAGATTTTCAGGTAGATTTTGTCGTACTTTACTAAAAATACACATTTTTTGTGCACGAAAGCAGCTCATGAAGAATAGATGCTCAATATAGAAACTCTTTTGCCTCATACGATATGAGGCAATTATGAAGGAAAACAACGATTAAAGGAGTTCACTGAGTTCAGTAAAAGTCTTTCGGAGATGGTGCACCCACGAACTATCTTCGGTCGATTATATTTTGAATTTTGCTGTAGTTAAGGACGATTTGAGAACGCTTTGATATCTTCCGTGTTTACGCCTGTCGTGAAACTTTTCGACAAAGATAAAAATTGGCTGTGTGCGGAGTCAAGAAAATAGAAGAAAAGAGAAGTTATTACCACTTCCATGCACTCACAGAAGTAGAATGATTTAGCATACTGTAAAACTACTTTTGGTACAATGTTAGTTTTACCTAACTTGAAGTTCACTTCATCATTAAGTGTGAGATTATAGATGGAATTTATCAGTTCAGAATTTCAACATCACTAGCAGCAGTACTTATACAAAATCGTCGAAAAGCGCAATTTCAACGACTGTAGTTCAAAAATTCCCCTGGCAATATTCTGCGCTCACCCTAATGAAACGGGCTTTTGAAAGCAAGCGAATAGACGGAGTCCATCTTGAATTTTGAAAAAGTCCAATTTGTCGACTTTTGAATTCAAGAAAAATGTGATAATAAAATGGAAACCAAATTTCGGAGCACTCGATTTCAATATTATTTATTGATTTCTGGTTTTGAGTGAAAGCGATTTGTCTATTGAGAGATGATATTATCAATTCAAGCGTCTTTTAGTGAACTAATGGTCAAAGAGTGAAAGAGCATGTAGACGATGTTGACATGATTGAAATCGATTAACTGTAATCCTTCCCGATATTGCTACAGTTGCAAATGTACAGCACAATAGATAATTGATTTTCTGATTTCTTCAATGCTTTCAGTGATTTCAAAATCTGAATTTTTGCATTAAAATAGCCAATTTAATGACAACGTTGTTGGCATTTCTTTCAACAACGCACAATGCTGCTTTGAATTGCTGATATCACGGTAATACTTGACTTGACGGTTGATGCTATGTTGTCTTGGGGATGAAGTTATCTGATTGGATTACGCGGATTCTTCAATCGAAGACTTATGTCATGTCGACATCATAGCCTAAAAAGATACACACCGAAAGTGTTCTGTTTTCTTCCCTATTCAGAGCTGCATTAAATTAGAAAATTTCATCAAATATAGGGGCCTACCCTAATTTAGTGAACATCACTGTATCATAAAATAAGAATGATCGCAAAATTATCCTCAATTTTATATTGAAGAATATGAGGCAATAATGACCGCTAGCATTACAGGTCAAATTTTTTGCTGTCGTTTGCTACTAGGCTTTATCAACTCTACATGTAGACCTATTACTGATTTCCTACTTATCATGAAGGGGCAGAGTTATTTCAGTTAATTTTCCACAAAACCTGTATTTTTCTTGACATATGAGAACTCGAGTTGCAATTAATCAAATTCATGTGCAAATTTTTGTTTATCTCACAGAGGACAAACTTCAACATCACCTGAAGTAAAAAAAAGAGCAGGATTGCGAATAATAACGTTCAGTTGTCAAACTGCATCTACTATTGTTAATGGATGCATACAGACTGATTATCAAACTCAATACCATACATTATAGTGAACTCCACAGGATGACAGGATGTAGCTTGTTTGAGCGTGAAAATATCTTTGCTTTCTCATACCATTGCTTAATGCCTTTATGAAAAAATCACATAATCCATAATCACATAATTCCCTTCGTTGAAAATTTATTCAAATGTGTTGTGTTAAGGTCACATTTTGTACTGTAGCTCTTATGATATTCATTGATCTACTGTGATGATCCCCCACTCAATGATGGCATGGATTTATAGAAAAAGTGGTTTATGAAAGAACACAACAAACTCATCAAATTCCCTTGAGATGTAATGAAAATCATTAAATTCTAGGGAGAAATTAAGGTCTGTATGTATCAAACAATATATCATGGTATTACATATTATACGAGCTTATTCGATCTAAAAAATGCAATAAGGTTATAAAAGACCAGAATATAAGTCTATATCCAAGGCCTAGACAATGAACCTAAAAAGCATTGCAAAGGATGTCGACTCCACAAGTGATGGCATAGAATACAGCATTCTCTGCTTAATCAAAGAATCAGCACTTAAAGAATTGCAATCGGTCTCAACATCAAAGTAGCTGTCTTGATAAACCGCACACTGGCATTCGTTGTGAAGTTTCTTGGGACGATAATTGCTAATAATCCCAATTTTTTCTGAAAACATGACAAGATGTTTCAAGTGTGATTGGTGCTCATTGGGATGAATTTGATTCTGACAGTAAAGTTTGTGTAGTAAGGCTGATGGCAGATAAAGTGACGTGATAGGATATTAATGATTGTTTATTATGCACTGCTATTATAGATATGCAAACTGGCTCTCGAATTCAATATCATTGCGATGATGTTTGCAATCAAGAAAATGGCTTTTTTATTATAAAATTTGTTTACATGATGCACAACATGTGTATAGTTTTTGCCTGCAGTGAACTCTACCGATGAATGATAGTGACGAATCGAAACTTTCTGGTGAAAATGTTATCTTGTAGGTAAAAATTCCGCATTAACAAGTCCTTGAAGATAGCTGTGATAAGGTCGCTTTCATGACATTCATCGACATTTCCTTTAACCTGATAATCATCACTGATGACGAGCGTGAACGATTCATGGATCCACAGAAAGTAAATAAAAAGCAACTTAACATCGTCATCAATAACATCATTCTTATTAGATCATACCCACTTGCCGCAACTAGTGTTCAGTATTGGACTATACTTGAACTCAAAGTACTTTCTCATTCCACTATGAGCTCGAGTGTTTTGTCTCTGTTCACTATTCCACGATTTCATGCTGCATAGCACTTCCTAAGAGTGTTCATTATGTGTGCTACTTCTCGATTTTCGGAACTTGACCCAGGAGTGAAGCTACGGTTATGCGGAAGATGGAGATTGGTTCATGAAACTAGCATTTTTATAACTTTTAATGAAATTTTACAATGTACCCTTTTAGACGTGATTTCATTGTTCTTGTAGTTTCCCCTATATAAGATGATGGACATGATCTGCATTTAATGCGATAAGCTACGTTTTTGGACATGCAAATACCTGACCCTTCACGATTTACCCAATACATATACATTTTACATATACTTTTCCATCCAGTATTAATGCATTCATATACGTATGCATATATATATATATATATATATATATATATATATATATATATATATATATATATATATATATATATATGATAAAATAGTAAAATCATATATATATATATATATATATATATATATATATGTATTAATACATTTACTATAAAGCCGATGCGATACGTATTGTGGTGTCTATTTCTTTTTTACAATATAACTTTCGGTTGAAAAGAGAACCTTTTTCTGAATTGATAATATTTCCTTATTATCTACATTATTTCAGATGATCAACATCGACAGGGTACTTTGATCAGCTACTGCATTCATAAAGTCATACTATCCAGTGTTTCTTTAAGGTGCTCTAATACGCAATTTACGTGCATATTGCATAGACGAAAACTATTTGAACACTAAAATTTCCTACATGTTAAAAAGATGCAAAATTTACGACTTTCACTTTCTTATAAAGAAAAGTAGCTCAGTTCATGATCTAAGTATTTAAGAAGAAGCCATGCTCTGCATCACTTGTGTATATAATTTGTAAATCACGCATACAAATTCTGTAAGCCTTTGAGATGCCTCTATAGACATGTCAGTACGCATGGCTAGACATATTCTTTGCGTCGACGATGAATATTTGAAATATGGAGTCCCGATTGATTTTCATTCGTGAAATACAAACGCTGATTATTATTATCACTATTGTTATACTATTGTTAACCCTTGAAAAGCCAAAAGGGGTCCATGTAGACCCCAAGTGCAAATATCAGTGCATATCTGAGGTATCTACTCGAGCTACGAAGCTATGTTTACTCATGTTCACACATTTTTATGTATTTGTGATGCTCCTGTCTTTGTATCAAACCTGGATCATTGATCTTTTAACTACACATCAACTGAGCTTCATTTTGCTGGTCTGGGGTCCACCTGGACCCCTTTTGGCCATTAATGATAATTATCCTCGTCATGTGCGAGGAGCTAAAATTGCATCTTAGGTTGCGTATAAACGAACGATGCTATATTTTGTTGATCTTGCAAAGCGGCATGATGACTGGGGAGATTGTGTGTGCGTACGTGTGCTGTGTGCGTGCGTGTGTGTGAGTAGTGTCGCGGGTGTGTTTATGTGTTCGAGTTTGAAGGAGCAGTAACACATTCGATGGCGCACATTCGGCGGAATAAAACTGGTTTGGAGTTGGACTTGGATCCAGCCTAAAACTGGCATGCCAGCTACTTAACCCGGCTGATGGACCGACCCGAAATTCTCGGCCGGTTTCCATCTATGGTGTTGACATTTCGTTAGTCGATAGCATTACTTGATATAGCCACTTTATACAGGAGAAACAAATCAGCCTGATTTCATACCGGGTTACTCAATATCAATCGAGGCACTAGACTACTCGACTATTTGAGTTTCTTGATCCTTGTTGAACAATAGTCCTAGCAGATGTGATCGCACAACATACAATGTACGAGTACACTAAAACTTAGTGAAGTTACACTCAAGTCAGAACAAGTCACAAATTTCAACTCCGGATTTTTAGCAAATTAACTCAGTTCTATAATCAGCCATCATACCGCATGAATTTACAAACTTCTACAAGAATCAAACAATATTCCTTCAATAAACACGAACATTTATCCCACGACTCAAATTATCGATCGCTTGATGACACTTCGAGAAAAATTTATTTCCTCCTCCTCTGAAAAGAATAAAGTCTTGTTATCAGAAATTCCTAGACAAATCGGTAACAGAGCAGTCTTTGAGGAAGGAAATGAAAATGGTTGTCGGGATTTAGATCAAACAGATGTTTCCATACTCAGCTAATATTGTCAGTGAGAGAGAGACCTTAATTCTTAGCATTCATGTTTCATAAGTTGCAGCCTAAATGATATTTCTAGTTGAGAACGTCTTTGTCATCCCATTGGATTCCAGAGATAACCTTTCAAGAAATCGAAAGATAATGCATTGAAAAGTAATCAGACTACAAGATACGGATAGACACGTGATCAATCTATTAACTAACTTGACGGCAGCATGAACATCATGGGGCTATGCAAGCAACTTCTAACAGGATGATATAGAACTTCTCGCATCCTGTGCTAGATAAAATATCAAAGTGCAAAATATAGCAAGAATAAATGGCATCAGTTAAGTAAATGCTAGCCAGCAAATTTTCTAACAAAGGGCTCCACCCAATCTTAGATGACATCAATAAGAACTCAACAATAAGAGAATTCGCAAACATAGATGGAAGCATGTCATAAGTTAACATGACATTTGTTACGGTGGAATGTTGACTTTTTTCGTGCCATAATCTTCCAACATTTCAGATTTCATGGATTCTAGGCTGCTATCCTCAAGATATCACGGAAACGTTGAATTCCAGGTCGGATAACCTCAACCGCCTAATGAGTAGAAGATCTCTCCTTGTCATCCTCGGTTGCCTCAGGAGTTGATGATCTGCCTCTGTCATCCTCGGTTGCCTCAGGAGTTGATTATTTGACTGCCTTATGTTTAATCTATAGCAGTGGTTCTTAACCTTTTTGCTCGAATTCCTCCCTAACAGTTGAAAGTATGTTTAATTCCTCCCTCTAAACTAGTAGGCCACTATTCAAGTTAAAAAAAGAAGTCAAAGATAGCAGTAACAAACATTTTCAAATGCAGACTTCTGGTAGCCTATCACGAAGAATCTAAGTAGGCCTACATGCAAATGGGAAGTGTTACAAGAAATCCAACAAAAAACTAATGACTGCATTGAGCCTGATACTTGCCGCACAATTCCTGAATTCGAGGTGTCAAATTCGTGAGTTTCAATCTCAAATCACTGCTCACGCTGATGCTGAGTCGATTTCTCTTCCTAGGTATCAAATCTGATACCGCCGAGACACCGAACTCGACCAGGTACGATGTTGGAAAAGGAAGTAGTAGCGTGTGGGCATTGGCTGATAAAGTTGGGTGCTTTTCAACTGTTTCTTGAGTGAGCCATACCATTTGACCTTCATTTATGAATGGAAATGTGACGCCTCGCTTCATTAGCTCTGTCTGACCAGAATACTATCTTCTAGTCTATCTTGTCGGTGCAACTGAGCAGGCCACAGACAAAACGTCCAGGTGATGATCTATAGCCGCGTAGTTGAATTTTCCCTAATTAAAATAATTCGAATGGAACACTCGTACACAGAGATATATTGGTAGCTTCTAAATCTGTGGTCGCAATAGCTATTAAACAGTAGCTGTATAATTAACATCTTGAATATTGGGAAGCGATTATCGAATACTGACGATGATAACTCACACGTGACGGAGAATCAACAAATCCTGTTCATCTCAAATACTCCTTCGAACCTCCTTCCTCCCCAAATCCTCCTTATGTACGTCATTCCTCCCCTGGCATGTTGAATTCCTCCCCAGGGAGCCACATGGCCCCCCCTTAAGAATCACTGATCTGTAGCCTCAGTAGCTTCAAGAACCTTTGCCATCTCAAGAACCAGTGCTTTATAGTCAATGTCATTCAATTTCTTGTCAGACAGTAACACTCGGATCTCAGCACACTAGAGTCTCTCCTAATGAGATGAAAGCATTGCCAATGACCCGCAACAATAGAGCATGACTTGTCACGCGCAGGCATTGCTGTATTATGTCAGATGGTACATATTATATTATGTCACAGTAGCATTCGATTTATCATATTGTAATCAGTACAAAGAAAATTCGGCAGACTTAAAAACCTTGGATATCGGCATAAAGTCATTATTTCGCCACATTTCTTTCAACTTTAACTTCGTGCCGATTAAGTCAAGTCAAAAATGTATTTTAAAAATACAATCGCTATCAGTTCTATATTGAGAAAAGTAAATTACATTTGACTAACCAAATTGATCAAAATTTGACTTACTGGAGCTGTACCAAAAGCATATTCATACTTTAATTTTCGCTATACGCCGTGATTCTCAATATTGGCTCTCGTCTTCATTCAACGCCACTTTCCGTTTCTCAAGTCTAACGGCTTTCTTAATGAAAAACGTTAATCATCCCTCTGCCTATAAATACGAAGAGCCAAATACTGCAGCCAAGTTTACATTCAATTGCCAAGATCAAGACACTTACACGTAATTATTCAGTTATCTTGAATCCAGTGGTCAGTGCGACTGATTAAGTAAGGATGAGGTAATTTGCAGAATATCAACGAAGATAAAATCGAAGGATACCGTTCGACCATACAGAGAATTAATCAACTATTTCATCTTGGCGCATCTCGTCTTAAATACGGAGTCGATATCCTCATCAGTGACAGAAAAAGAAGAAGTCAGGGAAGAGCGAGTATGTCCGAGGGGTTAGATATCGTCAATCGAATATCCATAATTTTCTCATTACAATCTCAACGATAACTCTCCGTGGAAAAAGAGACGAACGTGCGGTGAACATAGTTGACACGAAAAGTCTTTCAATGTTCAAGCTGAAGAATTTGAAGTTAATACTGACCAATCGTACATTCATAACTCAAATTTGAAATAGAAACCAGCTATTTAAAATGTCTATAACCAACTATGCCGATGTCATGATGATATCGCAGGTATTCCGATCTCAACATCATTTTCGCTTCTTTTCTCATGTGTTTCTCAGGAATTCTCAGTTTCATTTATGCGGCCGGCCTATTCCTGAGTTAGATGTGGGGAGGAGGCGGTGTGGGACACGGAACGATGAATAATATTTCGGCTTGATTGAAAAAGTATTCCGTTTTACTTTGAAAACGTGCGGATAACACTGCATCATTGAAAGCTGAGTAGTAGCTTGATATTGTTGCGCATGGTGTAAGATCACACGTGTTTCATACACTGAACATCCTCATTGATTTAACTAATATCCCCTTTGAAATCCTCTTTGAAGTAAAATATATGCAACAGAAGTGCTGAAGTATCGACTTAGATTTTCTTATTGATAAATTTGTCAAATGGAAATATATGTCATCACACCGCTCGACTCTTCACGATTAAATTTACTGACTGTGTACGTTTAATGTGGTGTGGATGTTCTAAGTCCTCTTGCCCTTCGAGATTATTTCTGGCCGTGACCATCAATATTGAGAAGAGTCATCTCTAGACCCAAACAAGCAGACAATGCAAATTATCTCTGTGGTCATCATGGAAACAAAAGGTTTATCTGAAGCTGACTAGAATGGAAATTGACTCAAGGTCGCGGCACATCCGGGGGAACTAAGTTGGGGAATGAATGACCAATGAAAAGCTTAGATTTGCGCATGTGACTGATTCTTACCCATGATGCAGACGTTGACAGATGTATCTAAGTGAAAATTCGTGCGGTTCATGTGCATTGCATGAAGATTTACTTCTATTCTACTGTAGAGGTTTTATTGCTGTCAATTTCTATTTCTATGATAAGATTTCTATGGTTCATCCGGAACGGTGGAGGTTCTTATATCGCTCACGTCTATGCACATGTAGATGTCCATGCGACCTCACGAGGCATCGAGTGTCCAGTTCAGAGGTATAATATCGAGACGTCGAAAATCTGTCTTTTAGAGTTAAGACTTTAAGTTCACTATTTGGTGAATTTCTCGTCTGTAACGTCTGTCACTCATCTGAATAGATTGAGTATGAGAGTACTAAGCTAACAACAGAGTATGTTTTGAATGTTTTGTGTAGTTCCTCAGAGTGTGGTTTCCAGTTTATTCATAAACAAGAAACGGCATTAACAAACATCAGCTGGCAAATATGTACAGTTTTGAATTACCTTGATTCTGAAAATGGCAAACATCTAGACATACTGCCTAAACATGCTTGAAGTTGTGTTATGAATAATGCAACTTACTGTCATGTACCAATTACTTTACAGCACGTGGGATACGAGTTTAGAGCTTTTTCTCAATTTTTGAAATGTGAAGCATCGAATCTCAAACAAGTGAACACATATGTTTACCGTATGTCTTATAGTAAAGGGACGCATTATTCATCAAGACAAGGCAGTCGAACATTGGAATATGCTCCATCACACCAGCGTGGTCCCAGTGGTCTATGTGTCCTCCGTGGCACATTGGTGAAGTGCTTGGCCTAGCGATCTTTCGGTCCAGAGGTCGAGACCCGAAAGCATCATTAGAAGTCGTCAGGAAGAGCATCCGGGGTAAAAGATCACAACGCTCTAGATTCAGCACCGTCCAAGCCCCCAGTATGAGGGGAGTAGTGACGTCAAACCATCATCACACCGGCATGTGGTCAATAACTTTCCCATTCAAAAGAGCAGTAGAAATGACTAAATCTAAAACCCTGCAGCTTCTCAACATGAGTTCATCAGTTCTTATAATCATGAGTCTATGAATCATATCATAATCATCTCATAGACATCGAACAGAGTATTTGAAATTCAAGTGTCAAACACAGCTGAGTCAAGCTCACATGATAAAGAATGCAGTTTAATCATGGTTAATCATAACGTGTGAATGCTAGCTTTCGAATGATGCATGGGCGTTGATGTGCGAGACGACTACAGGGTGTGAGAATTGATTGAATTTCGACATAATTTAGGAGTTCAACTCCTTATGATCAGCTCTGTAGATTTTCTCTATGCCACGACTGCAAAAACACCCTTAGAGGATGCTCTGGTTCGCATTTATATTCCGGAAATAAACCAACCAGGCCTCGGGCCTTCACGAACTAGCCAGTAGAAGCTAGACCCGGTTGCAACTTTTGTCAGGATACATACGGAGGTGTACGGCAGTGTTATAGGAGCATAAAAATGCAAAAGCAACAAGCTAAAATTAGGCAAAAACAGTGGACACCCTTAAAATTCTGACGAGCAAATTCTTTGCTAATGATTGACGATTATTGCAAGTCATCAGAATTGTCAGCAGTCATTGTAGAAATTTATTTCCGGAATGTGGATACCGTTGAATTTACAACTTTCAAATTAAAAAAAAAAACAGTTGAGTAAAAGCTGAAAATTTTTCGAAATTTTCTACTGATGCATTTCAATTCCCAATTGAACGTACAATAAAGACTGAGTGGAATTTCATCTCAATTCTCAAACGAGCTGTAAAATTCTTGTAGCTAAAAGGGTTTCGATTGAAACATTCGAATCAACAAAAGCGTTATCTTTACTAACGTCTTTCAAACCTGTTTGCAGTTGTTTAGATGATAGGAAATATAATAGACTATCTGACTGAGCTTGCACAGATCAGAAGCGGACGAGAAGGATGCCGCAGACTTGAGATCTGAAAAAGAAATCAAGAATGAGAAATGGAGAAATCACCGGACGACGGTCAGTCTTTAAGATGCGTAGAAATCAGCACAGGAGATCTCTAAGGGAAAGATAATCACACTTATCACTTCATATCGGTTGTCGGTCATTCTTCCGCTAGCGATGCCTCAGCCATTCCTACTAATTTGAAGTCGTCCATCACTTACATTATAGATATCAAATTTCAAAAAAGTGCCGCTTAGATGAAGTTATTTAATAATTACACCATGAACTCGCCCAATCTCAACGATCATTGAAACATATCAGTCTCAGAATTTCCCCCTCAGCAAGGGAGTCGATCAGGAGAGGTTTACTAATTTGTTACTGCATAAGGATTTTGGATTTGTATAAATTAAGGAGCCTCTGAAAGCGGGTTAAAACATTCTCGGCAAGAGGATAGCGCTTTCAATATTCTTGCACGATCCTTTCTGCATGTAAATACTTTTGCTTGAGGAGACAGATTTACTTTAAAATATCGTTTATCAATGGCAAATTTGCAAAAATGCTTGCAAAAATTTGCTTATGCTGTTAAACACAATGAAAGGAAATATCATTAAGGAAAATAACATTTTTTGCATTATTAATCACACTCAGAATAATGTCTGTCGGTCATATTGCAAGAGTACTATGATTTTCAGATTTTGATACAATTTCATCATTTGCTCCTTAAATGTTTGCCATAGCATTTCAGAGCACTGTTCAATATGCACCAGAGCAGACAATAATTTTCAATTCATTAAACTGATTGATCAAGTGAATACACCAGATATTAGCGAAGAAATAGGACGCATAATTGGCATCAATATAACATTAACATGGATTTTTGAGGTCAACAGTGTAGGACATTTGAGGTCGCTAAAAATATCCTACATTGTTGCCCGAAAAAACCTATGTTAATAATATTGCGCGTAATTGAAATGAACTGGGTAGCGATGTAGGAAAAAAGCGGGCAGCAATGCTATGAATACACATGTAGATATACGCTGATTGAGATTTCAAAAATGTCTTTCACATGCATAGATAGAGATATCATCATTACGGGATACATTGTTGCCTTCCTTTTTCCACATTGTACCATACTTCAATTACGCACAATTGCTTTTCTAAATGCATTTTGTGACTATCCTTATGATATGTATTGTGGCGTAGCAAAGAGTTAAATATTTCTAGAAGTGTCGTCCACGCACAGATTGCCAAGTTTGGTTAATAGCGCCCACTCCACATTCCTAGAATGGTTGGGGGATGACGAGCGATGATGAACGATAAGTTTCGTGAACAGCGGTTTTAGATAATGATAATGCTGATGAAGTGATATTTTGAAGTGCAATACAAGATATTCAAAAATCGAAGACACATAGAAACAAATGATTGGTCCATATCTATTCATCAAACTCAGGAAAAGGCACTATCAGACTGAGATTTGTGTCATTATCGATAAAGAATTCGAAGGCAAAATGTTCAGAAATTTGGAAGCAATCTGACAGCAAAATAGCATGCGATGAATTCAACCAATAAATCTTTCAAAATTTTACCCAAAAAACACAGCCGTCTCATTTAAATTTCAGTCAAAAACAAAATCCTCAGAGGGTCCTCCAATCATTATCTGTTTCAAATTTAGCATCCGGTTCCCACGAGCAATATTACTTTTGGAGCCAAATGCAGTTTTACATCCGTCCGTCGCCAGAAATATCCAGCTCACAGAATTGGCAATCATCATTTCCGAGGGAAGACATCGTGGAAGATAAAATGTCTGGGAGATGTCTCAATTCGTCATGACTCCATTTTACTCAAGTTGCCATCCATTCATTCGCGAATAACACGCACCTTATTCCTATCACTAAGCACGAGGACATACCGGAAAATGACATCAAAGTTAGTCATTTTCTAATGAAAACCATTCTGTAAATCGATGGATGCACGCAAGAAGTGTTAGCTCTGGATTGATGAAACTATGTCGGGTGCAGTGGGTGCAGTTTGGAGTTACTCAACCAGCTGCAATTACATGCATTGGTCAGGTGAAGTTTTGCCCTTTCTCGGATGCAGATCAGTCCCCAATTCCATGCATTATGAAGCCTCAGACAGTGGACCGACCTTCTCGTCATAATGTCTTCGGCAGGAGGACAGTGCGACTTAATTCTACCATGATTCTGGTATATTTCGAATGAGTTAGTTCCACGTTTCCATCGTCTTTGTTCACATCTAATTGACAACAGATTATATAAGCCTGCCAGTTACATTGTATCAGTGTTGGAACCGGTCAGATCTCTGTACCGGATTGATCGGTTTTGTTATTATGCTTAATATTTGCTTTGACACAAAAAAACAAATATTTATTTTCTGCGAGAACATTGAATATCCGCAACTCATAACTGTACACTACACGTGCATGCGTGTAGCATGTACATGCATGGGATGTAGGCTACATCCTGTGTATAATGAGAATATGTATTCAAAGGAATGCGATTACAAGATGCAACTGAGATACGCGGTCTTTAACTCATACATTAATTGGCATGAAGAGACAGACGGAGATGCAGCTGAGAGGAATTATTGCTTCATCCATACAAGGGATCACTCCATTGTTGAAATTTTGTTTCACCTTGAGAACGTTATTCAGCCAGGCCAGTAGTTTTTGTGAAGTCTTCTCTGACCAACGGTCTTCATTAGATCTGGCATCAGCGGAATCCCGTGCATTTTTGGATTGTGTGGCAAGTGTTGGACTTATACATGTATATATATATATATATAAGGAATGATCGCGTGCACAGATTCCTTGTAGAGTTCCTTTATAGAGCTGACCTGCATCGATATTTTGAACTTACTTCTTGATTATCGCATTTATGCTGTGCAAATAAGCTGTATAACAACTGGAATCAATCATGTTTATAAGAATGATTTACTATATCAATATAAGATTCCATCTAACATAAAGTATACCACATAAATTATAGAACGCTTCATAAATGGTTTGGCAAACTGCTGGGGACTTCATGACAAAATCCACAAATTTTGCTTCTACTTGATTGGAAACCTTTTTATTTGTATTGACGTAGGCCATAAAAAATTCCATTGATTAAACAAATTTTCAAAATAACAAAACCGTCAAATTTCAATTATGATGAGAAATTCAACCTTATATTGGAATAGTTTGTCGTGCGTTTAAGCACACTGTTAATCATTGAAGTTTTCAAAAAACCGGTATTTTGAAACCGGTGCCTGGAAATCTGTATCGGTTCCAATTCTGCATTGCATGATATTCATTCTATTACAAATGCTTCACCAATTCGAAGAGTTATGATAACATAAAGAATATGTCGCCCAGTAATCGTTGCAAATGATCACAACTTTGCTCAGATGCCGATTATTAAACCCACTGGCCTACACAAGGATTGAAACGGAAATTGTGTAGAAATGAATATTTCCGCTACACTAGGAGCCCCGAAGCTCCAATTCAAAATTATCCTGCTTAAATAGAGTACTTCAATCAGCAGTCAGGACTCAAACGACGCTGATTGTGATATTTATTCTTTTCAGTCAAGCTAGATTGCTGTTTCTTTCAATTGATATGCTCTTCCTCAATAATTTATCAGAAATCACATCACAATTACAGAAAACATCCGTCTCCTCAGCGATAACTGTCCACAAGAAAAGTAATTATCAAAATAATATTAAAAGAAATTGGAAATCGTAGTTTCCTGAAAACCGACTATAACAGATTGATCTCAACATTTTAAAAACCATCACACTAGTGCAGGTACCTTGAGTCCAAATCGTAGAAATATGAAGAAAGAGGACGTCATAATGTATAACGCTATCGGGAAGTGTATACTAGCATCAAACGAAGGTTGGCATTTTCTTGCTTAGAAAGCTTGGCGATTACTTAATCGTTGACATGAAAATGATGAATAATCATTGCGTCCTCGCAATCAACACACTCATTATTCTTGACACATTATTGAGCAATTCTGAAGTTAAACTAACCTCCTGACAGGTAATTTCACGAATCCAAATTCTATCAAGGGATAAGCCTATCTCTCTGCTATGAAGCATCAGCTTGGTAGTTATATTTACGTTCCTCACTAATTTCAATAGCGCAGTGTGGAAGCATGGAGAATGAAATAGAAATAAGATTCATTTCTCCCAACCTCAGTAACTTCAATTTCTAAAGAAAGTTCCCAAAGTCGAACTACTTTTCGCGGATTCTCATCGACTTGAATTGCCATGAAGGGGTTCTTGTGCGACTGTGTAAAGCCGATTCTGTAATGCCGACGAACGTTTCTTAGTTCTTCTCGGAGTAATAACTAAGAGCTCTTCCTCTCTTTCCGAACTAGGTTTCTCTCTATATCTCTATTCCCCGCTCTACCCTTCCAGTTCATGGAAGACATTCGGACTTGATTACTGCTCCGAATTCAACCTCTGTCCCTGCTTCATATTCTCTAGTCTACAGGTCTCTCCTTCCTCTTTGCGCTAACACAATCCCTGAAATCATATTCTTTACGCAATCTTCCCGCCCGTGAAGCAAACTAACAGACAAATAGAAAAGCACAGTTGGGCGACTTTCGGTAACAAAACATTGACAAAAAGTCTAACAATATCTAAATATTGATAAAGACAGTGAAAACAGCATTTACTCAGCAATGATAATGTGGAGAATAACGTGGCTAACTAACGATGAACTTTCACAGCATCTTAATACTGCAAAATTCATTATCAGCTCCTCCTTGCTACCAAATATGTAATGTCGAATACCTCAAATCATCCAAGAAATATGAGCAGCATAGAATTTCTACCTACCAACGGATTGAAAATTCCATCCCATAAAATGAGAATAAAAATGCCAGTTTCTCGTTCATCAAGGTGTAGCTGTTACCGAGTAATGAGAAATGCGAAGTAATAATCAAATTCCAAAGTTCAATTGCAAGATTTGAATAATTCATAAACGAGTAAGGTTAGTATCATTCTGGGCTATTACTACAGAAGGCGAAACATCTAGACTATTGTTCTAGTAAATGACTCTGCTTCCACTGCTCTTAAAACGAAAATTCGAAAATTCCAATATTTCCTAAAGATAATAAAGAACTGATTGTTAATATACCAATCACAATGATCTCTGGAAGATAGTTTATAGCGGTGATAACATTCCAGATAAATTCAATAGTCTCTCCTCGTTATCTTCTACTAAATTTAAGCATCATAATCGATGCATAAAATGCGCTACGAAGCAAGCAACGTTTCATGAAAATATTGACACTTTAGCAGATCAATTGCTCCAGAGAATGATTATCGCTTTCTTCTGACATTCAGTGTTGACTTATTGTCAAGCGTACGTTTTGACAAGCGTACGTTTTGATACCATAGATTCCATATTGTGGATTTCAGTTGCAGATCTATGGAAAATTTGACTAAAGTAGGACATATTACATACTAGGTACCTATTTCAAACTCTTTCTGATTTATTAATGATGTTGAGTTTGAAAACCGATGGGTCTCATGCACTCGAGTACACATGTAGAAAGTACTGGGACTTTGACCAGGACTAGTATTCATAGCGGTATTTGTTGCGGAATCTTTCTTTGGGAAGTGGATAACTTAGAACCAACAGCTACAAACGTATCATCAAAGACACTATTTAAGACCATATTTCACAACTTCAATAAAAATAGCTATAAATTCACTAGCACGGAATCCTGTCTGACAGCATATATCATACCACAGTACCCAACAAATGGCATCGCTGATTGATTTTTTTCCGCAAAAATAATTTACATAGAATGTCATCGCAGGGACACCTAGAAAGTTGAGTCACTTACACACACACGGCTGAAAGTTGAATGACATCTTTATAGCGATACGTGTTCCATGCGGTTTAGAAATCAGCAATATTAGGAAACTATTGGAAATTAGAGACCCGTGGACATCTTAACCTGTTTCTCAAACTAACTGAGCAACAGTGTAGTTGATGTCAAGTGACAAGACGAATTCATCATCATCAAACATAAGTCATCACGGCAACTACAATGATTAGATACTTCTATTGAAACCGGGTCGGAGCTTTCCGCGGCCCGGGCTCGATCTGTCGAATTTCAAAGATACCAAGTCCAGCCCGGTTCCCATCTGAGTATCGAGCATTAGAAAAATCGATAGAATGACAAGCTTTGATTACCTCCTATGAGATACAAATAAATATATGCTTCGTCAGCAAAAGTAAATTGATTTCTAAGGAATCATGAGGTTTTCACGGAGAAATCGAGCATCATCGATTAAAGCCAACATTGAAGCAAACAATACCTTATACATGCGTGATATAAGTAAAATGCTTCAGTTGCAATCAATGTGTTACTGTCACATCGCACAATACTGCAAATTAGTCATGTACATAAATACAAGCAATACTGAGGGCAACGAAGAATGATGGGAGCAATAGTTTCATTGCTGTCACTGAAAGTAACCGATTGCATTATTAAATAATTGACCAATAGCGAAGATTTGATGTTTTTAGAATGTTTTGATATTTCAAAAGTACCAATACTTTTATGTAGACAGGTCAGCAACCCTGCGGAGATAATCCATGGATAATCTTGATTCCAATGAATCGTTGAAGGAGAAAACGTTGCTTCAAGACAATGAGATCAGCATAACTCACATAAAGTAGCATTTTCTTCGGTTTTGAGACAACAAAAATTGTTACATGCTCAAATCAAATAGCTCAGTGACCTGATGTTAGTTGTTGTACTTTAACTTAAAGTGTAAATCATGTTTCAATCAAATTCAACCCTCAATGTGAGCAATAATGATGATTTCTTTAAAGTTCATAGTTTCTACTTTAATTGTCGATCAAACGAATCGACTTCGGATATTACTGTGGCTGGTTCAAAAGAATTCTTAAATGTTCAATATCCAATACTCTCAACACAACATAAAGATTTTCCGGGTATTTGTGTTCTCGGAACATCAAATGCATCATTTTTCATCAAGTTAAAGATAATGAAAGGAAATTCCTTGAGCTCGCGGCAGTATCCCACAGTGGAAATATTGTCGCCGAAGCAGGTGTGTCTTCTCGATAGCAAAAGCTAATGAGATAATGAATTGCAACAAATGATGAACATCGTAATTAGATAGAAATTAGACTTGTAAATTAACGCAAAACTGTATGTTGTCAATTACATCTTCACAAATTAAGATAATTGAAAATTCAGGAAATCAAATCAACATTTTGTTCAAGAGCTCAAAGTGCACAGTAGCAGTCAACAAAATTAGAATGAGAACCCATTAGTAGTGATAATCAAGGATAATGAGGGACGCTTTACGACTAAAAAGCAACTCCAGAGGTCATGAAAAGTATGTTTGGCGACATAGTTGTGGTCTCCGTGGCATTGTGTTCGTGATTGCGTAGACCATAGAAATCTGTAATGAAGGACTAGAACAGTCATACTGGAGCCCTCTGCGGGCACCTCGATGCTTGCGGGAAGCGGGCATTCGCCTGCGGACACGCGCATGTGCAGTAATACCTTAACAATTGTGTAATAATAGTCCGGCCGCCGAACGAGTTTCTACAAGGAACAAGACCGAAAAGGAGATTTTAACAGAATGATGTACACATTATTAGTATTACGAATGTGCGCGTCGGCCGAGCTCCATACATTCCTGCTCTTCTCAAACAGGACAAAAGAAAACAATGCAAATCCAATAGGGTGAAGGATATAGCCTTCGGTAAAATTGAGATCTTATATATATCCTCTCTGATAAGTGAAAATCAGCAAGTCTAAAGCCATAATTTTTGGCATGTAGTATCTTTAAGTTATGAACTCATGTGATAATGTACCTTCACCTTCAAGTTAAACACATTCAGATTTTACAAGCATCCTAATGTCGACAAACAAAAACATTGTGGACAATTTTAGAACACGCATGCATAACAGATTAGAAGCCTGATTATAACATACACAAATGATAGGCAATGGCCAAGGCACATGAATGCATGAGGGCATGATTTCAAGACATTCTATGCCAAAAATTGGCATTAGACTTGTTGATTTTCACTTAATCATAGAAAATCTCAGTTCTGCCGAAAGCCTCAACCCGCTTCCTATTGGATTTACAAGTGACTTCTTCTTTCCTTAAGAACAGGAATTGGTTGGAACTCGGCAGACTGCAGATTCGCATTAGTCATCAGGTGTGCATCATTCTGCGAGTCTTATTTTCGGTCTCGTGCACTGCATAGACCCGTGATGACAGCCGACTATTAAGTCGATGGGAAGAACTGACTAGAAAGCTACACAAATCAAGTGCTAATTAATTATTGTGGCATATATTATAAAATATTTTGTATTACTCTTACTTGAGCGTGACAACACATCGGTAAAAATTGCATTATCCTCATCTTACAAGGAACGCGGTTATTGAAATGCTGTACTTGTGTGTGTGTGTGTGTGCCATTAATTTCATCTACTATACATGCATATTTCGATAGGCTTCATTAAATCATCGCTGATATAGTATTTTAGGTGAATAATTGACACTTTATTTCAGCGTTAATGAACAACTGAAATATCACAAGGAAGTTGAATTTCCGATCATTTGAAAATCAAATCTCGTGAACAGCGGACTATCTACAAAGGGGGCATCTGACTGATGACGGAAACTATGTCAGATGCATTTGAAGTAAAATAGTTTTAATCTCAACTGTCGATATAATCTGATTCTTCATGACAAACCGGAAAATAATCATTTGAAAAGTTCTACATATTTCAGGAATTTCATTCTCCGTCTACCTACATAGCAAGAGAATTGCTGTTCATTTATCATTTTAGTAATTTATAGAGGCGATCTCTCTGCACATGCATCATCATTACTTCTCATCAGATAAGGAAGCGATATATTCCTGAATCTCTAAACTGTGTTCCAGCGTTCAAATGTTAACTGTATGTATTTCTATGACATTTGTCAATCATCCAACGTTGCAAACATTTATTCATTGAAGGCGAGCAGTTTTTATCGATCAAGGAAATGTTAGGAAAATTTTGACAAATCATTGATAATTATCTGCCTTCAAACCTGAGCTTCAACCGACTACAAAACAATAGATTTTTTAAACAGACAACATTTTCGCAAAAATTACATGATTTCTTAGATTAAAAGGTGAGGAAAATACTGATGACAAGCTTGAAGGACAGTAGAGAGAAATCGATGATGCCAACATTGAGACATCCATCTGATCAATCTTTCACGTGTATTTTTGCAGCAGAAACAAAGAGGTTTCGAATTTTATAACATTAAGATAAATAGATCCATATGTGAGACGATTCTTCAATAAACATTTGTCAAAACGGCAGATGTAATGACTTCATTATAAAAGAATGAAATATGAATAATATCGTCCACAGCCCTGCTAGAAATCGATGCAGATAATAAAGGATTGTGGTTTGAAAAATCTGTCAACCTATCAAAAGTGTGTGTAAAGAAAATCACAAGGAAGTTAGTAGGAATATGTTTTCTTCAACAGCAAAATTTGATGGAGGCGGACTATGCTCACCTAAAAGGGGAATATTATCAAGTTGAAAACTAAAGTGAAATCACGAGATCTACGCCAAGAAAGCGACTTCATTTCTGCAAAAAAATATCTGGAGACTAAATAGCAGCTGCTCATTTCATAAAGCAAATATGGCCTACTCAGTGGATCTCAAGCGATCAGGATTGCTACAGTGGGTAGGCAAGCTTTCTCTCTAGGGGTCTGTGACAGAAAAATTAGAGAATAGATGATCTTATTATTTTCAGGTGGAATAAGAAACTAAAATCTTGTAGAATTTTACTCACATCAATGAAATGGTGATGGATCATTCAGGGCAAACATCAAAATTAGAGTCATCAGAGTTCTCAATTTTAATATTTTAACTGAAAATTGGAGAAGTTACCAGGCACACGGCTAAACATAAAGTGTGTCTGATAATCTAAGCATCAGACTAAACTGACTGCGCATTGAGTGAGGGCGTCGTATCATATTTGTTTAAAGGGATGTTCACCAATGAGCAAACTAAATATCGCTATTAACAATATTGTTTTTACTCTTTGAAGCGTTGCTGTAAAAGGTCAACATTTTCATGCAGTTCTACTTACAAAGATTACTGAATATTATTTGAAACTAAAATATAACATGGCAATATAATGATTTACTGCAATTTTCATATAATTATTAATTTATTAAGTAAAGCTAAACAAATTAACATATCCGAAAAATGCTTCATTCCGGTCAATTTGAGGGGCAATCAGATAATCTATCGCTGATTCAGTCACGAAGTCGATCATAGGAATTCAACTACATTCGCATAATAAAAGAGATATTCGGAGTTCAGGATGAGTTCATAATACTGTAAGGGTGCGGGCATGTCCCTCCTTCATTAGTTAACAGCATCAAATGGTAGGTAATGATTGCAACTGATCTGGTGATCTTGATTGTGACCTTCATTCCATAATGTCCTTTTCAAAAGCAAGGATTGTGTTCATGTAGCTCCTTACTAAGGCAGACTCACTTGTCAGCATTGAAAGCAGATGTAATTGCATCACAGAAGAAATTCATCAGGTAAAGAAAAAATGCTACTTGTGTGTTATTTCCCAGTTTTTTAGTATATAATTTCCAAAAATTATAGGGAGGCATTTTATGAAAATTTTAATACAAGAATAACTAATTCGAACCTTTAAAACAATGTGATAAACAAGCATACATGCAATAATTCCTCACTAGAGCAATATCCATCTACCGTACTCACGATGGGGAAAGGTCAACTCAGAGCGAAGACGATGAAATGTTTTCTGCTATCAATGGGATACTCGTGCCGGTTCAGGTTATGAGGTCGAGCTCGAATTTCTGATGGATTAATCAGTAAATACAAAGTTTAAGTACAAAAGCAGGAATATGCACGATCAAGAGAAATGCATTCATTCTTCTGAAAACTTTGTTCAGCCGCATCATCACGATATCCTCTATTTTCCAAACCAACTGATGGACAAGAGTTGCAAGAGACGGTCATTTCAATGAGTCCTTGATCATCAAGAATCTCGTAGGCATTTCACGCTATTTAGTTTTGCCTCTTCATCGTCATTCACCAAGAGATGACGATGTCAGTCTCCTCACAGTTGAGCTATTGATTGAGTGGTGAATGAAGATATCAATTAATCATGATCATCCTAGCCACACGTATTGCATGATAACGAAACACGACTCTCGCATCAACGTCAACACGTCAATGAACTGTAACTAGTTGAAAAGACAAGATTGAAAGCTAGTCTGAATTCGCTGACAATTTTGTCAAATTAAAAGGAAAATTGTCGACAGACATCAATTAGAAAATAACAAATTGAAAACGTTCATAAATAATGGGGAGGAGTTATTTCGTAATTACATATTTAGAAATGTGACAGAAAGGATTTGAAAGAAAATGTTCGAAAATCGATGGGCTTCACGACGGTCGAGATTGAATTTCTGATGTCATTCCATCAATATCACCAAAATCTTTTTCCCAGCAAGAACAATTGACGAACTCTGATTTAATCAATCAAAATGCACCATGCTAACATGAATGATTAAAGCAACATTGCACATCTGGTGACTGAGTACTCATCCAATTGCTATGTCTGTTGACAAGAAGAACTCAAAACTGAAGATATATTTCATGAGGTTGAGTCCTTCAAATTGCTCCGAGTCGTTGTCAGATTGGGAACATGGGATTCCAGGTAATAAGGACATCAAGAACTTGATCTGAACTCAGATCATGAGCGCGGCTCCCTTGAACACGACATTTCAGAATTGTGTGATTTGTGTTGGGAAAATCAATTACAATTAACTGATTTCCGAGGTCATATCATAACAATGAATTGTTTGATTTGAATTCCTCAATTTCGCCTTCTATACCTTCATAAGCATGATAAGCTGCTAGAATGATGATTGCTCATAATGATCAGCAATGCTAACATTAAATTAGGATGTTATCTTTGGTTAATCGAAATGGAAATATTTAGATACGATCAATGATGCCTATGTCAAATCACAATATATAACCTTGGTACGCGTATTTATCTACGCGAAAGAAGTACTGAACCCTACTGCACATTTTTCTGATATTGCTTCAAAATAATCATAGCTAGGACTCTATTTTTGTGACTTTTAGTTACTACGGACTCCTGATAATCAAGTAAAATTTGGCCCATGGCAGACGAAGCAGCTGCTGCAATTATATTTCTGCACGATGTATATACATGTAATTAAAATAGTGGCAGACTAGTTGTCCGGCAGCCAGAACGAGTTTCTGCAGGGAACGAGGCCGAAAATTAGACTTTCACAGAATGAATGATATTCACCACTCACCTACTACGAACCTGCGCGTCTGCCGAGTTCTACCTTGTCAGACAGGATCAAAGAAAAGCACAAGTTAATCCAATGGGGCGAAGATCGTTCGCTTGCAAATATACTATGTCTAGAGCCATAAGTTTTGACATGGAATGTCTTCATTTCATTTCATATTATTTGCATGTATTATCATCATCCGTCTAATCGGCAATATCTACCAGAATGTAGTTAATTAGAATTCCTCTAAATGCCGTTTGCCGACAGTAGGATGTTTGCTAAATCTGAGAGGGTTGCATGAACATGATAGAAAATGACCGGAAGATATTCCATGTCGAGAATGATGCCTCTAGACTTGGCATTTTTGCCGTAATTAGTAAACATACAGAAAATTTCATTTTATCCGAAAACTGCAATCTATGTCCCATTGAATTCACGTGTTTTTCTTAGATCCTGTCTGACAAGAAGAGGAACCAGGTAGAAATCGCCAGACGCGCCGGTTTGTAGTAGGCATAGGATGTGCATCATTCTGTGAAAGTCTCATTTTCGGCCTCGTTCCCTGCAGAAACTCCTGGCTGCTGGACTATATCTACAATAGACAGGTATTTTCAAAAGTCGATGTTTGACTTGTATAATTATTTCTTATTTCAAATTACAAGTTGTGATTCTACTATTTATTTGTTGCGAAATGCATAATTCACTGATGTGATTGCTGTGATAACTGTTGTGTCACAATAAAAATCCGTACATTATTCATGTATCCTATTCATATCACACGTAAGTGAAGTGTTCGTCATTCTATGGTTGATTTTTCGCTTTGAATTTTGATTTCCTCCCGAGACCAGAATGATGTCCTTTGAGATGACTGCATCTAAATTACTTTTTTTGATTCAGCGTGATAAATCAAACTACTTTTATATAACCTTATCTTTTATATAAGCACGCATAATGAAGTTCATCTGCATTCATTTAGTTAAATAAGGGAAGTGTCTATAAACACATTTATATGATGACGATGTGATATAAATTGAATTATTAAAAGAATAATATTATTTCTATTGATGCAAGTGATTCATGTAAATTATGCATTGATGACAAGACAGTTTTAAGTGAAACTAAACACTAAGCGTGCATATTTTTTGGTTAGTAAATATCTTAATTTCGAACATAATTTCATAATTGCTTCATAACGGAGGATATTTTGCAGCTTAAACAGAAACCAAGAGATAATGTCAGTCTAAGGTCAGTGTCCTGTCCTAAAAGATACAAAACCTTATGCACGCTACAGCCTGAAATTGGCAAGAAAACTACATTTTTTATAGACACATCTGAAGTTTATTCATGTACTGTACACGTAAATATAACAATTGAAATATCCTGCTAAACTTGCCCATGTATGGCTGAATCAGTTTTTGCGACTATATTAGTGCTAAGAGGACTTAGACAATCATCACAGATTTGTTTTTCAAAATCAGGCGCTTTGTTATTTTCTCAAATATTTCGATCATTGCTGTCAATGTACATGTAGTATTTATTACAAACACAGTAACATCGCGCTTTGCGAGTAAGTTTTGGTTTCATTAACAAATCAAGAGACATTCTAATCCTGTGTTCATGTTCTTGATCACAACCATGGCAATTTTCTATGACCTAAAAATCGAGAAAAATATGACCTAAACAAGCTCAAAATATAACCAACTATGACCTTAAAAATTCAAAAGTGACTAAAATATGACTTTCAAATCTTAAATTGTCATTCAGTAAAATTTAAAAATCTTAAAATACAGCAAAAATTGTGTTTCCATTTTCAGGAAAAAGGTTCAATAGTTCAATTTACGTCAAATAAATGTCAAGCTTCTACCAAAATATACTCATTTACAGCTTGTGGTACAAAACAGTAATGTAATTGACTGCATTTGATGCTAAAAAAGGTCTGTCTTTGCATAGCATCTTCAACATGGAAAAGAACGCTCTACCGAAGCAGCGGTTGGCTGGCAAGGAAAGCAGACGACAAACGAGCCAATCCTGTCGCCCCGGTAACATTCACATCTGTAGGCAATGCATGCATTGGGGCTGTCCTCAGACTGCATCACGCTGCTGAGAAGACCAACATTGCGTTAGTCTGCAAACATCGGTCATTTTCTATCCCCTCTTCCCGGCAACTCTAAAGTCTAAAACTACAGAAAAATGACCAAAATATGACTAAATATGATCAGACACAGAGAATATGTCAATATTACTTACCCTAAAAATATGACAAAATATAGAATGTCATAAAAAATTGCCCTAATCTTAACCAATAAGCAACATGGCACGACAGGGCTAAGCGGATATGTAAACCTGTAAACACAACCTGATTCCACGTGTTTTGAATAATCTAAATAAGTATTTCCTCCCACATATTTCTTTAAATCCTCATAAACTTGAAATATCATTTTCCTGACAAGTCTGCGATTAAAGAGCAGTTTTCTCTCGATAACATTTTGACTAATATTTAGGAAAAGTCAGATACAATTGCAACAACGCGCTCCCAGTGGACTAGCCCAGGTCTCTATGCGATACTTTCAGATCACTGAAACGACTCAACCATCTTGCAATCTACTTCCTTCCTCTCCGATTCGCCCTTCTTTCCATTAGTGACAAGGAACAACCTGCCGCTCCAGTGCTCAAAGTCTCTGTCGTTCTCTATCAATCAATTTCATGGCATTCACCTCATGTCCTCATGTGAGATGAACCAGACAGGCGTTTGGGAATCACGAACTATAGAGTCAGCATTTTATATTATACATCGAGAAATTAACTTGATAAAATCAAAGCACGAAGGTGACATTGCACTGGTTTTCAGGTCGATCTCAGAATTTTGAAGCATCTGTCGTTAAATACATCGCCAGATTATCGGCTCGGGCAATCTAATATTTTTCAGTTAAGTTTATCGTAAATCAAAAGCAATACATATCAAAATATCTATTCAAAGATCATAGATTAAAAAATGTTAACAAAGGGACAAAGTCACTCTTCTAACCACAAGCTCTCGCACAGTAAACCTGCAAATACTGAAAACTTTTTTCAATTATCATAGATGGCGCTAGAAATGTTTTCGGACGGGAGGGAGAGCAGTGGCCGGTTGTACAAATACCTAACTTAGTAAAAGAGCATGCTACGTAACCGTATGACTAAACTTCAGTCTCATACAGAAAGGAAAATATACCTTTTCAAACTGATGGAAGATCATTATTGAGTGATTACAGTTATAAAGTCATGCCCTCTTCCGGAATGAGGTAGGCTTGAAAGTGTTTCTATCTTCAGGGACTACCGAAAACTGCCGATAATTTGTAGGTGGTCGCATTTATTGCATGATGATTAAGGGGGATCTTAAAAGATCATGATAAAGAACTTGAGAATTCATGTGATATGTGGATGAATAAGAGTAAATCATGTCCTATATCAAAAACATATTGAGAGTCGTAATAATATTTTGATAACATGCTTACATTTCTCAATTTTGAAATACGTACATGTGTGATTCAATTACGTTGTAGTGAGTAGTGTAGCATGCAAGTATTTGAAAGCGAACTTAGATGATGCAGTCATCTGTGATTCGTCACGATACTGACTGACATTCTTGAAATTTCCAAAATGACGTATTTAAATGATAAGAGGAAAAGAAAAAAATATGAGATAGCTAGAAAATTGTAATCTACTAGTCAGTGGATAGAACATAAGTAAGATTGTGGAGGGGAAATAGGAAAATATTTTAAGGAAACTTTGAAGTTCAATTGAACGATTCCCATTATCAGACGCTATTTTCATATCGGCACGGTTCGGAAAAGGGTGTACTCAACACTCACCCTTTTACTGAATTTGATTATGATATTAATTTGTAATCATCGTTTGCAGATTTATAGGAGAAAATTGACCCCTTGCACAACATGTGCGGTATTTAAAGGAAGACACCAGGCTAATCAACAAACAGTTACGCCCGTTATATTTCTTGTTTAACACGGAACTGAGTTACAAATAAGTTAACGTTCACCGATAGATACTTATGAACACGAAACAGTCAAAAAGAAATCATGGAATCTTAGATATCATCAGGATTTGGAAATAGTATCCTGACGTCAACCTTAGTGACTATTAATTGATTCGCGTTAAGAGCCATCAGTCTCTTATTTGTTTTGCGTGCAACATGGAAGGGGCTCGGTGATTTTTTTGGAAATTTTCTTTATGTAACAGATTCTTAGCAGATACATAGCAGTTAGAGATTGAGGGGGTGCGGGAAAGAAGGGTGGGTCGGGAGCTCTACCGCTTGAAAATTCAAATAATGACAACTACTGAATTGAACTAATTCGATATCACTATCAGAAAGGGCGTGCTCGGCATGCTGCATGCATGCTAGTATTTAATGAATTCTCACTTAGCGTGCTAATTGAGCATCTCAAATTTACTCCGGCTATGACTGCAAGTTAAAGTATGTCTGAGACGTTCTATCACTCCTATTCTTACATAAAGCTCAGTACTTAAGTTGCGAAGTTGTTATGGACAGCCGATCCGACCCCTGGAAACCTCTCAGCTCTTGTAGGTCGGGTCAAAGAAAGTATTTAATCATCAACTGCTTCTATCTGCTGAAATTCATCCAGTTTTAAGACAGAGAGGAATACCTATAAGTACATGCTTCCCATCCACTCCGGTCGACAATTCTGCGTTTGAATAAATTCAACTCGCATCTCCACTAATTGGATTGAAATATATTTAGTTTTACATCAGATTATTTGCTGAGCACTTAACTCATGGCGCTTACAACAGAACAAACAAGTCAATATCCTAATGAAGGACGCGTTTTCAAATATCGTAACGAACGTAATGATCTTGTCTACACCAAAAAAACATGTGGACGAGAATGTACTTCTACTATTTCTTGCTAGAGAACAGTCAGCGAGCTGGCATTAATTATGCTTACCTCATCTTGCATCAGCTTAAAAGAGAGTGTAAGTGAGAGACGATTCAAACGTTGCACGCCAGCTCAACACCTCTATAATAACGGTGTGGTAATTAATTAGGAACACCGTGTCACTAGGACAACAAATGATGGACAGGTAAAACGTGAAATAACTCCGATTGCCACCGAGGGAAAGGGAACTTCTTTTCTGTTCTCAAACCGCAGTTCATTTGGTGATCATTAGAAAACGGCAGATGCGCATCACACTACAGTATTTATCAGCAAATTGTAGGGTGGGGAGAATTTGGATTTTTAATTACGATCGAATTTTACTATTTACCTATTAGAGTGCGACTGTTCAAGCCAAAATATCTGAATCAATCGAACTTTAAGATAAGATACTGAAGATAAGATTTTAAAAGAAACTTGAGCGCTTGCTGTGTTTTCGAATCATACTGAAAATGTTCCCGCGCAATAACAGAAATGGGTAGCTACTTCAGGCATCTTTATTGTCGGGAAACACTAAATCAGAGCGTGGTTGGAAGAGTAACCGCAGCGTACGTGCAGTTACAAGCAAGAGCACTTCACAGTCTCAGCAACAACTTCACTTTCGAATGCATCGAAAAAGTTTTCGCACATGGTGAAATATTCCAACGTTTCTGATGCATAAAATGCTTTATTCGAAGCATAAAGTTGTTGCTGGGAGTCGCTTGCTTACAAATCAAGGAACTACTGACTGCTACAATCAGATATATTTATGCAGCGACATTTCGTTGTATTTATATAATTTCAAAGATGCATAACATCTGACAAGATTTTCTTCAAATTTCAAAATGTCCTCACTGGTTTCAAAACACTCTTACAACTTCGGAGGTAATTTTGATTTTCAGATCATGCAGTGAATACAAATTTAATTGATCGCCATAGATCTAAGTTAATGACATCTATAATTATCATCATATGTGAGAGATTTATGATAATCTCTCCAGCCTTCGGCTCTCGGTCATTATTGTGCGAAAAGAAGGCAGCAATGTAGGAATACCATATGAGATTTCAAGGTGAGTAATGTACAAATCAGAGGCCGCGTTAGTGGCCGACGATTTGTTCATTACTTATCGAGAAATCTCATGTGGTATTTCCATTGTCTACTTATATACATCTGTGGTTTCCGTGGCACAGTGGTTAAGTGCTTAGTCTAGCGATCTTTTGATCCCGAGGTCGAGCCCCGAAGGAGTCATTGGAAGTCGGCAGGAAGGGCATCCGGACTAAAAGTACTACAACGCTCCATACGTCTGACTATGTCAGCACCGTCCAAGCACCAAGTATGGGGAGTAGTGACGTAAAAGCTTCATTTCATATACATCTACATCTATCCATAGACTTCCCGTAACAAAACATTCTTCTGCAATTTAGAAGTCTGTGATCTCAGCAGTGACTTCTATGTGATATGTATTGAAAAATGACGACCGGGGAATGCCATTGCTGCCTGCTGACAACAGGCAGCAATGTACAAACTGTCATTATTCCTATATTGTTGCACCATAGATATAGAAATATAAGTAGACAATGTATCCCTTAATGATGATATCTGCATCTATGTATGTGAAAGATATTTTAGAAATCTCAGTTGGCGTGTATCTCCATGTGTATTCATAGCACTGCTGCCCAGTCAATTTCAATTATTATCTGATATCTCTATATTACGTTAACGTAATTCAATAAAAAATGTAAATAATGGCCGATTTTTTAGGCTGTAACGCTCAATTACGGCCGAATTTTTATTAACATGTACAATACACCAGCAAACAAGTAGAAGTATTAAACTCAAATGCAAATTAGAAAATGTCACAACAATTAGGAAAAGCTGCAATCGTGAAACGAACAATTGTTAAAAAGTGACTGGCATTGTGATTTTTGCATGAAAGTCGTTAACGAAAAGAAACATTTGAAACATTTTCATTGCCATCATGTAGTTTTCTTTTCGTCGTCAAAATCGTCGACATTTTATTCAACGCTCGATCATCTTGCCTCCTGTCATATCGAGCAATACTCCTCTCATCCTTATGGCCTGTAAGAGCACAAACTTCGTCATTTCGAAATCCGGCGTCTTTCAAAGTTCTGATGTATGTAGAGCAAACACAATGATTTGTGTATCCTTTAGAAAGTGAACACGTCACGGATATGCGAGTCATCATATGTCCTAATATGTCCTTTCCCAACACTTGATTTTCATAGTACCATTGATCATTCATTATCTCTTTTCTCGCCTTGGGAAACAATGTATCCTTCTTACAGTGTCTAATCTTCGTTAAGTATTGTTCAATTGCCGAATATGGACAAGACTTTCTTTCCATCATATCTTCATAAATGCGTCTTGTTTTACAGAAGTATACTTCTTTTGAGACAACGAAGGTTTGTTATTTTTACTTTTCTGAGGACCACGAAGCGTCCAGTATCGTTTATTGTTCGAATCAACTTTTGCCTCTAAACTATCTTTGGAGAGGTTTCTCAAGCCTTCACGTCCTCGAAATCCAAAATACATGACGATAATAAACCACACTTCATGTTGCAGCCTTGTTGGCGAACTTCGATCGAAGTAGGCATACATTCTACGCTCATCTTCCTTTTCTATAGCATCATAATGTTTGATTCTTCGTCCCCTTTTTCAAGCCAATACCCAACCATTGATTTGAGCATGTTGTTAGCAATTTCAAATTCACACCCATTCAGTACATCTACTGAACGTGAAACTGGTGCATCAGTAAGGTATTTTGATATACCTGCCCTAATACAAACCAGTGTTGTTGGCTTGTAAGGTTTATTATCATTTCGCTTCAATGAATGATAAAATCGACGTAAACATTTAGCCAAATCACTGTTACTCATTTCTTCAATTGATTCAGATAGTTTTAATTCATCTTTGACAGATAACTTAAATCGTTTGGAATATCGAATTTTGTGCTCTTCCCTGGTATCAGACGTTCCATACATTTTATTCATTTCTTCCTCAATATTGATATCATTCATAATTTCACTAAATCCATTGACGCATTCTTCCATGGTGCTATCATTCATCAAAAATCGCCTGTTTTCATCATAGACGCATTAGCGAATTCATCTATTTGTCTTGTAGTTCCGTATATTCAATCAGGGTATTTAGATAAGTTACCTAAAAAGCCCGGTGCTTCTTCTTCCATGATTACAGATAGAAATGAAGTATATATGCTTTATGAATAAAACCTGTAATTACGGCCGAATTTTCAAAATATAGTATAAAGAAATATAAGAATTTTCAAAATTTAGAAATCTATGCTTGACATATGTTGCGTCAAGATATCAGATAATAATGCAAATACGATCTGAATTAATTAAGGCAGATAATGGCATAGCTTCAGCGCTGACGCGCTTCAGCCATGCCACTACTGCCAAATTAATTCAGACCGTATTCCTCTATTACGCACAATCATAGAAATTAACAATACCATAAAAAGTCCTAGAATGGAAATTGCATGAAAATTATGGCACACGCCGGGGGAACTTAGTTGGGTCAAAATGCAAATTGTGCGATCTGGCTTCCATGTTTTTTGATTGGCATTTATATTTATCTGGCCAATTCTTGATCTGGATTGTTGGCCCTTGTCCAAAGATCATGTACTCAAAAGCAATAGTGAATTTACAAAATCCTGTGCCGACAGGATGACAAAGAAGGAAGTCCTTTAAAACGTTCTGTATGTTCATCATTTTGAAATATCGCTCCGATAATCTATCAATAGTATAATCAGACTCTTATGCAACTTGTAATGTCGATTTACAGAACATGCACAACTCCAGCTTGAAATCGGAGGCCAATCAATATTCGAGTATTCATTTCACTTCGAAGGGCTCCCCTGTGCATTATATTCGAACAATTTTCAAAATCTCTACATGCATTCGAATATCAGCTTCCAAAATATGACGTGTCATTCAATGATTAATTGATAAGTTCCAGCGACATTTCATTTATTTGAGAAATGATTGTCGGTAAAGAAACTTTCAATGTGTTTATTCCAGAAAAGCGCCAGGTTTCTTTGCCGCTTGAAGAAGAAATTATCCAATAATTAGACTTTCTATCGGTGAATTCTTCAGATGTTCTTACAAACAGCACACCGACCACTTTCAATTATGACTTTGTGAACCAATTTTTAATTCGCATTCCAATATTGAAAAATTGGAAAATTGTTGTCACTGACTGCTACAAATAGACACACTATATTAATCCATGGAATAGTAGGCTATTTCACATGAAACAATGCTGTCATCTCACTTGCAATTCTCTTCATGAAAATCCTGCAATTATGTGTCAACAACTTCCACAACCAACTTGGCAAATAGTTTCCCTATGATACAATGTTTTAGATCGAATCTCATCTACAAACCATAGATTTTTCCATGTGCCATCATTGTACATAGGCAAGATATCAAACTTCCATTCTAGTGTACTATTATCCACTTCTATGCGCACAATAGTATTAACATAGATTTTTCGGGCAACAATGTCGTGCCCTCAAATGTCATACATTGTTGCCCTCAAAAATCTATGTTAATGTTATATTGTACGAAATTTCTATGACTATGAAATACATTCGTGAAATCATTTCATTCATACCATTAGCTAAAGTAAAGACACATTTTTGTATTCAATGCGTAGATGGATTAGATATCCAGCGACATGTCCATAGTTTTCATTTGAATGTCCATATTCAGGTGTAATGAATTTGCTAATTATATTAGATATCATTGAAGTATTGGTATCATCTATGAAATTCCTTATGGCTACCTAGGAACAAAATGGTAATTTCAAATTTCATGATATATAATTGTTCAAACTTCTACTTCCTTACTTCCTGCTGCCAGTTGCAAGCATAGATTCCAAGAGTAAAGATGTCTCTACTTCGCCTCAGTAACATTCCCGGACAACAGTTATCAGGGGTTGATAATGAAGAACTAGAATGGATAACAGCAGAATCAATGGACCGATATTTATATGAGCTGTCAGATTCCTTCGCAAAACAACTTGAAGAACAAGAAGTTGATATTGACCAGCAAGTTGAAGAAGATCTCCGCAAAATAGAAATGTCATCTATATCAAAATCAACCATGACTCAAATGAATCGCACATCGCAGAAATTCCTGAACTTTTTGACATCGAAAGAATTGTCAACAAATTTAGAGTCGATACCCAAAAGATATCTAAATAATTATTTGCGATACTTTTATTCTGAATTAAAGACAGTTGACAACAAACTGTATGCGCCACCCTCTTAAGTGTGTTTTCGGGCGGCGTTACACCGATACTTTCAAACAATTCGTGACGATGTGAACATCATCACAGATTCAACATTTGATTCCTCAAACAGAATGCTGAAAGCAATGGTAAAGAAATACAAGGAATCGAGTCAGCCCAAACAGGAAGAAGCCAAAATTTGTCATTGGCTGTGGGGCTTTCCAAACGATGCACAAATCACTGTGTGCGTGTTACTGCAATAAGTCTTTTGAAAGAAAATGGCAAAACAAATGAAGAAATAGCCCAATACTGTGGACATAAAAATCCTCAAAGCGTCCAACGATACTGCAGAAAACGCAGAGAAGGTGAAAAATGTGACGTTTCCAACATTTTGTTATCAGGCATGACAGAAAAGTCAAGAGCATTGCCTATCGGAAAGTATGGTAAGGTGGTTGTGAAAGAAAAGCTGAACGTGGAGGCTGGGGCAATTACGGATCTTCAGCAGATGGAAAGGTGCCAGAGAGAGCCAACAATCCAAATAAACTTCAGTGGCAGTTTCAATACGTTTACTTTCCAAACTTTGACAGGGTCTGCTAGACCCTTGTAACTTTTTGACTTCATTTTCATTGTTGCCCTCCAAATGAAGCATTGTTGCCCTCTAAATTGTGTTTGCTTATAGATATTCTGCAATAACAATATATATCTTTGATATTGCACTACATTGCTTTGCATAGAAATTTCGCACAATAATATTATATCATAGAATTTTTTGAAAGCAATGTGTGATTTGGACACAACGTGCCCTCCAAATCACACATTGCTTTCAAAAAATTCTATGATATAATGTTACATTATCGAACGCTTGTCTATGTTGATCATAGTAATGAAAAAGTGCCATATTTTGTGATATAGAACGATGAAACACATTGAAAGATATCTTTTAAAGTAATATAGAACGGTAATATAGAAGGGTGTGATGCTATATCTAAATGTCTATCTTTAGATCCATTTCTGCGCTACTGAAATTAACATAGACATAATAGAGGGGCCACAATGATATCTGGCAGTCCATGTGAGATCGGCAGGCAAAGATAGGTGTTGATATCATAATATATTAGATGACCAAAGCGCGTTCGTTATACATAATAGTATAATAGTTATACAGCTACTCCATCCGTGCTCCATTCAAAGATATAGCACTCTGCTTCGCCTCGTAGCTGTGTAACTACGGTATATTACAGCAAATAATGACCTCAAATATTTGCATTATCTGCTACATAATATACCTACATGCATGATATTTTATTGACAATCTGCGGTATTCCTGAGACATCATCTAACTGTGCAACTATTCTTATCATATGAGCCTGCAACGAGAACTACACCTAATCTGTAAAAGAAAACCAATTTGTAACGAATTTGAATTAGTCTAGAAAACTTCTCCGTCTGCCACTGACAGCTGGCTAATGGATGCTGTAGAATGAAATTTTCTGTTGAGCACTCTTCGATTTTAAAATCTCATTCAATGATTTGTAATGTTAGTGGCCGGGTGTTTATAATTAAATGGATGGAAATTGTGTTCATTTAAGTAGAAAATTATCGAAAATTTAATAATCTTCGCCTATCTCTTTCTGTCAATCAGGTGAAGAGGATGACAAAAGGCTTCATTTTATCTGCCACACAAACTGAGTGATGTCCGTGTAAGCAAAAAGTTCTGAAAGATAAGAGAACCATTTCCACGTTAGGATTATCAGTAATTTTGATTAGAGCACGCATGCTTTTAGATAATTTCTCATATTGCTGATTTAATCGAGGCCACAAGATATCAGGGCAGGATATTCGGTAGGCATATCTTTCCATCAATTTCCTATCAGTGATCGAGGTTAATGTTTAATTCTATATTTACGGACAGTTGTATTGCGTAGATAAGTTCATAAAATAGTGAAATTAGAACGAAAAAATACCAATGAAATTCCTTGCTGAGAAATCACAGTGACCGATCAGAATTTAACCAAACACATTAACAGTGATTTGAATGAAAGAATAATAATATTGGAAGAATTTCTGTAGCGAGAATATAATTACAAGCTTTGAAACTGAATGTCCTAAATTGAACCGCATTCGTCTAAATCTTCATCGTTCAAAATGAGGGTGTCAATTATTACAGCGAGAAGCAACCACTAGCACAGGGGTTCCCAACCTTTTCATGTTGCGTATCCCCAAAATAGAAAACCATAGAATTTTTCATTATTCCGCGTACCCTTACCTATACATATAAGAAATACAGATTGTTTCATAAAAAATGGATCACCCTTAAACATCGCCTTAACTTCAACTTTGTCTAACTCCGCCAAACTTGAACGAATTTCTCTGAAATTTGGAAGATATGTCAGTTGTACTTACTAATATCATTGTTGGAAATTTCAAGCATGAATATTGAGTTGTTTTCCTGTTATAGATAAAAAAGTAGTAGATAATTTGATCTTCATTTAGAAATGTTACACAAAATCATACCTCACTCTTATAAAATTACATTTGTTTCCTTTGTTATGTAATATGTTGTTCTACAAGCCAAAAGCTATCAAGCAAAACAAAAATAAAGAAAATCGGTCAATCAGAGCCAGTATAGCACCATTATTCATCAACAATAATGTAACTGCTACATGTGATTAACTGGACTTCATGTTCCATAGCTTCCTGACTTCGTTGCGGTGGTGTTGGCAGCACTCCTGATTGCTTTCAGCTAGAAATCTATCTCTTACCGGTTGAAAACAATACAAAGCACAAATGAACAATAACGAGATCGCATTCACAAAAGGCAAAGTGTCAGTCTTAATTGCTAGAACTAGGCTTTTCTTTGCGAGCTACAAGCAAGCGACTAAATGTCCCTTACACAAATGTGCATCGATGGCATAATGATGGGTTTCGACTCTGTTGTAAAGAGGGCTCTGGCCGTCCACATAAAACATCCAAACGTAGAGACCGCCTAATTTTGAGATTTGTTAAAGTTGATCCAAGTCTCTCGTTAACTGAGATGGTTGCACTATATTCGTCTATTTCTAAGTCCACTATTCGTAGAAGACTTATTGAGTCAAATTTCAAGAGCTGTAAGAGGCCCTCTCAGATCGAATTATCAGATCAGCATACAAAAAGACGTCTCAGATGGGCAATGAATGAGTCATTGTCACTGGCGAAATCAATGGGATCGGGTTGTCTGGTCTGATGAGTCATCAGTCCGTCTGAAGGATAGTGATGGTCGATTGAGATTATGGATAAAATCTGATCAGGAAATTCCCAGACATTTACATCGTCCCCGGGTACAAGGTGGTGCGACTCTACTGATTTGGGCTGGCATTTGGACCAATGGCCGCTCTGAACTTCACATACAGCAAGGAACCATGAATTCTGAACGCTATGTGAATGTTTTACGAATGAACATTGGCCAAATGACAGATCAACTTGGTGATCCATCGACTTGGTTATTTATGGATGATAATGCTACGTGTCACAGGAGTAGTAGAGTCAACTTATGCAAGTCTCAATTAGGGCTTAGGACATTATCTTGGCCAGCTCGTTCTCCTAATCTGAATCCCATAGAAAATGCATGGAGTATTCTAAAACGTAACGTTCGTTGTTCACTGCTACCTACAGATGGCGTATCACAACTTACGTCACTGTTAAAAAGAGAGTGGAGAAAGTTAGATCAGTCAAAAATCAACGATATCATCGAATCAATGCCTAGACGAATTGGTAATGTCATTGACAATAAGGGTAGGGCCACAAGATATTAGCTTCTTAAGAACCGTTACTGTATCATAGCTTATCAGATTATATAAGGACATTTAAATATATTAGGGACATGAAATAACATGAAAAATGCTTTCTGTATCATATTTATGTTTTATTTAGTCAAATTTTAGGATGATCCACTTTTTATGAAACAGACTGTAGTAAGAATTCCATCATACCAAAATTTAATTACGGGTAGAAATATACGAAATTCGTAATTCAATTACACAAAAATTTAACTAGGCGTACCTGATGCACGCTTGTGTAACAACAAAAGCGCAGCGAAAGTCATGCTCCAACATCAAACGAACTCTTTGTTTGCTTTTAATGATTACTATGGTGCAGAATCCGGATTCACAAAAGTATGTGGTTGGGGTCGAGTTGGTGGTCGCTATTTAGCAACGGTTGCTTTAAGGCCAGATGATGATGATCCTGAATGTGCACGAAGTTTACAGTTCAACTGACCCATTAGCAGGAAAGTAATCAAAGTAAAATTGAATTATAATAAATCTCCCATATTCTGCGTGCCCCTCAAAATTTTTTCGCGTACCCCAGGTTGGGAGCTCCTGCACTAACAGATCAAGATAAATAAAAAAACACAAAGCTAAGTATCATTACGAATAGCATGCATGATAATATCATGAATGCAACTTCAGATTATACCTCCTAAAAGCTAAACAGATGAGAAAAGGTTGATGAAAATAGAGGCATGGTGCATTCTGTGTTGCTGAATTACCCAACATGGTCAACGAAGGTACCCCTTTCCTAAAGTGTGCCTTCCAGCTCCAAATCACACGGAACCGACCACCCGGAGTCGACCTCTCTCGAAAGCAATGGGTCCGATTGAACCGACTCCGCTCCAACACCGTTCGTGTGGCCGCAACCCTCCAGCGATGGGGCTTTCGACAGTCCGCCCGCTGTGCTTGTAGTCATCCAGCTCAAACAGTGAAGCACATAATATCGCAATGTGGAGTCCACAGATCTCCTGGTGATCTGCGCTTCCTTCGCGATCCTGATATTGACTTAAGAATTAGCTCCCAGAGCTAAAAATTGAACTTTAAATTTGTGTTTGGAATGGTGTAAATTCACTTTAAAGCAACAATCACTGTCTAAGCAATTTAAGGTTTCAGGTGGCAAACTACTGGAGACACAGAGATTAATTTAAGGTAAATGTCCGATTCTGATGCTGACGGTATTTAGTCCGGCCGCCAGAACGAATTCTTGAGGCACGAGGCCGGGGATGAGACTTTTTTAGAATGATGCACACTCTTTTGACAAATACAACCCTATGCGTCTGTCAAGTTCTACCCAGTTCCTCTTCACATCAAGCAGGATCAAAGAAAAACACGTGCAAATCAATGGCAGCAGATTGATGTTTCCCGCAAAAAGAGATCCATGTTTTCTTTGATTAAGTTAGAAAATAGCAGGTTTAAAGCCATAATTTTAGCAAGGAATAACTTCAAGTCATCGACTATTATGTGCATGTGTTACTGTCGGGCAACTGATCGGTTATGCATGCGATTGGCTAAAATTGGCCACAATGTTGTCTTTGTCGACATAAGTGGGGGCTTGCTGGAAATCCATTGCTTCCTAAATACAATGGGAACCCGATTTGAAGTTTTTGGTAAAATGAGACTTTCTATGTTTATTCAGCGATATCTGCGAAACACTGAATTTTTCCGACATTATGTTTCTTCGTTTTTCCGCACTAACAAGAGGAGACAGGTGGTTGTTGCAAATGATTGAGTAAACAGCAACACCATGTGAGTGCACCTAACCAGCCTGACGGACGGACTGAGTGGCAAATTGGCAGTGAGCAAGTTTGAGGCTAGAAGGTCTTTGGGGACTCAGAATTTTGGTAATAATGTTCATAGCAAGTGATCTGCCTACTATATTGAATGGCGATAAGGCGGGATGATAAAGATAAATGGTGGCCACTGCATTACGATGTCTTCTTCCCTGTCGTATTTTAGTGGAGATACAGAGCACTGACAGTATGTATAAAGTGCTGAATTAAAACATCACAATATTTCTGGCCATCATCGCAATTTTACTGAAGAAAACATAATTCTCCGTTCACTGCGATGGATTACGATATTTTGGGTTGTTTTTGCGGCTACTTGAAGTAGATTTTGGCAAGGAATATTTTCTATGGACAACGTCGTATAAATCATTCTGAAATTTTAATTTTGACATTCAATTTATTTATCAATGATTTCGGTGCTTCACTAAGAATTATTGATCATGCATGAATTCTAGATGTGCACTTAGCATACTGAGTCAATTTTCTCGAATCTTTATCATATGATCCACAACACGCTGCTGACAATCCATCTAATACGTGAATTTATTTATAATTTAAGAATAACAAGCTTATAGATTACTAGTTATGTCCCGATTGTCACATGAAACTGTGTTTGGGTACTATGTCAAGCTATGATATCATTTTGTTTCTTTATAATGAAAATATGCAATTTTTAGTGAAATATCCGTAGGCCTACACCGTAAATAGATCTAGTCATACGAATTTTTCGATTTACGCTGCTAAAATGCTATTTTTACTGCTCTTAGCAATGAAATTAAAATTAGATTGCATGCAGTATCGATATATCTCAAATAATGGAAGACCGAAGAAAGCAGTTTAGTCATACAAAGCTTCTTGTATATCAAAACTTTGGTAGGGCCTATGGCCTATACATTAGGCATCGCAAGTTTTGATTTGAGCTTTATGCACTCGAATTACAAATATGCCTACAATATGCAGTTGGTTAGGCCAACAGTATCTTAAGCATGAAAAAAAGCTAAAAATGTTTAGATTACAATCAAGACTTCAAAAACATCAAGACAGTTATTATTAATGAGTTGTTTGACAATTTGTGTGATAGACTGACAGGCCTGTTGCTTTTCGCTATATGAATCAACCAGTGCGGAAGGACATGAGTAGAACAAACGAAAGATACTAAATTTGATTCAATACAAAATGCAAAGTATCTATGACTAGAAAATATGATGGAACAAAACTTTTTGATGATATCATTTTCTCATTGCCGATCTTTGATGTCAAGTGATACATTTTCCGATGAAATAATGCGGAGAATGTCGGAACTAGTATTATTGAATTGTACTGACATTGATGTTACTTAAAATACTTCGTAATTTGAACAACTCTGATGGTCGAGCAGAATGATATTTTCCAGATTCACATCCAACAGAATAGTACATATTTCATCGACTTGTGTAACTGTGTACGCATGACGACCTACTCTTCATGGATCACTTCATCACTCGCTAGTCATAACAAGTCTGAGGTCAGATATCAATTATCACACACAGCTCGTATCGAGCAGGTTTGAATTTCAGTTAGACCGCGATCTTCATCAGCACGACAATATGAGCATCAACCCTGGAGTTGCTAATGCCTCAAACATCAGAGAACTTCATATTCCCGCGTCTACATGATTTCCAAGCGATAGCATGAAATTTCAACTTTGGAATTTTGGAGCTCTGTATAGTTGATGAGACAGAATAATATACGGAAAGCAACACTTATTCAGTGCATCAAATCATTGAAGCATCCCGCATGCTTTGCGTAATGAATTTGTACTTTTCTCCGGTGATCCATTAGATGAACCCTCTAACCTTGAATGAAACAAACCATCTCAAGAGAGGGGACTATCTACTACATCAGCAATATCCCCTAGATAAACAAGTCTGCCAACGTCTGATAACTATGTATACATGGATCTTCTCCACCAAAGAAAAGTTCAAGCATCTTGGCAGGAGTTCTACATTCGTCATTCATCTATACTCATGTGTTAATGCGTGAAGAAGTCAACCATACTTCTACAGTCAGGCAAATTTCAGACGTCGCATTTCGGTGCCCACTTCAAGAGAGGTAGAACAAATGCCAAACTTTCGCTGAAGGCACTCAAGCGTTTGCAAAATGCGTCGCCTCTGTGAATGTCCATGAAAAGTTTGCGCGATTGCCATGCAAATGGAAACGTGCTAAGCGGGAGAGAGGCTCCGGAAGGCAAATGAATTTTAACTACAGAACAATAAGACAAAGAATGTGCTTATAATAATGATACGCTATTCAATCGTTTGACTTCAAAATTACGCGTCGTAGGTTTTATTAAATTTCACGGGACGCTGGAAACACGACACTTCCTTGGTAGCGTGTGTGGAATTGCTGAGAGAGAATCAGAAGGTCACGAGACGGCGAGAAAATTCACGAGATGATGATCAAAGTACTGCCGGTGCCTTTGTAAAATCATTCTGGGCTTAGTGAAAACACAAATATTCAATCTTATAATGAGGTTCATTTTCGAATTCAAAAATGAAAATATCGAGTAGATTTGATATCATCGACTTTGGAGGAGCTCCCATTTAATGATCACCGTACACATTTCCGATACTAGGCATACCTTAATACTAACGGAATAAATTGTATGGAGCTCTGATGATTTTTAACCGATTGGTATTTCGAGGAGCAATGAATATCCATTCTCTTCTTTTTCGTTGATCTAATATTCTTCTGTAGTTTCGAATTAATTGACTTTGACTTATCTTCTCCGCCACACGATTTGAGAAAGATTTCATTAAATATTTCATGATTTTGATTCATTTTATGCAAATTCATTGATTTTTAATGATTTTAGAATGTGGTGAACAATACATCCCAAATTATCAGTAAATTGTGATGATTGTCTTATTTATGTTGCACATTTTGATTTCGATAAAATTCTTTAGCTGGCCCCTCTTAAAATGATAATTTCGTGATATGCTCATTGTCGCTAGCGACATCACATTGAGTAGCATTTCGTACATACAAACGCATAACATTTTAGAATTGAACTGTTGGAAAGATGGTTGTCGAAAGGGATCCTATGGGCAAATTGGAGGTTTCTTGTGATTGTACAAGATTTGCTAATAATCAAAAGGATTGTGTATAAGAAAATGGGCTCTTCATATTCAGGGCTGCTTTTACTATTAGTTAGAAATAATGGTTGTTTGTAGTGTTGCATGGTGTTATAAAATTCCACAAATTCGGGAAAGCATTGGATTAGTATATGATGATAATTAACATCAGAAAACAACAAATATGGAATCAATACTAAAGTTTCCAATCACGGTCCCAGGAATTACCCATAACATGAGTATTGATTCTTATAGTTATTTGATATCTATAATTAATTATCGAAATATTAAATCTTATTGCTTTGATATACATGAGGAGCAATATAGTAAAAATTAAATACCAAAACAACATATAAGGAATAGCAACCAAGATTTTCATGTTGTCAACCTCCAGTTCGAATATCACGTCCAATCCATGCAGCGGAATCAGGAAATTAGGAGCGATGTGACGGCTAGTTGCTATCACTTCATTTTTGCATTTTTATTATCTCAAACTCGATTTTGATCTTCGGGTTGGACAAAGTTCTAGGATATCTCTATGATTTGCGAACATACAGTTATGATGAACCACTCAGTCATGTGAACAATGTACATGTACATCAAATGCTTTTATATAAATATTAACTAACTGAATAAAGAACGATAGCCTATCGTGGTGCTGATCTGCAGCAGTGACTAGAATTTCAAGCATTTCATGACTTCCTAGTTTAACCGATGAGTAATATGATCAAAGAACATAACATTGCATTATGTAAGTATGCATTTAATTGCTGTATGAGTATATCGGCACTTGTTTGAATTGATTCTCCTCCTGCGACCCCCCTACGAATGTGTCCCATTTGCCAAGATGGGTAATTATGTAAAATTATGTTGCTGACGGCATATTCCGGAATCGCTACAACAAAAGCACATCGATCATTCTTGCTACTTCACTGTCAACGGCTACGCCTCTTGCACAGCATCAACGTCCAGTTTCTCTGCTTGGGTGAACTCCGGAAATCTGATGTTCAAACAAAGTTGATTAGGAACGACGACAACAACAAACTTTTTGTTTTGGAATATCACTTTCATACACATACTCTTATGAACACAAATTAATATCACCATCCAATTCAGTTGATCAACTATATTCCTGAAGCTTTTGAAAACCGACCGCATACGGTCCGATTTCAGATACCTCTCTTTGAATAACAACAAGCAAATAAAACCTAAAAGATGAGTGAATGAAAAAACTGCGACATATGACATGTTCGTGTGGTCATTCTACAGAGGATACAAATTCATGTAGTTCTCTGTCTAGACATTTCTTGAAATTTATTTTCCATTTTCTTGTGAAGACGTGAGAGTCAGTAAATCTGGACAATATTGTCATTCGGAAATACATGTATCTGGATGGAAATAACATGTGTTTTTCCTTTTTTGGAACTTATTGCCTGCTACATGTGTTTGCGCGCCATCTTTTCAGTGTTTTAAATCAATGTTGATTCTTAGTCACACTTGATAAATGTACTCTTTTTTCTTCGCACAATCATGCAAGCGCCTCCCGGGGCCATGGAGCGCGTTTTCTGTAAAATTGATAAATGTCATTAAATGGAATGAAATTAAAAATCCTAATTTAAGACGCTGACTTGAAAAGAGTGAAGCTACCAAGAATATGTTTGTTATTTGATTTCCTCAATTTACAGGCTTAGTTTGCAGATAATCAAGAGGAGAATGTATGCTCGAATAGTCACAATTCATTTACTGAGACCATCAAAAGAGCCATACATATATTGCTGCAATAAACAGCAGGTGAAGTATTCACTTATACTGAAAGCCTTTCCTTTAGCCTCTTACTTCAAAATTCAAATTGAACTCGGGTTCAAGAGGCATCTCAACTACCTTCCGCCGTCTTGTACACTCAAAATTCCCAAAGGTTGTGCGACATCAACTAAAATATTTCGAGTACTGCCTACAAGCTCTGCAATAATTTTCAACACAATTAATACACAGTATGCCAACTGCGCAGATTAAATCATCATTTTTATTATCTTTCAGGCAACACTTAATTCGTTGCTTTGAATGCTTTGTTAATTTCATTCTGATTCTGTTTAAGTCATTTCAAGAATTACTTTCTCACTGCTTTCAAAGAAAGTTATACTACTGTACGATTCTGTGCATTTTCACTAATGGATAAAATCTTTCTAGAAGAACTAATGTCATTATTACTTCCTGTAGAGAATATTCACATGTCCATTATCAATTCCAATAAAAAGTCTTTTGATGTGAGATAATATTGTCATGCCTACGTCCCACGTGTGCTCCTTTTCAGAGAAAACTAAAATGACTGATAGATTTTGAGAAATGCTCACTGATCTATGCAAAGTACATCGGCTTTTTTTAGAGATTCTTTTTTATGTTCATCTAAGTTGAAAGAATCACAGAGGAGGCTCTGTATAGGTCTCGCGCATCGATGCATTTTAATCAATAATCATCTACACGGTAAATAAATCAATGTCAACTTCCTTCTTAAGAAGTCCAAAGAGGAACATTATAGGTATTATGTTAAATTTGCGGCAGAAGAAAATTTTTAGTGGATTTGAAATTTAGGTTCTCTTAAGATAAGCGTCTCGCCAAAACTAGAGAAGTAGGATATCTAGTTTCTTGAAGCTGTGATGTTTACTAGGTGGAGTTCCAATTCCTTCTCCTCGGTGTCTTCTTGGATCGGGGCACTTTTGAAGCAGCATGGCTCCCACAAGGTATTAGCCCTAGAAAGGAACATATGAAGAAGGTAGGCGGCTTTGTTTTAGGAGGGCGCATATAAGGAAAGAGGGCGTCTATGATAGAGAGGCGCACAAGGAAAGGTATCTACGAGTTAAGATGGCGTATAAGGAAGTTAGGCACCTATGAGTTAGGGGTCCTACAAGAACGGTGTGCGTCTCTGAGTTAGCAGGAGCTTTTAAGGAAACAGGGTGACTATGATTCAGAAATGCGCATAAAGAAAGACAGCGCGTTTGAGATAGGAGGGCGCTTGTAATGAAGACAAGGGTCCCAGGTCCTTTTGTTTATTATTAGCTTTGAACAATTCATCTCCTGATCGCTACTTAATCTGTATACTAAAGTTATTAGGTAAATAACTATGCAACATCCATCGAATTGGTGGAATTGAATGTTCACAATGTCTATAAAAGCTTTTCATGACAGATGAGCCCCAATAGGTCGACACATGTCTCTCTATGGTACATCAGTTGAAATTTGATGAATGTTCAATAAATTGAAAACGACTTAATTTTCAATTTTTGAGTCTATTCTCACCTATATTTTACTTAAAGCCGAATGCGTTTCTATCATTTAGGCTTCTAGTTTGAATTTCATTCAAAAGGAAATGCGAGAATTCGACGATCAGGTCATGCAAAATCGTTAAATGACACCACATACAAGGTGGCAACAAAATCCTCACCACGCATTTGTTCAATTCAGCAACAATGCATGCGAAAGTTCACCCAGACTAATGGTTTTGCGCTTCATAGTTGAAGCAATTCCAAGTAACTTCCGTTACTGCCATCTATTATGGGATATACTTTTATCGTCTTGATAGATTTCCATGACTATAAATGAGTCTTTCATATGACTCTCCACAAGGACGCAAAGTTCCGGTCAATGTCTAATCGCCTTGTTATCGACCTCTACAATGGAACAACGTCTTCCGCCAACCATCTTGTTTTACATAGATGCTGCACATTTAGATAATACTTTGTAATTCAGTGATCCCTTATCAATATCCCTCCGTCAGATTCAATCACCCAATCTCTATCTTGAAATAGTTTCCCTAACAGAAAGTTTAAAGAAAATCAAGATGCATCGAAGAGCTCAAAATGATGGAATGCGGATGAACACATTCTTTTTGAATGTTAAGATTAAAATGAAGAAAGTTTTATGAGAAGAGTACTCCTTATAATGTAGCGACTCAATACTTTACATGGTTGAGGTCACGAGGTCGAGTCGTCATCAGACAAACGAAATGAAGGTATTGGATATGCAGTCTTGAACTCAATAGACAATCATTTTATATCAATGATGTGAAAAAAATCAGTTTTCTCTCCAGAGTAATTTAATGCCACTAAATAATTCCGAATAAAAAATATGTACACAGCCGACGTTTCGGGTCCAGACCCTTTCTCAAGGCAAGGCAGCAATAAAATGACACTGTCTAAACTGGCTCGTTAGATACGCAGTATAGCTCCGGTTGTCTCACGACGTCTGTTCATTTTAGGATGGCACTTATTGATTAATCGCGATTCCACCACGCTTGTTTCAACAGGATCATTTAAGCAGCGAAGAAATTCTACATCAAAAATCATCAATCGAACCGTTAACAAGACAGGTCTTACTGTGTTCAGACAAAGCACTTAGATCATTTTTATTACGAATACTGAGACTGTGTTCGTTGTATCTAATGTAGAATGGTCTAGCAGTTTTACCTATATATTTATCACCACACTTTCTACAAGAGAATTGATATACAACACACGATGTCTCACAGTTATGATTTTGGGATAGCTTGTTGCATATTTTACAATCATTGTGTTTACTTTTTTTGCATTTTTTCTTCAAAACATTACGCAGTTTTTTGTTGCCCGTACTGAAGAGACGGACATTCAACCTATGTTTTCTTATTTGGTAATTAATTTTCCGATTAAGCCTGTCGCTTATAAACGGTAACTTCAAAATGCTTTTTTTATCATCGTTGATTTTACTAGTTTTATTTTTTTGGGTATTTCTATCAGACACACTCAAATCCTTATTAGTGTATCCATTAAATTTTAAATTTTCTTTACATTTTTTCTCCGATTCCATTTTAATGTTATCAGAGAGCGTTGAACTACATCGATTACGTATGTCTATAATGCTCTGCTTTACGAAATTAGTTTTGACGGAGATCGGTATCCAAATATCTTTTTTCAAAGCATTGCCAGACGATATGTCTTTTACATATTTTTGTGCATGATTTTCCTATTCTCTAACCAAATACTTAAATCTAAAAATTCAGTAACCCATCTTCGGGGTTTTCAATGTTAAACTTTATGTTGTCATCAATCGAATTGAATGTCTCTAATATGAAGTCACAGTATTCTTTGTTTCTTTGCAACGGACCGATGATGCAGTCATCAATGTATCTTTTACAAATCAAGTTATTTAACTGTAGGCGTGAATTTATAATAGAAATTTCCTTTTCTTCTATACAACCCATGAATATGATCGAAAATGGGGGTGCATAATGAGAGCCCATCTGACACCCTTTAATTTGTAAATAATTTTTATTGTTATATCCAATCTCATAGTTGTAAGAGACGAATTTGATCATGCTGATGAATTGATCTGGAGTAATTCCGAAGTTATCAATATCAGCCCAATGATTTTTAGCGAAATCAGAAATCACGCAAATAGCTCTATCAATTGGAGCGCTGGAGTAAAGGTTCACAACATCTAAAGAAATAAATGTGGAATTTTCGGCTATGTCATTAGAGTTTAATTTCTCGAAGTCATTCATTAGTTGCAAAGAGCTTGATAGATGTGCTGGTACGTAATTAGTCAATTGATTTAATATTCTACCGCAAAACCAATCGATTTTGTTTCCTGGTGTATTCACTACCGAAACTATAGGCCTCAGGGGAAAAGAATTTTTATCAGTTTTCTCCTTGTGATCTTTAATCAATGTATAGAAAGAAGCTGGTGAAGTGCCTGATACCAACATACGCTGCATGTTAGAACTACTCATTTTGCTTTTTAAGACGCTATTAACTAATTGGTTCGCTTGTTTTTCTAGAGATTTGTGCTTACTTTTATCAATGCGTTTATAGATAGCTTCATCCATGAGGATACTCTCGGTTCTATTGACAATATCATTGTCATGGGTAACACAAAGCCGGTTACTTTTGTCTGTGGCGACAACAGATAATTCGTTTTGTTTTAAAAAGTGCTTACTATTTTTTATTTGTTTGTTAATTTTCTTAAATGATTCACTTTGCTTACAAAATTCGGCCTCCTGACTAACGGCATTCATAACCTCTTTTTTGAAAAGGGCAAGATTTAACTCCTCGTCGTTAGGCATCGTTTTTGGCATTTTAATTCTATTTTTATGGAATGGAATATTGATACTAGCAGTGCTACTGTGTGTATTTGAAGCGTTAGACATAAACACATCATCACTGCCAGCGATCACACCATCACTGCTACGCCAGCGAAGATTAAAAGTTAGTTTGTCTAGTGCAAGCTGAACATCATCCATGAAGTTGTCATTTAAGAGAGGTGGAATGCGAAAATTTGGACCTTTAGCAATGAGATCACTTAAGTAGCTAGGTAGAAAAATATCAGCAACATAAAAATAAAAAAAATGGTATACAAATAATACAGCAATGAGACTGCTATTTTTCTACCTAGCTACTTAAGGGATCTCATTACTAAAGGTCCAAATTTTCGCATTCCACTAATAATAGGGTAATTTATTGCAGATCTTCTTTACTTCTGCTTTGTGCTAGCCGGCACTGCAGTCTATGTAGAACACAAAGATTCTTACACTTTATTATTGTCTTTATTAATTGTCTTTATTATTGTCTTGGATAAATCAAAACTTAATGAAAAAATATTATGAATGTGCGTTTTAAAGTAGTGAAATACAACAACAAGCAAGAGAAAAATAAACTTGACTGCACAGAATTCCACCATCAATTAACTGATTGTTCTGAACTCCAATCTTAGTTAATTGCTTGTTCTGAATTACAATACCAGTTAATTGATTGTTTGGAAACTGTGTATGACGCAACTTTGGCTCCAGCGGAAGATCTCGTGATCAAAAAGAAATACTACATTGACAGCTGCTAAAGTCAGCACTGTGGGATTCCCTTGAGCATCTGGAGAGTGGTATCTTCATGGATGCATCTGGGATAGCGATAATTTAGTTTGACTACTTGGTATCATGGGTGCTTGGTTCCTGGTCCCCACGAGCTCTAGTCTGTGATTGAAAGGGAGACACCCCTGGAAGTGGCAATGTGTCCTTGAGTCCAGATGCGCCGGAGTATCAATGCCTATCAATGAGCACGTTCCTGATATAGTGGAGGATTGCTGACAGTGGTGTTTTGGTCGGAAATCAGCATGACACAGGTGCAAGCGAACCAGGATTAAGGAGGGGATCTTCCATCAAGAGTAGCTATGTCATTTGTCGGCTAATGGAGTGTCCATGTATGCCTGCATCCATTAATTTATTACAAATCAGGGCCTCCAAGAATGGGGAAGTTTGATACTAGTTTGGCGTTTGGTGAATCGGGATATGTTGTTACTAATCTTAAGTGTTTCTGAAGCCAGAATTCTACAAAATATTATCTGATTGTTTTGAATTCTAACTGAAGTCAATTTTCCACTAAATAATTTCAACTAATAATAATTGCGAAAGGTTGAGAAGTGCAATGAAATGCTGCTAATCCCTGATGAGAAGGCACAAAAACACGAACTCCGAAACAAAATTCGAATGACAATTTTTCCTGATCTTGAAGCCCGTGCAGGTACAACACCTTCAGCGTAGAAAGTTTTTGAAATCGACGTGATTTCTATTAGGGAAACCTACTACGGCTATTTTTATGTATGAAGCTTTACACTTTGAGAAATAAAAGTTGAAGCAAAGAAACTGCAATGCAGTCACTATGTGGATCCATATAAGAATAATACAACGCACAAGAGCATGGATGAGACAAACTCAAACCACTTCAAAAGGAGCACGTAGAAAGATAGGCAGAAATGCAACAAACATAGCAAACAAATTTTACAGGAAAGTAGGAAAAGCAGTGCACCATCTAAGCGCTTCTTTCGGTATGTGCAGGAAGTACATAGTAGAAGTACAGTGCAATTGTAGAGAGAAGTTCACCTGCTGATCGCCAATTATAGAAATTGCTCTTAATACAGTATGAATGAGCCGCGCGTCCTTTTGATGTGATGCATATTCTATCCGACAGTTGGGGAAGTATAGGCGACTGGTTAACTAAGCGGTTAGATTCATGCTACTGATGATGATGATGAAATGATGGTTTAGCGTCACTCCCCATACTGGGGGCTTGAACGGTACTGACATAGTCAGACTTTAATCTGGAGCGTTATGATCTCTGAGTCCGGCTGCCCTTCCTGACGACTTCCAATGACACTTTCGGGGCTCGACCTCTGGAACTGAAGACCGCTAGACCAAGCACTTAACCACTGTGCCACGGAGACCATGGACTAAAATGCCACGGAGACTGCTATGGATGAGCAATCGAAGTCGTCGGACTCAACAGGTTAAGAAACGCTGGAATAATTGAGACAGCTGCTGCCTTACACTGCCCAGCGTCCTTAGTCAATGTAAATCATGTATGGAGCGCTTCATGTATTCAATACCGACTGGAGACAGCATGGAACAATAAAGATGAGACAGAAAATCTATTCCTTTTGATCATTTGTAATCACTTTTATCCAAATCAAAATATCATGAGAAAGAGAATATTTAGTTCGAAAATAAGAATCTAAAAGAATAGAAATACAGTTGAATTTACAATTCAAGTCACTTAGGAGTACTTCACTTTATTAGCTTAATTAGCAGCATTTCAATATTCTCTTAAAGCGATGCCTCGAAATAAACAAATTCCAGATAAATTTCGTAGGAGAAGAATGATTCGATATCACAATCAATTCTTTGATCTCTTTGATCATCTTTGTCTCCCACGTTTTCTCAACAGCTCTACACTTTCTCTATGCGACTGTGAATCGCAAAATTCCGAGTACTTTTAAGATATGAGAAATTCCAGGAAGATAGGAGGATGTATTTCAGTACAATAAATTGCCGACGGAGCTTTGTGTTTTCCATCTATATGTATATTGTGACATTGACTGTCCTCTGATATGACGGCAAGTTTGAAACAACAGTTGAGATCTGCAATTGTGAATAGCAGTTGGAAAGCAGATAATTACTACGAAAAGTTAACGATTAAGATCAATAACAAAATTCGATCGTGCAGTTATCTTCGTTGTCAATTGTTAAAAACGATTATCTAACTCTACTAGAATAACACGTCTACTTTCTAAACAATTGAATTTGTCAACAAATCAGCATCAATACTATAAAAGAGCAAAATGTGATTAAAAGGGTGTGATTTAAACACGAAGACTCTTATTAAGAAGCTAAAGTTATTTGAAGATGCGTGTTGTTGCTTTAACGCAACTGCTCCCACAATTAAAATTTGGGTGATTATGATCAATTGCTTGGAGTATTGCGGCCAGGAGTTATAAAAAGGTGATTCCATTTAATCTAGGCAAAGCAATCGACAAATTTTGACAGTGAACAATTAACTAATTGCAAATATTTATTATCAGCATTTGAATGGACTAACAATTGATTTCGGAATGGCAAGTCAGTATTAATTAATTCCATAATGTGCATGTAGTTTCGATTTTATTAAATGAACTCGAGTTAAAACTCAGCATCAAATGTCAGACAAGCACACTTTTGCAGCTTTGAAGAAATTACCAGGGAATTGACTGATCATTATGGCACACAGAAAAGATGTAGCATTTTACAAATCATCTATGTCATTACAAGCTTAGAGAAGTTGTGTTTGTAAAACAATGCGATGGGTCAAACAATAAGAGCAATTTCTTAAGCGTGATCAACATCAAAACATCACAATTAAGACATAATTAACTTTAAAAGATGTAGCTATGGTAAATGCCATTACCATTCAGATTCAAGGAACGAAACACTAATTTAGTGAATCATAAAATCATGCCGATGAAAATTGAATTAAAAACTTGAAATTTCAGCCCAGAAGCACAATAAGATCTCATTCCATGAAGACTTGCATTGTAATGAGGCTCATGAAATTTCCTTTACAATCAATCTAATTTTTGCTTAATTACGATACCTGTTTGTTATGTTCATTCCCTTTGATAAGTTCCATACTACTTCTATAGAGGCTCCATGTCACTAGTATATAAACACAGGAATAATTTGCAAAAATTCAGTTTCTTGAAAAGTGATCGGATATTTTTTTAGTCAGCAGGAAAGTAATCTTCGCAAAAAACTGAATCCTTTGATATAGAAATTTTCACTGTATGTCAACATGTTTTTGAGTCGACACACGACACTCTTCCTACTGTATCCATGCTGTATGAATTAACCAACATACAGATACTTACTTTGCAAGTCTCATAATAGCTTACTGTGAATATTGACAGTGAGTAGACTTATAGCATGAAATGCAAATAGCTTTATCAATAATTGAATATAAATATTGATAAATTCAATTGAAGAATTAATTATTAAGTTCCTAAATGACAATTATATTGACTGACAATTATTGAAGCAAGTGAATAAATGTTCATAGATAACAATGCATAAAGAAGAGTTTTTGTAAGTTATGATGAAACTCTTGTAAGATGGAGTTACTATTACGCACCTAATAGTATTAGTGGTGAATCCTGAAAGCTATCAGTGTGTGAATGAGATGTGGCACTATCTCAAACGATCATTTTTTTCGACGAAGGTGAGTGGTGACGGCACTACAAGTTAAGTAGTCAATTAAATGACTAAAAATTACATATCAATTAATAAATTGCAATGACACAGAATTTTGATTGCGACATCAGGTTTCCGATTGCAACGAAGTTTTGGAGTGCTTGTGATCAACGAATGTGATTTATATCAATTCACACACACACACACACAGAAGATCAAAACAGAAAACAATTGGTCAATGTGTCAATGTATCATCAAGAGTCCTATCAAGAAAGGGCCTGGAGCTGACTTACGCAAGTATCACGGCTCCAGCAAGCTAGAGGTGCTGCCTGCTAAACTCCCTGCCATGTTTGAGACCGACATTCGAAATCGAACAGGACGCAACAAAAGACAACAATTTCATTCAAATGAGCGATTATCAAACTTATGATTGACCCTCTCTTACTTGACTGACATGCTAACTCTAATCAATGAGTACAAAATTACATAACTCTCATTCTCTGAAAATCACTTCCCTACTGAATCATATCCGTAAACAAATTGTTACGTTTGAGTGAACTTCTGTCCGACAATTCAGGATCAAACAATGCGCGTAAAACGCTACATTGCTTTATACTCAGCTTATGACTGAGAGCGACGTTAAATTTGTCATGACAAGGGTTCTGAAAAATATGTTGTTAAATATTTTTTTTTCAAATATTTTTGAATTTTTGAGGGATTTTAGATATGTTTGATTTTCTTTAGCATTTTCTAAATTTTTCTAAGGTTTGTGGGCTCAAACACATTTAGGCTAACTCAAATACCTTGCATTTCGTTAAAACCCTTGATTTAATTATATGTGAAAAGCAAAATATTAAAAATTGGGATACACCGACAGTCAACATATTCAAAGACCATGTACATCTTCCGATGTCTTTGACCATATTATATCAAACATTTGAAACTTTTAAGGCTCCGTCAAAAATAGTTTTGTGGAAAGAAGCAAATCCAGCGCTTCCGCTACCACCTGACCCCAACATTACCTGATGGGGCACGCAGGTAAGCGCCGCACTTTTTACGCCGAAAATGTGAACTCCGTACGCACTATTAGTGATTCACTCTGAGGATGCAGTATCGATCAGACAATTTAAGGCGGTCATCGGTGACAGTGACTTGCAGGATATACAATGTATATCGCAGCCAACTTGCACTTTCTGCCTGACCTGATAAAATCACTGGAGACCCATGATGAGTCTGATTGACGCTTTCTCAGCCGTCAAAAAATTGACAGAGATCAAGGGTGAAACGATCAAGGAGAAATATGGTAAAGTTAATCAAAAAATTCAGATATTCGATAAAGTCGTGCAGTCTATTGAATTAGTGTTGTCAGGTGGCGAGAACTCACTCCCGCACAACATCCTCAATAGGCTGCCACTGAGCGGTCTATTTATTGTTTAGAAGTTTTAGGATAAAAGAGCATCTAAACATGTTGATGGGATGAATTTAACTTTTTCCTCAACCGTGCGAGTCATCAATGTATTTCGCAGTATAATTTGTTGATTTCTAAACATTTTAAATATTTTTATTATTTTCCAAAAATGTTCCGAGGTCATGAAATGAATAAATATTTTAATATTTTGATACTTTTGACCAAATAAACTTCCGAATTCTAGTTATGACCACTGTCGACTTGCTGATATAGTCGACTATCAATTATTCATTCTCATTCTATTTCATTAATAAGAAACATAAAAATTGAAAACTTTAAAGCTCTTTATGAATTATATTTTAATGATACTTATCAATTAATTTTAGTTGTGGAGTACTTAAATTGCATACATCCAAAAATGAAGACACACCGAATGGGAAAAACAAGAAAATCGATGGGGAGTGAAAAATAGACGAAGTTCGAGGTTTAATTATCAATTTCTGATATATTTCCGGTTTTCAATCCTCAAAATAAAATGTCGTCTTATATTCCCGATATATCTGTTCCTCGAACCTATCGTCTACTTGTAATTATGTATCAGAACATAAACTCTGTTTTCTAAAAACTGATTTTTATCCGCGATCTTCCGCTCATTTCTAGGAAATGTATATTATTGAATTCTGTCAAAAACTGCCACTTATAGTACTTCGATAACTCTCTTTAGAAGAGAACGCTTTTAGAGGATATTCATTTATTTAGCTGTGCTCAACTTCCACACGTGCCTAATGAGGAAATGATGGAAGTACATAATCACCACTCCGTTTGCCAATTTCTCTGTACTTAAAATCAATATTTCAACACACTACCATTCAACAACAAAACTTAAAAATCAGATAGCAAAAATTATTGGTCTCAAATAGGATAATACTCTGTCATCACGCAGACTTTGTGAGTACTTCGGGCCGATAATTCAGTCAAGTTGATGTCAACTTGATTTGCAACAGTACAATCCAAATTTTGATCAAAGACTCATCTCGATTTATGACTCATCAATTTGACACATTAGGTAAATGCTACTGATAATTGCTGACGTTACCGTGCTAACCAAAACCAGATACGCCAATTTCCCTGAGCAGAACATATCGGCGGAGAGCGAACAGAATTAATCAGGAACTCTCATATCACACGCCGAATGAGTTTCCACAAAATACGCTTTTAACCTGGTTTCCAACTCATTTCTCCTCATCTCCAACCTCTGAATGCACTATAGGAAAAAGTGTGGTTTAATGCAAGAGATAACAACAAAATATGGCATCCAGAAATGGAATACTTCCAATCAGAGCAGTAGCAAATGTAAAAAGAGGAAAATTGGAAAATCAGATTATGTTCTTTTGTCTAAAAATTCTGGCTGAATGTACGAAGTCTATGAAAAAATAAAATAATGATAATGCAAGTCATTTACTGAGGAAGTCATCATAAAGTGGCTTTTTATTAAAAATCTGTGACGTTCGTGACTGTGTATGGTGAAAGAAATGCCTTGGCCAGTGGTCATTGCTAATTTTCAGGATTTTTCGGAGGTGGATGGTTATTGGATGGTTATCTTTTCCATCTTCACTCGCCTCATCTTGGAGAGGATCTATAGGTACTCGTACTAATGCTATGTATGGTTCATTCTCATCTGACATGACTTCATCACTACCATCGTCTTAGTTCGGCAGCCACAACGAGTTTCTGCAGGGAGCGAGGCCGAAAGTGAGACTTTCACAGAATGATGTACACCCTGTATCTACTACGAATTGGTGCGTCTGCCGAGTTCTAGTGAGTTCCTCTTCTTGTCAAACAGGATCAAAGAAAAAACATGTAAATCTAATGGGACGCAGATTGCAGTTTTTGGCAAAATGACATTTTCTATGTTTCTCTGATTAAACAAAAAGTATTAAGTCTAGAGTCATAATTTTTGGCATGGAATGTCTTGAGATCATTTCCTATGATGTGCATGTGCTATTATCATGCATCTGATCGGCATTGCATGTGAGAATGAGGTTCAATGTGAATGATGTGGGCCAACCGACATTAAGAGCCTCGCAAAATCGAAACGTGTTTAGCTTTATAGACAGGGTACATGAACATGAAAGGGAATGACATAAAGACATTCCATGTCAAAAGTTGTAACTCTGGGCTTACTACTTTTCGTTTAATCAGAGAAAAAATAGAAAATTTCATTTTAGCCAAAAACTGCATTCTGCGTCCCATTGGATTTACATGTATTTTTCTTTGATCCAGTCTGACAAGAAGAGGAACTCACTAGAACTCGGCAGACGTGCCGATTCGTAGTAGGGATAAGGTGCACGTCATTCTGTGAAAGTCTCACTCTCGGCTTCGTTCCCTGCAGAAACGTTCTGGCTGCCGGACTATCTTCTCCGCTCCCTTTCACCCAAATTCATGAAAGTGCAGCAGTGGCAGTTTATCTCTTTGGAGGCATCGTGCAACACAAGAATTCAACCAAAAATGAACACAGTTAAGGTCATAATGTCTGATATAACGTCAGAATTGAAGTCAGTGAACGGCATTTACGTATCGGTCTTGTAGGCAAGTCTGGACAAAGAAAACTCAAGGTGTGATATTTAAAATCACACGTTGGTACGCCTGGGGTCAATAAAGCTAATATGGAACATGTTGGAATTTGAAAACTTAAAATGAGAGGCATAATAGATAGAAATCAACAAGTATGTGAATACCTATTCACATGTTGCATAGAATCCTATTTTGACGATTCCTGATAACTACATATTTGCAGTATGACTTTACAGTATATGACAGCATGACTAAGGTAGTGGAAGGGATGAAGTACAATTTCGCTATCATGCTCACCCAAAACTTTCTTTTCCAGAACGAAAATAATTAATTTTCTACCAATATAAGTAGAAAATTCTGATGATAGCCACCGGCCATTGTTGGTTTAAACCAGATCTCATCACTCTCAACCCGTGGAAAAATGAGACATGAAAGTTCAATGATCATAAAGCAAATGAGAGTCAACCGAATGTGCCCTTTTCCTTTTGTTGTAAGGAATTATAACCTTTTCATAATACGTTCTCAGATAATCGTCTCGGAGATCAGTGTAATACTTTCTATTCTGCTTTTGATACTCTTCATCCACTCTGCCCTACTGAATTCGAGTTCAGTACATTTGAAATATTTGACAGTGAATATCATAACATGAATGCAAAAGACTATCATGTTACATACATGAACCAAAGATTAGCTAACTATCATGTGAGACTTAGGAAATATTTCCAAGTACTACTCGAAGCAGATTCTCAGTCGTTGATTGATGATTCAAAACCTCATTTTCCCATGTTCCTGAATAGTCAAGATGAAAGCATGGATCTGCACGTCAATTTAGATTCATGGAGTTCAACATTGCTTTTGGAGTTTTATGATATAATCGGAATATTCTTAATGCAGCGATTCATTAAACCCACAAAACATCCAGCCATTTTAATACGTCAAAATTCTTTCTAATTTGATTCATCGGAAGTTGACTTCGAAAAACCTCAGAAATAGTGCAGATTTCACTACATGAACAACAGCGATTTTTTCAATGATGCAGGAAGTTCGAAGCGATTGTAATTCCCACATATCAGGGATCTCATCTCGATAAAAACATGCCGGTAGGAGAGTACGCTTTAGAACGGCAACAAATGCTGTCTATTCTTACTGTTTACCAAAATCTGAGGAGAGATGCGCCTTAGCTGGTGACGGAGGTTAAGTTCATCGACCAAGAATTGAATTCCAGAAGAATTCCTGAACCTTAATCACAGAAATGTCGTGTGACAATTACCCAATATATTCCTAGCGCATTGTTTACGGTTCGCACTGTCTTCTCATTATCTATAATAGTGTGTGAATGAAGCAAGGTGATCCAAGATCTACAGATCTATTGAATTCCGGTGTGAAGGTGTGCGCATGATGCAACTTGAAAACACTGTGTGTATTTGAACTTAATTGGAAATTAGTACATGGATGTACATGAAGATAGTGATGCAATGAAATTGATAAAAATTGTACAAAATAAATATTGACAAAGGACATGAATTTGAATTCCTTAGTCAACGAACTTACATGTAGATATCATGGTAATTAATGCAGCGTAGACCAGATAGCTTCTCATAAAGTGCACCATCTCAAACATACTCCCAGAGTCCTAGTTAGCTAGAGCAGATGGATGTCGCTTCTTTCTGTGTTAGGGACTTGGAAGGGTGAGCTTCATACATCTTGCTTCCCTATGCTGATTTTGGATGGGTTTGAACTCCTCACCTCATGACTGTTAGTCCATGTCATTACCCACTAAGCCACAGGATCGTGGGAAGAGATTACATCAAGCAAAGTGAACAACGAAACATCTAAAGACAATGTCCGGGGAATGAATTATTATCCTCAATAAAATTTAAAGGATCCAATTTCATTCATTGCAATCATTTCTAAATGTTTGCATAAACATACATCATTGAATCGATTTTGAAATTGATGTTTTTGATGCCATAATCCAAAATTTCTTACAATAGCTTGAAATTGGAGTGATAAAAATGAAATATCAGGCAGAGAGAATATTTAATTGCTTTTGTAGAGCTATTGACAACACTAGACGACATTCGTAAATAGTTACATGATTGTTGAAAGCTAAGTGAAGTTTATAACCTCAACAATTCGTTTACTTTCTATCAAATAATATTTAAGGCAACATTTCCTCGATTGATTGCTGCTTTCATTCTCGATCAAGATTGATTTATTTACATTCCAGAGAAGTCACATGCTTACCTGACAAAAGCCTTTTTCCTATTAAGAAGATAAAAAGGTCATTTAAAGGAATATTAAATGACTTTGTTTCAACGCAAATATAATAAGAATTATTCAAACATCAATTTAAGTTTCCAAATCAAACATGTCGACTCCAAGTCATTTACAAAGTGAGAAAGTTTTCAATAATGTCAGCGGTTGTCACACTGTCAGTGAGTTATGTCGAAAAGTCAGACAACTTTCTCCTTTCACTTTCGACTACAAATGGAAAGAGAAAATTTAATGGTGAGGAACAATTGCGATGGAAAATGAAAACATAATAGATTCTAAAATCTTTGATGGAATTAATTGTAGCGAAGTTATATATTCACGTAGTCATAAGCAAACACAACGTAAAACCTGTAATAGACCGCCACCCTGTAATAGACAGGCAAATTTCGACAATAAGTAGTGACTGTCATGATATTTGTCTATGTAAGGCCTGTCCGATATGTGATGTAGGCCTATTATCGGTACTTCTTATGTATCTTTGTGTCCTTTGAATGTGTATTTCTTATTGTTAACAACTGTGCTGTAAATTGATCATCAAGTTCCTGTAATGTTAATCACGATTTATGCTTTTGGTAGGCGTGAAAAAATAGACTAGATAAACATAGCATGCCATCTTTATGAGTGTTGAGCCTTTATTACTACTAGCATGCGGGTGAATTAGGTCTAAATATTTGTTGTCAATAATACTTAATTAATTGAATATTGATATCAGTAAAACATGTATTTCATATCATATTAGGCTTCAATCACAAGATAATAATCCCAAGAAGTCACGCTAACATGCCCAAATGCCAAAAGGTTGAAAAATAGTGGCGGTATATTACAGGTCTTGCGGTAAATCTACTTCTCATTTATAAGAGCTTCACATATACATTGTTACGTACTTAGTAAGTAGGTTTGTCAGCCGATCTTTCACCTGTCATTTTTCTAAGAAAGTCGTTTATATATCTCCGTAATTGCACAATAAAGGCCGTCTAATTTGCTATGTAATACCATTGAGGTAGGAGCACTTCACCGTCCATCTCTGCATTCCAAGTGAAAATGGCATTGAGGTCATTCCTATGGTTCACAATTTGGACTCGTAGATATCTCAAGCTTGATAGTACTTTAACATTCTGAGCTGCATGTGCTATGTAGAAAGTGATCATAGATTTGAGTCTTTTACAGATCAAAATCTTGGATTTTTGATGTCATAGATTTTTGGTTCAGTAACAATTAGTCCGGCAGCCAGAACGAGTTTCTGCAGGGAACGAGGCCGAAAGTGAGACTTTCACAGAATGATGTACACCCTATGCCTACTACGAATCTGCACGTCTGCCGAGTTCTAGTGAGTTCATCTTCTTGTCAGACACGATCAAAGAAAAACATATGTAAATCCGATGGGACGCAGATTGCAGTTTTTAGCTAAAATAAAATTTTGCATGTTTTCTCTGATTAAACGAAAAATACTAAGGCCAGAGTCATAATTTTTGACATGTAATGTCTTTAGGTCATTTCCTATGATACGCATGTGCTTTTATCATGCATCTAATCGGGAATGTATGCGAGAGTGGGTTAAATGTGCATAAAGTTGCTCAAAATGTTTGTGTTTGCCGACATTAAGAGGCTCGCCAAATCTAAATGTGTTTAGCTTTATAGATAGGAGTGCATAATCATGATAGGAAATGACCTGAAGACATTACATGTCAAAAATTATGACTCTGGCCTTAGTATTTTTCGTTTCATCATAGAAAACATACAAAAGTTCATTTTAGCTAAGAACTGCAATCTGCGTCCCATTGGATTTACATGTGTTTTTCTTTGATCGTGTCTGACAAGAAGAGGAACTCACTAGAACTCGGCAGACGTGCAGATTCGCAGTAGGCATAGGGTGTACATCATTCTGTGAAAGTCTCATTTTCGGCCTCGTTCCCTGCAGAAACTCGTTCTGGCTGCCGGACTAAATGTAGCATTATATCATGGACTTTTAGGGCAGTAATATCAGACATAGACGAGGCTGCGTTAGCAGCCATATTGTACTTCCTTTGACCAACCTCTTCTCCCTTAATGTCCAGATATCTGAGCTTTCGCTATTTTCCCTTAGATGGCTTCTAGCTTCGTAGACTTAAGGCTTATAGGCTTCATGAACCTTATGGGGCTCTGAAAACCCTCTACACGCTTGAATTAACTGAATTAGCAATTCACATTACAGCTATCAGAGAATACGATTAAATTAAATCCATACAAAACAAACTTGTTGACTAGATTTCTATTCTATAGTTTTGTGTGCTTCTTCGAGGCGCAATCAAGATAAATCCTGGAAAATGCTGCAATAAATGCCGCAGCTATCAATAAAGCATCAAATCCAGTTAGAAAAGCGACACTATCATGATTTCATTAGGAGCAATGTATTGCTTTTCTTTGACGTACGCACGTAACGTAGATCTGTCGAGCCCTCGGTTGTTGAAATTTTATATTACACACTCCTGTAAACGATGGATTATTTACTAATAGGCACGCTAATGCAATAAGATAATTTTACTTTCTGACATGCCATGAAAATTCATTTGAAAATTTGGACAACAATGGCCAATGTGATCCCTCAAGCGAATGTAGAGTGAATATAATGATTCGACATCTTTTCTTTTGAAAAGAATAAAACTTTTTTAAGGTTGCACAAAGAATTCTGATGAAAACTTTGATTTGATGACTAGCACTTGTCATTATCCATTCCATGCTCATAGACTTCTCGACATGTATCTTTGGTCCATGTCCATGATCTTCAGTAAATGACCGGACCAACGAGTTCAAAGTCATGACATGTGAGAAGAAAACAAATATTGAACGATGTGAATGCACGAATTTCTAAAATATTAATTCTGAAAGAATATTAAGCGATAATGAAAATTGCAACTTTTATATTACAGTTAAGCAAATGTCAGACCATATTATCAAACATAGATAAATGAATGAATTTATGCAATATAAATAATGCATCATCCAAAAAAAAATGCAAAGAAATTAACCTATGCTTATGACTGGGATATTTTTATCCCTACATATCACACGCACCAATTTTAAATGCATCCGTTTTGAATTTCAAGTGAATTTCGAAGATATTGTAATCATCAAATCTTTGTCATGAAGTTCATCCTAAATAAATTCATGAATTTATACAAATGACAACAAATGATGGAAATGAAGAGTCATGAAGTAACAAATAATTTGTCACAATTTAATTCAATAAAGAAACATCCAATTCCTGAAATGATTTCCAAAGCCGAGACGGTTAGTTCCTCTTCTCATTTAGACACGACATGAAGTGTCCACCCAACCGACGGACGCTTCAAGCGGCTTAAAATGCCGACATCTTTCTTCGCGTGTTAGACAAGACTGTAAAAGCGCTGACTTGCAAGGTCCCCTACTAAGTGATTCTTCCGGCCAATGCTTCCCAGTAATCGAGGGATTACGGGGCAAGAGTTCGTCATTCTCAGCACACCTACATTGCAGCAAAAAGGCAAATTGGAGAACACGTTCTCGCACACGATAATGCATTCTTCAAGCAAGATTGAAGAAATGTCTCCGCACTGAGAACAGTAAATGATTTTCTTACATCTCGGTTGAGACACCTTCGTTGCCAGATAGGTGCTTCCGTGAGCAATATAATCTCGCTGAGTTAATAGACTTCGGTTGAGTGCACCACTTATTTTTTCTACATCTAACTCAGATGACAATACAGTGAGCAGTGTATATGTGCCCTGTGAAATAAGAGCACAAGATTGTACCTGCTCAGGCGGTCTTGGCAGACGAGGCTATGAATGATAGGGAAATAAACTGCCTCTTTCTGCAATGTTAGGAGCAAACACGCAATTACCGCGATAATCGCATTTTATAACTGACTTGCACTGCTAACTTTTATTCGATAATATGTCCTAAAATTTATCGTTCTCAAATGAAATCCTTGAATTCGTAACCACCAAAGTTAGATGCTCGGATATCTTGCAATGAATCCCATTTTACCGATGACTGCTTCTTGAAATGGAATACTTCATGGGAAAACGAAAGAAAATTGGCACCGAACTTCCGCTCCTCCGATGCTATTGAAGATAGAAAGAACATTTTTTACGAAAAAGTAATACGCCTATGTAATTATACTTTTATTCGGAAACTTGATTTACTAAGCATTCAGATTCAGCCCAAATGGTTCAAAATCTTTTCTAAAACTTCAAATACGAGAGAAAAAATTAGGTTAAACATAAAAAATATTGTACAATATTCACAAAAGAATCATTCATAACGTTTTGAGCCTCCACCAAACTGAGATGAAAAATGATTTTTCAACTCATCATATTTGACATCCAACTTAACTACAGGTAACACTTGATCAATTTATTTCAACTTTTTCATGTAATATTACTTTTTTCTTCTTTCAATTTCAACTTATACTCATGAAAGTTCATTGAATGATCCTCGAACAATTTTAAGTAAAGATGAACTGGTGTGAGTGAAATTGAATGACCTTATTTAAGTGATTAATTGTAGGTTTTTTCTTTGATTGGGTTTTGATAAAAGCACTGAGTCGGTCGAACCGTTTGTGATATTTTAGAGACAATGTAATCTCGGCTAAAAGAAAGTGAGTGATAATTTGAAATTTTGTTTAGCAGAATACTGGACAAGTCAAAGTAAGTAATTAGCGCATTTCTAAATGTAAGATATGAACTATTTCCATGATGAATTGAAGCAAGTAATGAAGCATTTGATGACCATTTTGACTATGTTCCAAAAGAAAGGTATTTTACGAAAAATAACACAAGTGTTTGCAACCATGGTCTAACCATCTATACCGGGGGAGGGGGAGAGTTTGTACCCTGTCGCAATTTTGCTGAGATCATCCTAAAAACAAGCCGCTCGACATGCGCTTCTCCGACTTATCTTTAGCGCTATTTTCTTACATTTCATCACAAATTGTTGGATTTGGGTGACTGTAGGGTCACGTTTGTGAACTATTTAAAAAGGTACCTTTATTGAGGGCCTGGGGTCTGGATTTTTCCCCTACTTGAGAAAGGTTTCTTTAATAACACTCAATGAAACACATTGTTTTTCAAAATGAGTACAGTTGTTCATGAATATGAGTACATGAATCATAATGCCCATCTTTTATACCAATATCTTTTAATGTCAAATAGAATATTGGACATTTAAATGTTATAAAATTTTAATTTGATAAATAATTCTTCTTATTAAAATTTTTACTAATGGCACATATAAAATCGTCATTTTGCTAATCATTTTAATTCTTTGAATATTTGCAAGTCGTCATTCTTCTTTGCAACTACATCTGATAACACCTCGAATTGTAGAATGCTGTTCAACACGGTCACATGGGAATGGTTACTATTGAAGAAAATCTTCCACATTCTTCCAAGGTCGAGATGAAGGTCAAATGTCAAAAACGCCAATTTTCAAAAATTTCCATTAGATCACAATTTGAAATGGAAAATGACAACAGCAAAAGTACTAATCAATCGATAGATCTGGTCAAGGTGGTTAGTAAAATGATGATTAGTAATCGGTATGAGATTACATCGTTATATCAGATGAGGTCAAAGTCAAATATTTGAAACTTTTCGTTCAACTCAAGTAGCACTAAAATCGCACATTTTAGTATTTAGTTTCTGTCGGTGAAGAAAAAGCTTAATTCGGTGAACTTTTATCTGGACACTAAGGCCAAAAGCAACATGATTCTGAGAAAATTCAATAATTGCTGATCAGATGCAGAACTAAAAAATACAAAAGTAATAAAAAGTCCTATTTGAAATTTGAATTTTAAATTTCAAGCATGCACACGCAATAGGCAGATAATTTCAAATTCACAATTTTTGCATTGGGAACATCTTTATATTGGTAGGAAGAATCCTTTATGCATTTTCAACTTATTCAATCAGGAATTGATACCGCAATTTATTTTCCTGCAGTCAAAAGTTGTATAATACGGAGAAAGTAGCTATTAGAATTCTGGTGACCATAGTTTGCTTGGTTTGAAATAAAATAAAAATAATTCGCCAGGGGGGGTTGAAAAACGTCCCCCTCCCAGTAGGGCGAGGGTTAAGGAAGGGCAAAGGATCGACCTACCGGGATTTCAATGAGCTAAAGAACCCGGCATGGATAAAGCTAATGCTGACTATTTGAAATCAGAAAGTTGACATCAAAATGTTGAGCCATGCATTATAATTATTCTCTCATTCTCTGCTGAAAATATCTGATATTCATTTCAAAATTTCTACCTCATTCAAAATTCCTCACCAATATGAATGTCATATTGAATCAAGTTGTGTCTTAGCTTTCTTTATAATAGCACAGGCTGCCATTCATCCTCGTCAAACAAACCGTTTGACTTCTCTATTCAACGCCAATATCAGCTTTCAGGGCAATTCGCTTGGCTATTCCGAATGATAATCTATCGCAGAGAGCTTTTTTAAAAAAGAACTTCCGTTTAAAGGACGAGCTGTATTTTCAATCATCTCGTGCCAAAAGGCGCCTTTGTCGATAGAATGAGCAAATCCGCATTGATGGTAGCTGATACCGGCACTTTATCTTGATTCACACTGATTGATCTTTTCCGCACTAAATCTCATCCTGTAAGAATATTATGTCATCTGTGCTATCTGGAATGATTTCAAAAGGGTTATTAGTCTAAAAACGCTTTGGCGCTAGAAACAAAGCAGTGCAGCGTGAGTAGCGATAATCAAAATTTAGTCAAACTGAAAATTTGACCAGGTAGGAATCTGACAGCTGTACAAGTAATGAAAGGGTCGTCAAGAGATGAAATCAAATGAACTTTCATCTGAACCATAGAGTAAGCATATTAGGTAGAGTAGTAACTCAGTATGAATAAAAATAACAATGTGTATGCAATTTTGAGTTTATTAGATGAACTTGTGTTGAGACCCAGCACCAAATGTGAGGTGCGCAAATATTTACAGTTTTGAAGAAGCTGCCATGAAATTGACTGATCATTATGGCAATACAGAAGGGATGTAGTATTTAACTACTCCTCCGTGTCATGACAACCATGGTAAAGTTGGCAATTTGAGCGGTTAAATGTTCAGGCTTATTAATATGAGCATTTTCTTAAACGTGATCACATCACAAGCTACGTGCCCCTGAAAGAGCTAAACATCATAATCAAAGACAATGTAATTTTAAAAGATGCAACCATGGTAAGTGCCATTACCATTCAGATTGAAGGAACGAAACATTAATTTAGTGAATCATAAAATCATGCCGATGAAAATTGAATCAAAAACTTGAAATTTCATCCCAGAAGACCAATAGCATCTCAACTTTTCCATGAAGACTTGCACTATGATGACTTCATGAAATTTCCTTGATAATCAGCTTAATTTCTACTTCGTTATGCTATCTGCTGTTAAAAGTTCATTCCTTTTGATGTCTAATGAGTTTCATATTGCTTATATAGTGGTTTCACGTCGATGAACACAAGAATAATTTGCAAACATTTAGCTTCTTAAAAATTAATCAAATATTTTTTTGGACCGCAGGAACGTAATCTCCGCAAAAAGCTGAATCTTTTTTTGATAAGAAAATTTTTAGTGTTTGCTGACATTTTTTTGAGTCGACCTACTGTATACTTACTCTATGAATGTCGCACTATTCTTTTGAGGTCAACTTTATGCGTGTTAAGTGGTGCAATTGATGCGAGAAGTTCTACCATCAGACAAAGAAAAAACAAGAGAAATTTCCTGGAAGAAATTCCAGACTTGAGCTTCTGAGAAACTCATGCAATGCATCAAAGGAGTAAAACATGAATCTGCTGCAGTGTCTGAAGGGTGAGCAAGATCGAAATTACTTATCCATGTAACACATGTTTTGAGATTTTTTGACAATATGTCGATATTGTGTTTCTTAGGGATTGAAGTCAGCCTTGAGTATTCCTTGAGTTCTATTCCGCCAATACTCAGTCAGGGCTGACTTCAATCCCTAAGAAATATAGAATGAATACTGGAGGTTGTATGTTGGAACAAGGACGACGTGGAAAAGGATGAAAATCGGGGAAGTCAGTAAGTAAGTAGACACCATCCTTTTCTGTCTGGCAATTTTGTCAATTATGTGGTTTCTATGACACCGTGGTTAAGTGTTTGGTCTAGCACTCCTTTGGCCTATATGTAAAACCCCGAACGTGTCACTGGAAGTCGTCAAGGAAAGCATCCGGGCTAAATGAATGATAAAAACGCCCAAGAAAAGTTAAATCTGATTATATCAAAGGTGTCCCAAATCCCAGTGTGGGTGAACTGACGGTGAAGTTTTTTTTAGATCTCATTCCCTTATCAATTTAATCTTTTTCTACAAAACAATGCACCAGAAAAATCTCTGCACAACACATTTCACAAGACGTACATGTAGATATACATCCTATTTCTTGTCGCAATTTCGTATTCACCGATCATTCTGCTAAAAATGTATTCATGAAGCTAATATAGCAATATGATTTAGTTCGTGTATAATATTAAATAACACATAATTCAATCACTATTATTGCCATGGCATGAAATACGTAAAATGCTGTGATATGAAAAAGTTCGGTTACATTTGAATTAATTGCACATCCTTACACTTGGAATTCCTTCTTCTGCAATGATCTCATTAACCAGCTGTGAACAGACTGCTGGATCAGAGGCGTGTCAAAGCTGTCAGTTGAAGAGGAAATGCCATGACATAGAAATCGGAAAGGGCAATGGTAAGTTACTTCAATACTGTCAGTACACTTCGGGTGACTTGTGAAAGACAATAATAACAGAATATCCTAACTAAAGCGCTTCCATGAGTCTCGGCTTTTATGACTTTGAGGGGAAGCTGAACATGAAAAGCGAAATACAAGAGTTGTCTTCAACAAAGCAGTTTCGCTCTCAGGCTAGCCCGAATCGAAGCATGCAAGCGACGAAGCTTTATTTCGCTGGCCGTCATAAAACTTAAAATTCATTCATCGCAGTGATCCGAGCTATACAATGCCAATTCCGGTGTAAACGCAAATAATGCATAGACTATACACCTCTAACCACTAAGAGAAGTAATATCGCTGGAATATGTTTGCCTCTCAAGTCATTACTCCAGGGACTACATTGTTTAAATTGAGGAGAGGTAGGCTATGCAAAACAGTCGACCATTAATTAATCATGTTCTTCTCGGCAATACTGACTTTCATAGAAAGCTGGCAATACTTGTATGGACATAGGATAGTAAAATATTCAGAGAAACGTCAAAGACAATGAGGATTAAATCAGCGATCATTTCAGACCTCCAAATTACCGATTAGCTGTCTTGAGTTTCAGTTTCTTATCCATCAGAAGAGAATTCTGAGAATGGATTAGGATATCCAGTTAACGTCAAAGTTGAGTGAAATTTTATAACCGTAGTGATCTTAAATTTTAATTTATTCAATGCAGCAGATAAAGTGAAGCAGTCGATGACAGATGTCAAAATGCAGAAAAAACAGAAGGGGATATTGCACCATAAAAGTCAAACAGCATGAGAACGAGGTGCAGGTAGTGATTGGAACAGCTGACATTTTTGATTAATCAGTTAACACCCTCGAGAAATTGTCCACCATCTTGCGTTTTCTATCATATCAAAGATTCAAAAGCGTTTATTAGCACTTCGAAATAAACCAATTCAAATTTTTCTGCAATTTGATGATTTAAACCAATATTTGCTTTTCTAAGATATAGTGTGGAAGTGGTTCCGAGCTATGCAGGTGCGCAAAAGTCGAAGTGACGGAGTATAGGAAGAATTCGTCAGCAGAAAAGTCACAATAGCCCGGCTAAGGAGTCACTTAGACTTCCACAGTGGCCCAGTTGAGGGGTCACTTACACTCCCACAATAGCCCACTTGAGGAGTCACTTATACTCCCATAATAGCCCACTTGAAGAGTCACTTACAATCCCACAATAGCCCACTTAAGGATTCACTTACAATCCCACAATAGCCCACTTGAGGAGTCACTTACAATCCCACAATAGCCCACTTGAGGAGTCACTTACAATCCCACAATAGCCCACTTGAGGAGTCACTTACACTCCCACAATAACCCACTTGAGGAGTCACTTACACTCCCACAATAACCCAGTTGAGGAGTCACTTACAATCCCACAATATCCCGGTTGAGGAGTCACTTACACTCTCACAATACCCCACTTGAGGAGTCACTTACACTCCCACAATACCTCACTTGAGGAGTCACTTACACTCCCACAATGCCTCACTTGAAGAGTCACTTACACTCCCACAATAGCCCAGTTTAGGAGTCACTTAGACTCCCACAATCGGCCAGTTAAATTCAACGCAGCAGCACATCACCAGACGCATAAGGAGACAGAGCGGCACAGAAGTAAAAATGCTATTCACTGCACTGTGAACATGCCAAGCTACAAGAATATTGAGATAATGCATTTACGAGTGTATTATTTTTCAGTGGCCAGCGTATCTCTGCCATATCAATCGTCATATCGAAACTCTCAGATATAGTTTGTGATAAGTGTGATCTGTCTTTGGCAGAAACTTAGAAGCTACGAAGCAGACGACAGATACGACAGAAACTAAGCTTACCGTAGGGAAGTAAATTGTCAAATTGCAGAAATGGAGATAGTTTCCAGAACTGAAATAGAAAAACAGAATGTTAATTGTGCATCATAAGATAATAATCAACGACAAAAAACATTGAATGCGAGTCTTAAGCGCTTGTTCTTGTATCCATACCCTTCTAAGCAGGCTCGCATGTGCACATCTACGCCAGTGATGTTATCTACACTGTCAGCGTTAAAATCAATTCACTAAACATAAGTCAATGCTGAATTGTACTGCCAAACATTGCCAGAATAGCTCAATGTTTCAATACGTTCCAAGAAGAATGACAGCTTCGAAACCACCAAATTTCCTAATTTCAAAACATTAAGATATCCGCAATTACAATAGGCGAAAAATTTAGGTTTTAAAAAAGGTCAAGCAGCAATCGGAGGTACTCAGGTGAATCGTTCATTTAGAAGAGTGGCATGTAGCCCTTGACCACGCAGCCACTTATTCTTAGCCACGACCAGGTTGTTTCTCTCTCACAGTAAACACGCGAAATGAAATGAACAATAGAATCACGTCTTGATACACCAAATTGAATAAAAATATCAATTTCTCTCATCGAATCAAATTATCGTTTCAGAAATTTTTACTTTGAAAATCAAAGTTCGCAACTGATAAAACAATTCCAAACATTAAACGTGACCTCTGTTCTGCAGCTTCATAGATATCGACGTAAGCATCAATCTGATAACCTAATAATCCCATTTTTACATGCATAGTGATATTTCTGTGCAACTTCTTAAATAAACAAATCACAGTTGTGCATAGACGTTATTGAAACAAAAATATAATAAACTGAGCTGAGTTTGGACTGGATTTTAATAGCAATGATTTGTTGGGGATTCTTTCTGTTAATTCAAACTTTTCGAATGTTGTAACCTCAAGAAAGATGCAATGTGGCCATCGTCGAAACCTAATGTTCAATTCCAATTCATAAATGGACGCCTGAAAAACAAATATCAAAATATCCTCCTTGGATCATTGTATGCATGATAAAGTTAGTAAATATGGTTCAACTGTACATCCACGAATCGTGTGTTCATGGAAACAGAAGTGTCGGTGCAGTTGAGACCTGCCAGGTAGATGGGGAAGAGGTTGGTATCGTACAAGAGTTCCACTATCTCGAAGATGCGACAAGTTGCGAAGGAGGTGCTGAACGCGCAGTGCGGTCGAGAATTGCGTCTGCCTGATGTAACTGGAAATTCTTGGCAAGTTTTCTGAGAAATCCACAATAACACTTAGATGTCGGGGCTTAGTATACAACGCGTGCATTAGGCCTGTGTTTCTCAACGGCGCAGAATCATGGAGCCTTACACAACACCAGGTCCAACAACTGCGCTCGTGCGACAGAATGATGCTTCGCTACATGACGGGAATCTCATTCTCTGACTGAATCGACATCGTCGAAGTGGCGACTAAATGCGGCCTTGTACCACTCGAAAAAGGTGTGCGAGAAACGAGACTCCGTTGGTTCGGTCATGTAAAGCGGAGGACGGTGGAAGACCCTTTCCAACGAGTCCTGGAGGTGAATGTCGAAGGACTCCGTCCTCGGGGGAGGCCAAGAAAATCATGGCTTCAGATGATTGAAGAAGATATGCGGGAGATGAGACTGTCTGCGGACGATACACAGAACCGTGCCCGTTGGAGAAGTCTCATATCGTCCAACCCTCAGCAGAAGAGGAAAAGAAGACGTTAGAAGGAGAAAGTAAAATAAGTGTACATCTAATGCATTTGAAATCAACAACGTAACTTTAACCTTTGAGACGGAGATCTCTTAGCTGTCTATTCAATCGATTTGAATCGGGAATAGGAAATCAAAGTTGTTAGCTCTCGTGAAGCAAATACCCATTAATTTCCAGTACATGCGGAACTGCAGTCCTATTGTTTATGATTGATTAATGAAGCGATAAAGAAATATGATTTTGGAAATCCCAACAGATAAATTTCATCTCCCAAAGATGGTGAAATAAGTAGACCGCGAATTTGACGGTTCACCTCAATAATAGTTGCTGTTTATCAGAAGTCAGGACATTTTACTGCAAGAGAAAGAATCTCTACAGTTACAATTCGTTGATTTATTTCTCTAAGAGACGAAACTGAGACTCCCGGGAATATTTTTTGGTCAGTTGCGATGTGGTGGAAAATTCCTTCATGTCTCAAACGCAATGAAAGAGTAAATTTGGTATTCTATGTACAAACATTAAACATTTCAATGACGGATGCATCACGAATACTCATGAGAAAGTAAAAAGCCAGCAGATGTATGATAGCAGAAGTAGCATGATTACTGCAGGAAACACGAAGAAAATCACTGTCTGATGCACTTCGAATGACAACTCGACTCAAGAAATATTTCCCTGAAAAACTCATGACTGAAGTTCACATAATCTCTGAAATTGTTCAGGTTACCACCCACTGAGCTACATAAACAACTCTGAAAATCAATTTTATACTCTTGGATTGTTGCAAGTAATGCAAGATTGTAACATTTTTGACACTTGCCCTATTGAATTGTTTGCAACGGCCAAGACTTATGTTTGATTTTGTCATTCACCAAACAAACAACTGAGAAATACAAAAGAAACACTCAATGATTAAAAAGTGCAAATTAATACTCAAAAGAACTCCGCAACTCACCAACTTATCAAACGAGACAAAAATATATTCAGTAAGATACTAAATAAGTGCATTGAATGTATTCTGAAGAGGAAACTATTGTTGAATGGAGAAATTTGAATGAATAATTAAGTGTTCAATTTCAGTTATAAATCGTCAATATGTGCAAATTTCAATGAACTAGGCATGCATATCAGTATACGTGGTGACTTGCTTAACGACTACTGTATGCTGCACAATGTTCAGAAACGATCCACGCACTTTTTGAACTCATTTGTGACTTCAAATTTGAGATATCTCCCGTTCAGATTTGACATGCGCTAGATAATAGACTCAAAATTAAGCATTTATTAAAATAGCAACCTCAATTTACAAAGACTTTGAATTCTGTTATTGGTGGTTCCTAAATTCTAAAAACATACACCTATTTTCAGTGATTTGCAGCGCGTCTGCCAATTATGAGACCTGAATGATTTTGTAATAATAGGAATTTCATTTTCAATACTTTCTAATGATCACAAAAATATTTCATTTTCATCAACTAATTCATGCAGTTCTATAGAGTTTCTAGTCAATTTTCATACTTCAATTTTCAAACATGAAAAGTTGAAGCAACAAATTGTCCTTTTCAAGTGCTACATTTTCAAAAGCTATGTAATATCCTTTGATCGCTAGAAAGTTCAGGATATGAACCTTTCAGTCGATACAAAATCATTCAGATCCCATGAGCAGTTTATTTATTGCAATAGGGTACATGTTTTCATGTTTTTAAAATCTATGAACCGCCGCTCACAAATTTAACGTTTTTTGAAGCCTGAAAACAGTAGAGTCAAATATCGGTCATTATCTAGCAAAAATTGGTGGTAAAATTCAAACGGTAAATATCTCTTATTTCAAGCAAAACAGGAGTATTCAGATAATTTTTTGAACAGTGTCCATATGAAGACAAGCAGAAGCAATGAATTCACAGCATTCTTGCAAACAGTTGGTGTTAAGTTTCTTATGATTAATATAGATAGACATTACACTATTAATTGCAAATGGACGTTTACGGTCTTCTCGACCACAACCACTCTGACCAGGATTGAACATCGGCCGAAAATTTTTGGGAACAATTTTATTGTTCGGATCTTTTTCGTGCATACGTGTGTTGTTGTTACCACTTTACAGCAATTGGATGTCTTATATATTATCATCTAGCAAATTAGAGAGAGAGAGAGTGAATGAGAGAGGCATAGTTGCATAAATGGACAAGGGTTGGTTGGCAGCATGTGGCTATGATTGATGAACAGTAACTTGCATGAAGTGTACCTGGAAGCACATGACTCCTATGCGGTCCATGCATTTCACCAAAGGTTGCATCATGCTGTGGTGCTCCACCAGGTAAACCAGAGGAAGGATATTTTGAATGTAGACGATTCAAGTTTATGCTTGTAGCTGTCGACCGCAAGGGTACCTCCCATTTGTGCGGGTGGGCGGTCACACAAATACAGCGTGCACCAATTTCGCCTCTGATGAGTTCTAGTTAAGACAAGTGATGTGCTCCAGGGAACGAAGCATCATGCCACACTGACTGATGGTGAAGATGAGCGTTGCGTAGAATACGGAGTAGGGAAGGAGACTATGTGCTGAAGCCAGGAACGGTGGTAAGTGTCGAAATGTCGAGCGACATCAGCATGGAGGGCCACAACAAGACAGCGAAATGCAACATTATCAATGTCAATTCGTCACTTGTTTAAAATGGCAGCTAGACGAAGCCGGTGATCCACGCCCTTAACTATCGACACATTAGCTACTTTCGCATGACCACGATGAAAAGCAGTTCATCAGAGATTGGATTTTTCCCTATGTCCAATAGATGACATGACCCAAGCAGGCATGTTCTCCGTGAACATTAAGTGAATCCTTCAATATATCCAAAATCGACGAAGACAGAAGTGACGAAAAGTTATAAGAATGAATAACTCAATGATAATAACCAATCACCATCAGCGGTATAACTAAATCTGTCGTAGGCGATCGTCGAATGCAACACGATGTGGGTAGACTGCAATGTATCTCTGTGATTCTGTGATTTCAAGGAACAGCCGTGTGCGTGTGCCAATATGTGAAAATTTCGTCCGAATGTTGAGCAAAAGACACTGCAATTCCTTACAAATACATTAAAATTCTTTTGATCATAAATTTTATTCATGATATAGCAATAACTTTCAATGTGTGAAGAAAAAATGGTGCCAAGAATATGCAGAGACAGAAATGAGAATAATTTGATGAAAAATCATTGTCTATTACGTTTATTACGACAATAATGACAAGATTCATGGCAGATTCATTTCTGATTAGAATATGTTCCTTCATGATCAGATACAAATCAAGAGATATTTTCGGACACATTGATTGGCCATAAACAGAATCACTAGCTGTATATTGGCTATAATTGACGATATTATGTTGTAAACTATGTCGCCTAGTGATCTTTAAGTCAAAGTTATAGATTCACAAAGAATGCCGACGCCAGATGATCAGAATTCAATTATATTGCTCCTCATTTCATGGCAATTATTTCTCAATTTAAGTTTCTGGTACCCAAAATGCCTATGTTTTTGCGTTTCTTGACGTTCATCACAATGGTTAAAGGATTTTCAGACTAGACAGATGAGTTAAAGAAGACATGTCAAGTCAGAGAACTCAGTGATTTGAAATACTGGATATGTCAGTGTTTAAAATAGCTGAAACTGTATCTTAGTCAATCAACAACACATGCTACAAAGTTATGATCAATTTGCCAATCACATTGTAAAGCAAAAGTAAAACTAATTGACAAGCCTGTCTTCTAAAATGTCAAATTGTCGTGAGAGCAACAGGTCTAGATAAACTCGGTGGTTTTGGGTTCAAGTCGTACTAGGCACACGTCTTTGCATGATGATTTGATCTAAAGTTTACCTATTCATTGTCGAAAAATACTAAAAGACAGACATTCAAATAGTAGTAAGCAGCGATAATATCAGGTTATCACTGTGTAATCGAATGACGCAGAATTCTTTGCTTTAGTAATTACATGCATTAACGCTACTGAATATACTCGAAAAATGTCTTCAGGTCATATTTAAGAATTTGTCTTCATCGCCAAAAAGTTAAGACCTCTCTAATAAAAAAGTATACCACAGTTCATTCTTCAATTTGTTTTCTATTCAGCATTTTTTTTGCTTAACTTTGTTTTGAAACGAGAAGAAAACAAAACAAAAATTTAAGATTGCAGCATAAAACATAATATCATAAAATAGTCAGTCAGACACTCTGACAGCAGCCACAATGGACGAAACAAGATGGAGATCCAAGGAAAAACAGGGTGGGTAGAAAATAAGTGCCTATTTAGAAAAATCTCTGATTAGTAAAAGCTTTTCAGGTTCGCGTAATATTTCAACATGATGTATATCAAGTCTGGGCCATTTTCTCTGCGAAGTTCCATTGTGATATTCATAGAACTGTCCGATTTCTTTGATTGGAAAGTTAACAGTTTTTATTAGATTTTGAAAAACTCAATAGCGTAGTAGCGTAGATTTCTTTAGATATAATTTTCAATTTATCTTACGTAGGCAGAATTAAAAAACGGAAGAATTGTGCTACATGCAAATGTATAAAATTTGCTTTACTTAAATGTACAAAGTTTTATTTGCACAATTTATATAACTAAAATTAATTAATAACTCTCCGATAAATTTAGCTTTACAGTTCAATAGAATTTTATTGTTCAATAGGAGTTTCGATAAAAATAACAAAACAATACCAGAAGATGAAAATCTACTGAAACTGGAAAATTCACATGTCTTGATAATTACTATGATAGCGACTTTTGTGAAAGTGTCCAACGCCACAGATGATGATGAACAACGCCACAACTATGGAAGTCGACCGGTATCATGAGTAAGAGATGTTGAAGATCAGTAACGTTTATCATACCAGCGCATTTAACAAACTGCAAATATTCTCACACTTTGTGCAAGCTCTGGCCAAACAATGCTAGAAGAAGGGTTTCAATTTCAAGACTCTTTCTAAAGATAGAATATCAGAATTAAATAAGACAGTGGTTATCTCTCAATTCGGTGTGTGAACTATAATGAGTTGCAATTTCATATCAAATATTCAATTTGAGTCACAAATAATATTCCACGTCTTCAGAGTTAGAGAATACGTACGAGTGTGGCTAAACACAAGAGGGAATTATTTGTTTGAGGATTCAATTATTTGCCAGTGTTTTGTGACAGTGTCTGCGATGGGGTATGAAATTCCCATCTCACCGAGTTGAACAGGTTTATTTCTAAATACACTTTGGTCATCTATTCTCTCCTCAAACTAGGCCCAAACCCTCGAGAAATGAAAGAGTTTAAGAAAACAAGTCAAAACAAAATTCGTTTACTTGCTTGATAATTTGTGATTTCTGACGGTTTGAAGTTGATGGAAGTTCATAGAAAATGAAAATTTGTCATATATTCAACTGAAAACTAATTCAACACAACAACAAATCAAGTGGATCAACAAGCAGTCTTGTCAAGTGAAGTTATCCAGACATATCGATCTCACCAATTTTAGTCGCACATTTACGAATATGATTTCGCGTTACTGCCGGAGAAACACTTCCGTTTGCAGTAGTTCATCAAGTCCAATTCCAAGTTCCAAGTGAATAAATATGATTCAAATGAATGAGCTACGATTTTCAGTGAGCTTTGAAGTTCATTAAAGGAAAATGCACACGGAGCAAGACCGCACCAATACAACTATGCCTGCAATCCAAGTTATGTAGGGATGGCAGAGAGGTCTTTGAAAATAAGATTATCGGAGCATATTGCAAAATGGTAATGACAAGAAAGCCAATCATTACAAGGCATCACCAAATTTGCTATTTTGGTCCGAATAGTAACTCATTTAAAATGATTCGATAATTTAACGGACAATCATCATTGTATATTGCTGAAGCTGTGGTATCTTTTTCACTGAATATTGTGCTATTGATATATTTCATTGTCACTCGTGACTTCATGTGTATCTCAGCTTTTTGATGTAAATGATACTCAATGCCGTCTGGTGCGGATGATATCCATAAAATGTTCACTTCTTTCTGCCGTTCGCGCTAAAAGAGGCAGCGTAACCGGTGTACATCAATATAACTTAAACAAACGAATTTCTTTGTTCTTAACTTATTTTACAAAATCACAAAAGGGACAATCAGCCTTCTGGTAAGAAAAATGATATTTGAATCACACTAAACGAATACTTGAAGTAATTATATTTTAGATTAGAGCATTAATGCTTTGAGTTTTGATATACTCTCTATCAAAGATGACAAAACTTGATTTTCCACATCCGCATTCGCACTGGGCTGTATCCGCACCAAATCCGCTACGAATCCACAATAGCAGAAATCTCCGAAATTATTCTACGACACTTTCAGATTCAAATGAACTTTATAGGACCATTTGTGATTTTGTGGATTTTCCAACGATAAGCTATACGTCCAACAAACAAACAAATACATCCATGCAAAACTACCAATAGCATGCTTAGACTGGAAGACATGTATATCAGGAAACCCACTATCCTTTGGGACCGGTTTCCTGCACATGAATTGCTTCCATTACTGGCAGTGTTGCAAACGAGTCTCCTAGGCATCTAGAATCATTGAACCATAAAACCTGCGGTTATCGAACTTAGAAACCTTACTCTGAATGAATGATAGGCTTGTTCACGTGGATATAACCGGGCATATACACCCACAGGCACTGTCATGAGCAGACTGAATTTAGGCCTCAATACTTATCGTGACGATTACTCATTAACAGATATGGCAGCAGCACAGTTATTCTCAATCACTCATTGTAAGCCTATAATTCATTTATTACTTTATTCAGCTTATATCTTATTTTAGGTAGGCATATTTGAAAATATATTTGGATTGGAAATCCTAAAAGCCACGGATGTTATACTTGTAGACTTTTAAAGTTTACCTGAAACCTCCTGCATATCGAAGCCTTACTGAGCTTAGTTTTAGACCATCTCTACGCCGAAATGACAGTTAGGTGCTATCTGCATCTATCGGAGTGCATATTGAATGATGAGCACTTCATAGGCATTCACGTCACTGTACGAGTGTATGTAATGTACGTAGGCTCTACGCACTGCAGGTACGGTGTTGATGTGGAAATCGCTTGAAACTCAGTCCAGCTCAAGCCTCCTGGTGTAGTGCAAATAAATTTGTAGGACTTGCTTGAGCTTGCACCTATTATTTTAGTATGCTCCGAAAGCAAAACGTGGATCGCTTAATTTGATGATTAAGTCTTTGATTCGCATCCGCAAGATATCAAATTGCTATATCCGCAGGATGCGGATTTTCCACCTTTGCTCCGTGTCATAATGCAAAGATGCCAAGGTAGAAATATTAAAAGTGAAGCATAAAATCACAAAATCAATATTTAAGCTTTGGGCTGCTTTTCGTTGTTTTTGTCTGAAGATTTTTGAATTTTGATTTCTTACGTTATTCAACAATAATGGTGGCACAATATAACTATCAGTTCGACTTTATTTAATTCATTAACAACAATTCACATCAAGGAAATTTAACATACAAGTCTTGCAAATTATCAATTCACTTTTATCTTGATAAATAATTGCGCTATTAAGATAAAGTGTGTTTTGAAAACGCTATTACTCGCTTCATTGATTATAGAAAATACCATCAAATGTAATGGCAACGCTCATATGAATTGGCAATTTAATGACTTTATTTATAGATTTTTGAATTTATCATTATCAGATTATTGAAATAATTTTTCAAAACAATGTAGCTTCTCTGGAATGAAATTTTACGTTTTCATAATTAGTGCAGATGCCACCTACGAACACAATCAGACACAGAGCATGAACCATTTCCAAGCAACTAACACTCCAGTTGGGCGTGTCAAACAATCTATGATGGCAAAAATGTAAACGGAATACATGTAATTCAGAAACAAAAAAATCTTAAGGAGATATGCCGAAGGTCTAAATGTATGTATGTCGGCAACGACAACTGCTATACACATCCATCTCCAGATCTTCACTTAAATTATTCATCAAATAACAACAATAACCGAGAAAAAATGGAATACGCAAAATTTCATGATGAAACATGTAAAACATATTTGTTTTTCTCATATGAAAACGAGGTAATTAACATTTTCCTGAATGAAAATTGTGTCAGATAATATTTATATTGACAGATAAATGTGAATAATTCAAAATATTTGAAGCAGTTAAATTACCAGATATAGATCGTTGAAAGCTTGTATATAAACAACTTATACAAAGATAATTTAGTTTCGGGATTCAGGTATGTTGACATTATTGGAAAAAATAAGGCGAAAAAGGTTAGCAAGCTAGAATGAAGAGCTCATGGATTCTTCACCGTCACACATGCTAGCATTGATTGGATCAATTTCTTATAAAGCAAAAATGCATAGAACCTTTCGCAGGAACAAACAGTCACAATTCACATTTGCATGATAGTATTACATGAACATACATGAATCCTAGTGTCAGGGTTGTCATATGGATTGATATCTGAGTCCCCACCCTACCTCATCCTCACAGAAAACCACACGGAGTCCCCATGCCTCCACAGAATGGAATCTCTATTTGATGTGCTCTTGTTTATATAAAATGATTGATGTCCAATGTTTCCATGTCAGTCGAACTTTAGGCTTGTCAAGCACCGACATTCGCATTTGACTCGCAGTGTTCAAGTGACAGATATTTTGTTACCTTGACATTATCAAGCTTGGTAATTGTTAATTAATTGCAAATCTTCATGCCTTTAAGCATGCAATTTAATCCTATCTATCATCAAAGGCTAAAAAATAAGTGGGGATGACCTCAACACCCATACCCACCACATACAAACAGAATCCTCATACCCACGGCAATCCTGTCTGTCGTACATTGTTTATTAAAATACGAATGTTCTGTTTTCGATGTAACAACATGCAACCTTTGAAACTGTATCCTTCACGTACATTTACTCATGACTGAAAGAAAGTTTTGCAGCTTTCAGTGTAATTTTTCAGTTCTCTTAGATGATTAAGAAAATAAAGCATATTTCGACCAAATTGTCACCAAATTCAAGCAAAATTCAGGTTTTCAAAAGAAACATTGAGCTCATTCTTAATCAACACCATAACTGACTGTAGCAATAGTTGTCAAATTGGTTAGCACGCCTACGTAAATTCTATCCTTTTCTTGTCAAATCATCGGATAGCAAAGAAAATATATTTAAATTTAAACGATTAGAGTATTTATGTCTTTCAGACCAAATGAATTTTGAATATCCGCGAAAAGTGTCTTTAATAAAATAGAGACTTGACTTAAGACGTTGGCGATTTGGTGGTGCATTGAAAATCTATACTGCTCCTATCCCTGGGGCTTTCATACCTTTACACTTTGCCATTTACGCTTTTGTCTGCAGAAGTTATTCACAAGAAATTGCAGTCTTGCATTACATGTTTAAAAATGGACGAATTGTCTCATCAACGGTCAGCTATGATATTAATCCGAACATGACATTTTCTCCATCAGGGTTTGTAACCGGATTCTCGAACATTAATTTGTGAGACACAAGTATCTCTCAATATCGATTGATCTACAACCAGTCATCGTCTGAGAAAAAATGATTACTACATTCCTTATAACGAATTCATGATTTTCACATTCTAAACTCATTAACAGCAACCTGGTCGTAGACGAATCAGTGTAGATATAACTCAGTGCTCCTATTCAACATAAACAGGATCATAAATCACGCTCTATTCGAAATATTCCCACTACTGCTGCGAAAATGTCAACATATTTAAAGCTATCGTCACGTAATTCACTCTGGCGTCGACTTCACAATATCAAACCTCCGTCTGATTGCAAAATAATCAATTTGTTTTATTGCTCAATGAGTTACACTCAAGGTTAATTGATAAATAATTGAGATTTTATCGACAGTGAATCAACTGAAAAATCAGTGATGGATGATTTGCAGAATTTGGCATTGGTCATCAAATCGTCAACATTACTGTTTATATCATCAAAGAAAACCGATGGTTAACTTATTATGAAGAGCAGCAATTAAAGTCGCCGTGCGAAGTAGAAATCGAATTGCCATCAAATCCTGGCATCCTTTCCGTCTACTCTGATAGCAAAACATCAGATAATATCCTTGAAAAACGTCAATGAAATATGCAGCTCTTCATGGACGGTTAAGTGAAAATGACTTTTGTTGAAAACACGTTTTGCGAAATCATCGAATTCAAAGATATTTCTTTCAAATTCTCTATTTTCTCCATTTAATGGCACAGCATCTCTTATGCATTCATTTCTACCGGTATAAGACGCTTAGGGATGGAGTCCACGGTTGAATCTGAGTCGAGTCCGCAGGTCAGGTTTGTCCGGGTGCAGCGCTCCGAGTACAGCGCTCCAGGTCCGCTTCGGTTCCAGCGCTCCAAGTCCTCTCCGGGTCCATGAACCCTCACTAGAAATTTTCTATTCTGTCGCTTTTTTGTAGCCCTTATAGTACATGGCCGCTCACTAACACATGTAAAATTATTGAAAGTTGCTATGAGGATTCTGGAGATTTGGATTTGTATGTATAAATTGTATGTGCAGCAAAGTGTGCACATGGCTTCTACATGGCTACAGGTCTATAATAAATTTGCAAGTAGGTCTAAGACTACATGTAATCTTATAATTATAGGCCTACTGAATATGATAAAGCTACACTACGCGTGGTAAGCAGTTAGAAATTGTCTATCTATAATCTTGCAGCGATGTAGAAATCATGATGCAAAATTTTACCGTATAGTATCTTTTAGTTTTGCCATTCGGTAACCATGCATTGCCTTGGTAGGCTGTAGCTACATGTTGGTCTAATGGTCTATGACGCATGCCTATATAGGCTACACGTAAGCTGGGTTATTGGCCTAGCCGACTAGGTCAAAAGCTCCGTTTACGTGTATAGGCATAAAGGCTACGTCGTGCGACTAGATCTACATGTAGTTATGTTTCCTATCAAAGCCCTGTATGGAGGCAAATGGCAAAACTAAAAGATGATATATCGTAATAATTTACACCAAGATTTCTAAGTCGCTGTCAATGATTGGTAACCTGCATGCTGCTGAGTTATAGCCTAAACAAGTAGCTACACGGTTTAATTTACGAAGTTAGTACCTATGCTATAATGAAATGGCATGCATCGCAAGCAGTCGGCTACAGTACTCTCAAACAGGAATGAGCATTGAATAAAGAGTGGCGTACGTTACAATATCACACTTCGCTGCCACAGAGCCATTAATTGACAAATTCTACGAAGAGATGGAGTGAACTAAATTTCTCACGCCTGTCAACTTCTATACAAAGAATCTGACGGATTGAGATCAACGAGAACACTTTAACGCAATGATCTGAATTCTTCGAATCTGAAGGATTCGTGGCGATCGGAGCATTTTGAAGGAATTTACAGCAATCTGCAAGCGCGCACGACTTTTTTCCTATCTCCGTAAGGTATTAAAAAATTCTTTTTGCCCACTCATTAAGTTCCTGCATGTGCCACCGTTTTGAATCAGTCAGCACTTCTAAAAAACAGAAAGACTTAATCTAATTCCGTGGTAGTACCTCTTGAGCAGACAGACTTGAGCCATGAACTTTTCCACTTCGCTACCAAAATGCGGCTCTTCATCAACTGAGATATCCAATTACCTAGATTGAGATCAGAAATATATCAATGGACCATTTTCTCAGAAATATACAGTACGAGTATATGAAATATGCAGTTAACATGACAAAAACCGCCACATTTTTATGCACATGTCGTAGAGAAAACGAATCAAACACATCTGCGCTAAAGCTAGAAATTGATGATAATAGAACAAAGGAGCAGCCTTTCCAACTCCAGCATTTGTAGAAGCTTTCATCCTAGGCGCAGCTAATTGTCATGTCATTGGAACCGTGGAGCCCTTTCACAAGCACAACGTACTGATGGTGAGCAGCAAATAGCACAGTATGTGTGTGATTATTACCGAAGGCTACAAAATATTGATTACGAAATGCTACGCGATGAAATTACGTAATATCGGCTATGCAGAACAATAGCATGACAAATGCCTTTATCAATGCTTCGTTTGCACCGCCTACCTGGCCGTGTGGACAAAGCACTTGTTCAGCTTTCTCGCTTACTTGTGTTCGAACCCTGGTGAGACGAGTTGTGGTCAAGAAGATGAGGTGTTGTCGTCCATTTAGTGTGTCACTGATTATAACTGCTATGACTGCTGATGTGTGATGGAAAGGACCCATTGACACGTTCGTATACAAGCGGCTCGTAGCTCAGTTGGTAGAGCCAGGTCTGGAAGTCGCGCACTTTTTGCGTGGCAATTTGATCTATCCTTGATTTCAATTCATGTTCTTGTTAATATCTATGTTAACAGGTGAATAGTATAAGTAATGGTAATGGGAGGGAAGACCATATCCAAGAAATTTTCAAAACCAAAGTATTCTCTCCCGAAGTATTGATTCCACAATAATTAAAAATTCGATGCAGTAGAAAAAAGCTTCACAATTCCCAACGTTTTGGGTCCTGACCTTTTCTCAAGGCAGTTAGCTATAAAAATTGAATAATGTATATTGCGGGCTGCCGTATTTTCGTAGTCACTGAGAAGTGGCAGCTGTAGGAGAGGCCGTGGAAGTGACGTGATTGCTTCCAAACACCTGAAGAAAATGTTAGCTCACTCATTACTATGAAGTCAATGGAATGCTGCTGTTTTTACAACTAAGATATCCTGTTAGCTGAATTACTTGCCGCTTCTCATTCCTCCTATAGTCTTAATGGACTGAATATCCGTCAATGCCGGCGATATGAAAAACTAGTCAAATATCCTAATAAAAAAGGAGCTTCTTGATATATAAGTAAAAAGAGTGATTCTTGCAAGTCAATCAGTAGAGTCGATATGAAGACAATCATTCGCATTCCCATATATATTGGCCTACAAGAAAATGAACAGAAAGATAAAAATGATAAATTTTCGCTTTTTCACACGAAGAAGAATGAATATCGATACCTTTCATATCTACACCAGCCAGCAGAATGCGATCATGTGACTTGAATAGAGTAGGTGAAGCCGTTTCTTTCTCATAAGACGAACACAATAATATAACGATATCTTTTTCACATAAATTTTCTGTCCATTCACATGAATCGTTTTTCCATTCAAATATTGTATCCAGGTATGTAAACATAGACATTGAAACTTGGAAACTTGATACTTTATACAATTTCAACGGAGTGTAACATGTCATGAGCATGTACAGATTTATCTTGTAGCAATATCATTCGATGATCAACGGTTGAATTAACTCATATTTTTAAAGTGTAACGCCGAATCCTTCATGTTTTAATGGAATGTTATGAATCCTTCAAATTCAAAGTATAGCTTAAACGTGGCACTGACAATGTTGGAAATAGGTGGAGAACGGTCGACATTTTCACACAGCCTGTCCGCTTGAAGAATGGTCATTAGGGTGAAAAAATCAAAATCCTTTAAACAAGGGAATGTATGATTTTATAACTTACAGAGCGCTTTTAATGGTTTCCGTCATGTTTGTAATTTTGAGTAACATAGATGCTGGTATAACACCGTAACTCCAAATGAATGCTAACACCGTATTTTCCCGGTGGCTGCTCGTCTGATCAGGAACACAAGTCAGCAGGAACCTAGGCAAGTGTTTTATCCACACGGCTATCCAAGCGGTACTCAACTACAACCGTTAGCTGAAACGTGTTTGTGACTTTGTGTCTAGGTCTTTGAGCCCATTGAAATGCTATGATAAATAATGTGAGAATAAGAATTTGCATGTGATTTTAAGAAGGGCCTGCGCTGTTAACTGCACATTAAGGGGGACCCCACCCTGATATCACCTGTAAAATACTGAAGCATTTCAAGCCGTGAACGAAAAATTGGCTCTGTTACAATTCTGCATGAACAGATGAAGGATAAGAATTAGTTAACAGTGACCGACGCAGAAATTTGCTTTCTGAAGAGGTATCAAACTTATAAATAAAGAATAGGCTAGCAAGACTCACTGGGGCGCGGCGGATCATCGCAGCGATAAAAGAAAGCTAATAAAAACGTCGAGACAAAAGTTTCAAGGAAGTTGAAGTGAAAGAATGAAATTTAAATTGTGTAGCATAGATTATTTATGAAAAGTACATTTAAATGTTGAATTTTGATGTTTTTAAATATGCTAAATATTTTTTAATGTTGATTTGACACCAAGGGTCTGTCGCGGTACATTAAATATCTAAAGAAAATGACAACTATTAAGTCAATACCCCGACCGCACTCGCCCGACCTAGGAATCGAACCGAAGTCCGCGGTGGAGACGAGCTGATATGCTGTCTCGCTACAACATGAATTCTGTCAATAAAAACATGACAATAAGCTGTCGATATCACTTGGAGATGACTTCTGCCTTCACTCCCATTCCTTTTGAACCGTCAGCGTGGCCTAGTGAAGAAGGTGCGAGCTCGTCTCCACCGCGGACTTTGGTTCGATTCCTAGGTCAGGCGAGTGCGGTCGGGGAATCAAGGGTGTTGGTGTCTTGTATTGACTTAATAATTATCATTCTCTTTAGATATTCAATGCTGACTTGATGCTCCAAAAGAATTTAATCTTCCAAATACCGATTGACCCTCACGTCCCTTCACATTCATCAAAACTTTTACGATCTCTATTGTCAATTAGTTCATTGCTGTCTCACTGATTTGAGTATGTGAAAGACAGTTTCTGATATTAATAACATGACCTGATGATTAAGAGATTAATATAAAGCACAAATCAATTAAATCACTGCATATGAGTAGGTTGTGTCCTCGAAAAACTCGAGTTGAACTTAGATATTCGCTATCAGAACGACATGTTTGCTTGCTCAGCATAAAAATTCATTTCCCAAGATTGTAAATTCGACGTAAATAAGCCATAGATTAGATTCGTGGACTGACTGATAATTATCTTCATCATGCAATTACAGGAATGATCGTTTCCACGTCAAGACAAATTTCCTTCATATTTCTTCAGAGGTCGATAAATTCATTCGCCATGAATTATAACAGTCCTTAGTCAAAATGCAGCCGAATTAGACTCAGTGATTCCTTTCGCATCGTTTCTTGAGACATCGACTTTCCGAGTTATTCAATAAACAATGTCATGAACTTTTGGCTACCAAAAACTCAGAAGTCCAATGAAAAACGTATTTTTCTAGCCATTTTTCATCGCTGTAATGCGGAGTACGAATAGACAGGAAATGAGAACCATTAAAATTTTTTCGGTGATTGTCTGATATTATTCAAGTGTTTTATCAGCTCGAAATTCAATTCATCTCATACTCTATCTGCCCTTGTTCATGCATGAGTAAATGATGCGGAGAGCCATGCCGTCCTACAATTTATTTCTGCGAAATCAATGATATAGTTTCAATTATCATGAAACTTAAGGGGAAATCGAATCTGAAACGGCGCAAAAATTTTCAAGACTTAAATAGTTACTGATACTTGGAATGACATTTATCCTCAACGAATGATAGACAAATTTTGAAATTTTTAGATGAAATTTTAGTGAACAATCATTATGAAGAAGGAATGCTGAGGGCATCTGTTCAGAAAAATAATCTCTGTTAAGTGTAAGTGTAGGTACATTCCATCCTAGTTGATCTGAACAGTTCCAATGGAGCTGATTTATATGAAAACTCAGAGAACAGAAAGGTCGATCGTCTCTTAAGGCAAGGTGAACTGTAATAGGAAAATGTAGGATATAGTTAATATCACAAAGGATTCCTTGAAGGCTGATATCCAACTAACTTCCGTCTTCAAGTAATGTCAAGCCTCGTTTCTTTCTTTAACTCCAAAGTGCTCCAGTCGCTAAACATATGTGTAGAAAAAAATTAAATAAATATGCCTATCATTTATGCTTATTTAGCACATTATGCGAACTTCCATGTAGCAGAGTTGCATGCACTCTCTTGATTTTGTACAGACTGCATCCATTTTAAAAGCTCCCTCCGACCAAGTTTTGAACCACACGCATTTAGTCTCCCGGACGCAGTCCTTCACAAGGCCACCTGCCGATCAAGAAATATGTTATGCCTACTGGATTCATGCGCATATGCATGTACAGCTTTCAGCATATTGCGTGGTTTATGTAATTTTTCTAATAGTGAGTAAAACTTAGCCATCAAGTGCCATGTGGAAACTACTCAAGAAGATATCTGCTTTGCCGCTATCAAATAATCAAGCTGAAATCTGAAGATATTATGAGCAAGACCATGATTTGAAGATAAGAAGTTGATAAGTAATTTGAACATCACACTGGAATAGAAATTGCGTGTTGCAAAACAATCATGCAGGATTAAGATGCAAAGATTTATATTTATTCACTACATCAGATTTAAGCGAAGAATTTGGAGGATTAAGAAGATAATAACAGCAATAATGTATGAGGTTAATTAAAGAATTCCACTCTATCAATTATTGCATTTTGTTTAAACCAAGAGAAAAATGTGATTACGAGTATATGTGGCATAAATGGAATGCTAGATAAACTAATATGACTGCATAAAATCACTTCATAACTGCTTTCAAACTTCCACACGAATAGCAAAGTGTTATGAAGCATTACGACGCTCCATTTAAAGGAGAAGACTTTTGAATAGCTTTTATTTGCTCACTGCATACAGAGCATACAGAATCGGTGAACATTACAAAACGCGACAAGACAAAATGCTTTAAAAAGAATAAAAAGAATGCTAAGATCAGTGTAAAAGCTGTTTAGGAGCTATTTTTTAAGACCTGATAAATGAGTTATTTAAACGACACGTTTTTGCATGAGGAAACAATTCATATGACCGACGAGCGGAAACATTGCGAACAGAACGTAAGCGAAACAACGCACGGTAAGGGTGACACTAATCATTAACGACATGTCTGGAAAGGTTTATCACAAGATCTATGTGTTTCTGTGTATATGCTTATTAAAAGTGAATCGTCACAGGAATGAAAAAATGTTAATTATTTATTCTCAACCAGTTTTAGTTGACAACAAGATGACAGAAATTGACTTATCTTCATCAGGGGTGGCATCATCCAGAGACCGATGCCATGAAGCCTGCTTGCGCCTGTTGATTAAGGAGTCCGTCATCTCACAACCGCTGAATCAAGTCTAGTATAACGATCACGCACCGACCACTCAGATCACTTGCTAGCGCCATGGTGGCAATGTATTCTCTACCAGTTCCACCAATCCTGCAGTTTGGAGTGCGCAGCGAACCCTCCCGGTCATGAACTCCCACGTGGCATGTGTGTCCAGCCCAACCGACTGTGTACACTGTACAGGTGTTGGTCAGTTAACCGCCTGCATGTGAGCTTGGGGCCTCCCGCTGCCTCAATTGCGCCCCTGTGGTCGCTCTCAAACAGTCCAACATGCACTAAATTGTAACCAAATGGGACCTCCTTGTCCTATCACCGATCTCGACAATCGCCGCCTTATTTCATACATAACAAACTGTAAATCTTGACTTACAATATAAAAATAAAGGAGCAGTATCATAAAAAAGGAAGTGAAGAAGTTAAAGGACATCAAATTTATACAATTTTAAACCACGCACAGTTAACAATGTATTAAATATTAGAACTAGCCAATCCAAGAGAAAACATGAAGATAGAAATCGGAAGAATCATACGGATGAATGTTGGAGATTTATCGTTGATATTCGGAGCAAATGCTCATCAATTGACTTATGAATTTCAGTTCTTCTACTTTTCGTTGTTGATCATTTCTTTCAATATGGTCACCAGGCCTGTGATTAGCCTATGAGAAAAATTGAGGATTTTCCTTGAAAAATTTGAGGAATGGAAACGGAGCCTAATATGGTAATTGCAAAAAAGCTCCAAATTTTAGCATGGATTTTGGGCCAAACTTCAAGTCATGAAGGTCGAAGAAGGCAACCCCAGGGTTGACCACACCACACTTTTTAAAGTTGTGCATATTACAAAGGGATATTGGCCTGGTCATAATCATTTCCCGCGTTGTTACGAATTTAATTTGTAGAATTCCATGGTCGAACAGAGGATGTCAGATCAAGCTGCTGATATCGCTGTGCTTCGCACTATCATCGCCAATTCAATTATGCTTGTCGGAATTCTAAACTGCAATTTTGTGAATGTAAGATATATCCTAAATACAGGCATCTGGGGATATTGTGACGATTAATTTTCACAGATTTTAGGCAAATTTTGGGAGGAGAGTAACCCATAACTAAAAAAAGATCAAAACCGTTGACGGAATGCATTGCTTGTGGCTTAAAAAAATTCAGTATTATAAAGGATACGCCACATTACACACTAATATATTAATATTATTTTTTTACTGCATAAGTTTTGGTGGCTCTTGTTTAACTGTCAGCGTTTGATCATATCGCTCAAATCTACATTCAAATGAACATGAATTCTCTCAGACGACACAAATCAACTGTTAGGAACAGGATTGCCAGCTAAGTCGTTGGTCTCATCTAGGCAAAGAGTGAAAAATTATCACCTCTATTCGCATGAAGTTCCGCTGAGATATTGACATCCACATCTTGCAATATACCCACGTTGAAAATCTACCAACCCACTAATATGTGGTTTGAATGTCTTCATTAATCTAAGTTCGCATACAACGATAAACGATGTGTGCATCACTTTCACACCAACCTGTGTTCAGATGTCGGTCTGCAAACCCTGGAAAACGTAGCTGCAGACTCATGGGATAGCACAGCCTCATAAGCTTTTAACTCCCACACACTAGTGACCAGGAGGGATATAGACACTACATTTACAGACCATCCGCTTTACCCCATCGGATGTGTTCATATTCAGCGGAAATATAATAGAAGAGAATGAGTAAAGCAAAAGCTTCAGTCGATAAGAGCATTGAAATCCAAGTGGGCTAGGCTACCTATACGTTATCACATAATGGATATAGAAGATCGAAATCCTAAAGTTCTTTAAGTTTATTTGGCAACCCTGTAGTCGCAGAAACATAATGAAGGCTGTGAAGCAGGTCAAGATAATTAATGAAAATAATTGAATGAGCATTTTATTGTTGGAATTCTCCACAATATTGTGATGTTGGAAGCAAAAATTGATTGCAGTGTTCAAATAAACAATTTCTGTAGGTTGATCGCAGTGTTTCACTCATTAAATACGTGAAAGTGTTGCACTAAGGAGTTCGACAGACAACAACTTCAGACATCTCTGCATAGCAAAATACGTCCGGACGAACCCAAACATCTGCAGCCACGTAGCTTCCAGAAATGAAAATGACGTGAAATAAGAGCACGTTATAAATCATAATTGTTCAAGCTCAGCAGTCAGAATGTAGGATACATGTTATAGGATTCTATCTCAGCTTCTTGATTGGAGGTTTACATATCATCGCCATTCGCCAAAAAACAATACATGTATTATCCTACATTTAGTCTGAAATGTGTCACATTTGAGGAATTTCTCTTAGTTAAGCTATATTTAAGGAATCTGAGGAATTTGAGGCGTAATCACAGGCCTGGGTCACATTAAAATCTTCTAGGTGTTGAAGTTCTAAACAATACCGGCCTTTCTTCATTTCCATGGCAATGTCAATACCTTTCCTTCCAAGTTCTTTGAGCTTCTCATAAACAAAAAAGTTTAAATTGCGACCACAAATCATGCTTGATGATGAGTATTTGTTTTTTCCAATCTGTCGCCGGAAGTCGTTTATGAGAATTTCATTTTCTCAATGTACTAGAGACAAGAGTAGTCTATTTTTAGACAATTTTAGAGGCACCATGGGGGTGGATACAGAAATAAGAGTGTGCAAACATGATTGCAAGTAAAATCAACAGAGGAAATAGCGAACATAATAATTCTACTGAAAACAATCTTCTCTTGAATGCTGTTAAGGAATATATAATACAGTTGATAATGTTCTTGTATTAATAAAGGTGGCACAATAGGAAATAAGTTGTCATATACCAAAGCAATCGACGAAGATACTGACATGAAGTAAAACAAAATCATCCCTTTGAAGAATACATTCTGCATCGACTAAGAGGGAACATCATTTTTCATATTTCATTCAAACATGTCACGATTAAAGACAATACATCACAGATTGTAAGACTTGATTTACTGAAGCAAACGCTTAATTCTCATGAGAGTTATCATTATCGTAGAAGGTTAACTGATGAACACCGCTCGTCAGAAAACTTAAGCTTCGACTCTAGCCGATCTCACCGCAATGCACTTTTGTCACTGATTCGATGAAGAACCATTTCGGGCAACTCTGTGCCGCTTTCCAGTTCCTAATCGATGACTCTAATAAAGTAACGAAGGGCCCTTGCAGGATCAGGTGAATGGTCTGAGGGTCGGTGATCTAAGGATTGGAGAGCATGATCTGGTCAGAATCCTGTAAACCAGTTAAGACAAGAGCAAGTACAAATACTTCTTCGTAACGCGATTGGCAGTTTCTGTGCCATAAACATTTGTTCAGTGACTTTGTGATTACACTGAAACATTTAGATAAATGTTCACATTTGCAATAGAGCTCTTCAAATTGTAAATTCAATTTAAGATACTTCGGAAGTGGTTAAAATCGTTTTAGTATCAAAACAGGAGAATGCATGGTATTTCATAGGGAAATAACAAAAAATAAATAACTAAATACACAATAATAACAAAATCAAAAAATAATAGATAATGAATGGTAATTTCAAGGGAAATTAACTAAATGGGTAAAGGAAAAAATTCCGTAAAGGAATGCCCTCCCACACAGATCACGTCATGCTTGGTTCTTAGGGTACCCTCCTAGGAAGTCAGAAGGTTTGACAAGTTACGACCGTTTAGTGTCTGCCGGTGGAAGCGCACCACCTGCCCTTTTAAGGGCATAGGTTATGCAGCACATGTATATGTGCTACATAGGAATTCTCAGCTTCGATATGCACTTTTACAGTCCACAATTTTCAAGTCAAACTCCATCTTATTGTCTCATTTTCATAGTATCAAATGCCTCTCTTTAAACGACAAAAACTTGAAACTCGTAAAACAACAAACTGGATAATCCGTGTAACACTGAACACAAAACAGGGTGTCCGCGCAAAATTGAATGAAAATTTCCAGGTTTTTTCCACGGAAATTTAACAAAACAATTCAGTTAAATTTGAACGAAAAATGGCTCTCTGCAAGGAAATTTCACTCAAATTCATGTGTCAAATTTAAAGGAAAATTCCGGGGAAAATCTACCCCAAAGTTCTATATGCCTAAGGAGTTTGCATACCCTGAAATTCATATTACTAGCGAAAAATGATTGAAAGGTGGTGTAAAACTGGTTGAACTTTTTAAGGTGCAGGTGATTCAAAATAAAAAATGTCAATATAGTACATGCAAAAGTATGTATCAGGCTACATTATGTTTCTAAGATAATGAGAATATAATCGATCGCAACAAATTTAAAGCGAGCGGAATGGGGAGAACAAAATGGAATAAGAGTACAACAATCAATTACAAAAGATATATGACGCAACAATGAAAGTCTTCATGATTCATCGAGAGGTCGATATGTCTTTGAATCATTGATATCACTGACCATAGGTTTTTTCATTTCAATATTTTGAATGAATTCGTATGTAATAAATCGGCTGAGAAATGACGAAACAAGGCTTTCGAAGTCTTTAGTCTCAAAATGTCAAGGTGTATTCCAGGATTTCTAGGTTTTCCAGGGAGCGCGGACACCCTCGTAAAAGTAACAATGAACCAACCGTTTTACCTATTTCACTATGCAAATCTTCCTATTTTCTGCCTTTTTTGTGTTTTCCTATTTTTACACCGCAATATTTTGATACAAATTCTACATGTACTATTGTACGAGGGGCGTACCAAAAGTTCGTGACGTCTGTCTCTCCCATCTATATACGTCTGTTTTGATGCAAATGCATATATAGATATTATTTTTCATAGTTCTGACAATTGCTATTCATAGGAAAAACATCTTGCTTCCATATATACAAATATTTATTGACATCATTAAAACAATTTCAATGCACTTTTTCCATCTCTTCTCAAGTTTCTTTACTCCTCCTTCAAACCACTCCGGTGGAAATCTGGCGACTGAAGCTTTCAGTGCTCTCTTGATTTCCCTTTCGCCATTAAATCGGACACCCCTGAGTGGCTCCTTCATTGGACCGAAGAGATGAAAGTCACTGGGAGCCAAGTCAGGGGAATACGGTGGGTGAGGAAGAAGCTGCCACTTCAGCTGCTTGATTGTCATCGTCGTCTTCGCCGTGTGGACCCATGCGTTGTCTTGTAGAAATAGGGGACGTCGCTTTCCAGGTCTCTTCTCTGGAAGAAGCTTGTGTACAATCTGCAAGAGACTACTGTAATACTCGGCGTTGATGCAGGAGGGCAGTAGTCAACATGAATCACACCTTCGCAATCCCAAAAGACTGTCATGCTGTCTTGGCGTGAACCCGATACGTTCTTACATGCAGACAGAAGCACTTTGGACAACTCAAGGCGGTCATGAACGATGTGAAGAGTCCCACGCGACAGACCGGACTTCTCCGAGGCGTCTGTCCGACTGGATCACCCGCCAAACCAGCTCCTCATTTTTCAATGGATGGACGGACACAGCGCTCATCGTCCTCCAAGGACTTCCGCCCTTCTGAGAACCGACTAAACCACTTGCTAATGGTTGCTCTTGCTGCAGCATCGTCTCCGAAGGCTGTTTTCAATCGTTCAGCTGATCGGGTTGGTGCTTCACCTTCCTTGAAAAGAAATAACAGAATGACTCTCCAGTCACGATTTGTGAAGTCCGTCATGCTGGCAGAGGTAAAATTAGTTCAACAGTTATCGGCTTCAGTTCGTGTCTTTATAGGTTGCCGATCAACTGACTATAACTCACAGGCAATGTACATGATTGATACAACATGACAACAATCAATGATCAAAGAAAGCTGTCAAACTAAAGCCATAGAAATCAAACGTCACGAACTTTTGGTATGCCCCTCGTAAATGCAGATAGCTTAACACATCAAGTGTTGCATTATATTTTCTTGATTTATATAATTTATCATTTTGTATTCAAATAAACGTGAAATGAATGAATGGAGAAAACGCAACGAAGGGATATTTTTATCATAATTTGTTAATCTACTTTCACTTTCGAGTTCGTGTGTAGGACAAAAGAGAAAAGCATGTGAAGTAATCCATCACCTAATGTCAAATCACGTAATTGAGGCTTCAATTCGATCATCATAAGACGCCTTCCTGTTAACAACGATTAAAGTTTTTAATTATCGTTCATGAACTTTGGATAAATTCCTAATAAACTCTCGAAATGCTTCTATTTGTGAGAGGTGTTTTTTCTGCAAGACATTATGATAATAACATTGAAATTATTTCGAATTGCAGGTCGTTTCAAAATCAATAAATTGTCGAATTTTCGTGATTGAACGTCGCGAATGTCTTCATCTTCGGAGATCGGTTTTGTGTTCTTAGTTGATGCAAAACAAAAAGCGAGGCAGTTCTTACGGGAGGACTGAGTTCAATAGAGATGGGAGAGGTGAAGAATTTTCGAATGTCTCGCTTCAACTGTGTTACGTGGCCGCAAGAAACTTATCTACAACGAGTGACAAATGTTAACTTAAATTTCTTAGAAAAATTACATTTTAATCAATTTATCAATAAAGTACTGTATAAAAACAAATTTTCGAATTTCGCGAGCGCGAGTGTCCGTTGTAAGACATTGCAAGATACGTACTGTAGACAATCCTTAATTAAGTCAAGTTAAGTGACGTCAGAGCACTGTCTACATACCCCGACTAGTCAGTATTTTTATTTACATTTAAATAATAATAATAATAAACGTTTTTATTTCATAATGAAAATCACATCGTTACAAGTCACAGGTTGCGAATAATTTCACGTAGATCTGTAGATCTCACGTAAATATGTAGATCCTATCAGCATGAATAAAGTACCAATAAATAAGGCACAAATATGAATAGAAGCCTACTGCGTGATGTCTATGCGAGCGTCAGATGATTGCACGACTGGATACAGGGGTTTTGATTCTTAGAAATCCTGCTGATATGGAGTTTGCTATCGCCACCCCACCTATTTTACCGACGGTGTATGAGAATTCCTAGTCGGCGCTTTTTGTACGCAAATAGTGTACGACCATGAACTCGCGAAAGTAAGTTGCCCAAGTTAGTCCAGGAATCAACAGTTGCAAAAATAGAATGCCGAGAAAATGCATTGTTCTACAATAAACTACGTAGGTTGGAGCAAGTGCTTGCAAGTCTATGCTTTCTAATAATAATAGACAAACTCGAACTGCTATCGAAAAATCTCCAATAATATCAGTGAAGAATGACACTCAAACTGCATATCAATCTTCCGGAAGAAATTCTGAGAATGAAGTGGACCCATTATTTATTTTGAAAACATTGGGTCATCATATCAACTTTCCAGCGTCGATTTAAATATTTATTCCATCAGCTATCATCACAACGGTGATAAAAGTCCTTGACATGCTTGATCTAATTTTCGAAGTATATTATTCCGTACAAGCGCAGTTTGAACTTCCGAAACTAGCGTCGCATTGCTATACATGTTTTCAAAAACTAGTAAAAAAAGAAATATATGTCTTAACATTTTATGTAGAAGATTTCATAACTCAGCTATCACATTTCTTCAATTATTCGAGAGACAATTGCTTGAGAAAATAATTCATCGTGTTGCTAGGCAGGAAACACGGTGTACGAAAAAGTTCAAAACAACACTATTTTTAAAATACCGGTATATAATTATATTTTCGAACATTTGTTTCAAATGAGACAATGGCTGTGTTTACTTGCCCTTTGCTTTCAATTAAGATGTAGTACGTTCTACAGCAAGCTTTGCGTGCTAAAAAATTAAGTACATAGAATTCATTTCTGAATCATTTACAATTGCCAGCCATAAAAGTCAAAATATAAATAGATAATGGATATTCAGCAGCATTTAAGTATTTGATAATTTATGAGAAACAACCAAGCTGCTGAGAAGATGTCTACTGATGCAACTAAGTTCATAATTTGCAAAAAACCCCAAATTTTCACCGTATGACCGTCTTATCAAGACAGATATTACATAAATAAATATGCATAGTTTATACTCAAAAGGACAGAAGGCACGGAGCCTTTCTTCCATGTGGCCAAAGTTGTTTTTTATCCTCCTTTTGTGCTAAGTGTTTAGCAAGAATGCAGAGTGCACCTATTTTAAAAGTCTAAGGTTTGAACCCAACCAAGGTCTCCAGGACGCAGAGTTAGCACTCTACCACAAGGCTACAGCGACGGTAATGAAAAGAAATCTTTAGAAGATCTCCGTGAATGACTTGAATTATTGAGTATGATGACATAAAATATCAGATATTGCAAGATGAATGTTTGCTACTGAGTGCACTCTTCGTGACTGTTGCTGACGGATAATAGGATAATAATCAGAGATTCTTTAAGTCTTAAATTAATGTTATCTTGAGCTCTATCAGTTACACCAAAATTATCTTTACAATGTTCTAAATATACAATGTGCACGGACGATTGATTTTACATGAGATGCTCGCTGATAAATGTATGAAGAAATCACACAGCACTGCCGATACAGAATTCGTCACATTTAGCAAAGCTGATTCTAATAATGTCATTTCTTTAGAACACGTTCCGCTATTTTGTTCAAAAGTAAAAAAAATCACATAAATTATCAAATGCTTTAATAATGCTGCTTAAGATTATTTATCAACGATCGTGATTTAAAATGAACATGACTAACTCCTATACCAGCACAAATGGCTGCACAGACTTATGTGTAAATTATTATAATAATACAATTGTTCAATTTTGTTAATACGAAACACTAAATCAATTCGGTGGCCACAAATACGTTAATTGAAGCAGATAAATTCTTAAGCATTATCTTCAACAAGGGCTATTACTCACCACATGTTAGTCACCACAACTTAGTTTGCAATAAAAATATTCGGCTGTATAAAAGCAAGCTAAAAAAGTACAAGGGAGAAATGAGCTAATTTGATTCCGATGCACATGTAGGCCTATGAAACTTAGGATTTTTTAGTCGGCTACACTTGCAAGCATCCGGTGATTGTCGTAAGCATCAATATCACTATCGGCTGGTGATAAGTAGTAGAATTCTCAAGCCAATCAATTTTACAAAATCATCATCTGAAATATCTTGAATTGTTGAGTAATATATCTCATCCAAATTGCTGATTCATTCTCTCACTGTCTTCTTCCTATTCACGAGTTTTGATTTAGGCATGCCAACACAACAAGAATTGGTTGCTCCCAAATTAAGATTTCAACTTAATAGTTCGAAACATAATAAAGTGATGATGTCCGTTGGCTATTTCTAAATCAGAAATCTTCACCGAATTCTTATTGTACTCAAAGTCTCCAAACTCAATCGAAATATGCTAAGAACTCAATTAAGCGTTGACGTCAAAATACGCTCAAGAAATACCAAATTCTCTTTCTCCAGTTAAAGAGGGAAGTTGCAAACAATAAATTGAAACATGCAACATGTGCAGAGAGATAAAAACAGGTTCAATAGAATTGATAAACTCACAATTTGGAAAGGGGGAACATTTGGACAGGCAGCATGCATTAAACAGCAAAAAATTGATAACGTAGAATTTCATTATTTGATAAAAAGAATTTGATTTGAATACATCTTCCTCAAAATTCCATTTGAAATGCAATGAAGCAAATTTCTCGTGCTCAAATACATTTTTCTCGTAAACTATCTTTCATTTAAGTGAAATTACACTTAACATTAGCTTAATAAAAAGTAGTTATGAAGAATACCCGACCGATTGATTGCGTGAGAGAATATTTCTGCTGTCTTTGGAAAGAAAACGATGAAATAGGTCGTAGGCCTACATGTAACTGTTTTCGTATTCCTTTTCAGATGAGAAATCATTTGTAAAACATCATAATCAGCAGCCTGAAGCATAAAGATGAAATATTTTGTTTAAATGCAAAACATTGTCTTTTTATTCAAAACATCAGTGATACAGAAGTCACAGGATAAATCTCACGTTTGTGAAAAAGGACTGCCATAGGAATTTCAACAAGAAAACTTTCAGAAATCGAATACAATCAATTTTCTGATGTCTTGTAGTGTTGTAGATTCCAATGCATTGTATCTGTGCATGAATCTTGATGTTTGAGTGCGTGAAAATATTGTAGAAGAATCTATTTGACCCGGAAATGATGATGATATAAGAGAAGTGGGAAACTTGAAACAAGTTCTTGGAAAGTTTTTTTATCACCTCCGTCTTCATATTTCCAGCTCCCTACCTATCAGCCTCGCCATCTAGTTGATAAGCATATGCTAAAAAACTGATTCCATAGAAGCATTCAAATCACTAGTCTGCATGCATCATCTCGCTTACCACGCTTACATCGTTGGCCATCGCTTACGTAGACCGGCGCTGTGGCCTTATGGTAGAGTGCTCGCTCCGCGTCCGGAAGACCTTGGTTCAAGCCTTGGTCGGGTCAAACTTAAGACTTTTAAAATAGATGCACTACGCATTCTTGCTATAAACATAGAGCGCATAAAGAATGAGAACGGATAAATGACAACTCGGCCAGGAAGAAAGGCGCCATTCCTAATGTGCTTCCGAGTATAAACAAGGTTCATTTACTACTACTATATTTACCTCACGCATTAAGTTTTAAAACCTCTATTGGAAAAATGCGGTTTGGCAGAATCGACACCGGTTAATTTAGAGTTAAGGGTGTTTTCAAGACCGATAACGATAACGATGGAATCGGCGGAAAAAAGTCGACGGAATGTTAGAATACGACCGTAATCAAGTTGAAGATGAAATCCGATCAACCTCTTTTTTAGGTGTAATTCAATCTCTTCAGTACTGTGCAATTGAATGTCTCCACAACAGATCACTTTTCAATTGTGTAATGATCATGAGCTACCGCAGGTTCGATAGCTTGCTTCATTTGCCTTGCAATATTTTTTCAGAGAAAATTCACCGATATTTGGGAATTGTAGAATCGGTTTTCGGTAGTGCGTTGAACAGCAAAATACCGATATTGCAACCCTAGTGCTTTTTCGGTGTGTGGAAGTAAGCGTCGTATTTTCTTAGCAATCCTTGTAAAATATCTGAATATTACTGAATGCAAATGGTATTATCGGTTGTCGCGCACAATTAGGGTTCCACATGTATAATAAATTCTGTCTTCTCTGAGTATCCGCCTCACTGACGCGGCAAATCGCTAGTTTGAAATGATTGAATTGAAGAGAATGAATACAGAATATAACATGTGAATGACGTCAGTGCTGATGCTTATTTCCAGTATGAATAAATCCAGGGCCCTGAGTTCAAGGTCAGCAATCGATGATTATCGAAAAGGATATGTGACAGGAATCATCGCAATTTTATCCAGTTACAATGATGATCTACAAGACGATGTCTTGATGGCATTAAACTCTCTCCCATTCAAAGAAAGCACGGAGGAAATAACATTAAGATCCAATAATTCATCTAAATTTGCTGCAAGATGTTAAGATGCTTTCCTGCAAAGCTCGCTAAATCAACGGGAACTCCAAAGTACAGTATATATCATGCAGGTATTGTGTACGGTGAAGTCTAATTATCGGCTATTCTCCGAAACACCTGCAAATCGACATCTCAGCTATCGAGCGTAACATCTCTATGTTTGATTAGCATGAATGACAGTGAGCAAGGTCTAATATGAAATCGATTGATGGGAAAACACTTGAAGATATCCATAGCAAATCGTTTGGTAAAAGCAAACTTAGTATCCATCATTAATGTTATCGTGATATGCCTCTCAGCTTGACATATTCGACACGTCTCATCACTTGTCAAGCATTCCTTTCAATCCAAGCCGGATTTGATGCGACAACCTGATTTTGCTCTCTAGGTAACAATCTAATGACGTCTGATAAAATTATCAAGGAGATTCATTCAGTAATTTGCAATGTGTTTTCTTTCCTATGCAAGCTGAAAGTCAGCAATTTTAAGAATGTTAAATCCATCGAACATGCTATTATGATTAGGAATCGTCCGAGACAGGAGTCTAGGCCATCATCGGTGAGTGATTGAAAACAAAGATCCTTCTGTGTCCAGTGAATGATTGAAAACAAGGTTCAGATCTTTCTCTGCCAGGTGAATGATTAAAAACAAGGTTCTTTCTGGGTCCAGGTGAATTATTGAAAACAAAAATCTTTCTGTGTCCAGTGAATGATTGAAAACAAGGTCCAAATCTTTCTGGGTCAAGGTGAATTATTGAAAACAAAGATCTTTCTGTGTCCAGTGAATGATTGAAAACAAGGTCCAAATCTTTCTGTGCCCGGTGAATGATTGAAAACAAGGTCCAGATCTTTCTCTGCCCAGTGAATGATTGCAAACAAGGTCCGGATCTTTCTCTGCCCGGTGAATGATTGAAAACAAAGATCCTTTTGTCTCCGCTGAACGATTGAAAACAAAGATCCTTTTGTGTCCAGTGAATGATTGAAAACAAGGTCCAGATCTTTCTCTGCCCGGTTAATGAATGAAAACAAAGATCTTTCTGTGCCCAGTGAATGATTGAAAACAAAGATTTTTCTGTGCCCGGTGAATGATTGAAAGCAAGGTTCAGATCTTTCTCTGCCAGGTGAATGATTGAAAAGAAAGATCTTTCTGTGCCCGGTGAATGATTGAAAACAAAGATCTTTCTGTGCCCGGTGAATGATTGAAAACAAAGATCTTTCTCTGTCCGGTGAATAATTGAAAACAAGGTCCAGATCTTTCTATGCCCGGTGAATGATTGAAAACAAGGTTCAAATCTTTCTATGACCGGTGAATGATTGAAAACAAAGATCTTTCTCTGTCCGGTGAATAATTGAAAACAAGGTTCAAATCTTTCTGTGCCCAGTGAATGATTGAAAACAAAGATCTTTCTGTGTCCAGTGAATGATTGAAAACAAGGTCCAAATCTTTCTGGGTCAAGGTGAATTATTGAAAACAAAGATCTTTCTGTGTCCAGTGAATGATTGAAAACAAGGTCCAAATCTTTCTGTGCCCGGTGAATGATTGAAAACAAGGTCCAGATCTTTCTCTGCCCAGTGAATGATTGCAAACAAGGTCCGGATCTTTCTCTGCCCGGTGAATGATTGAAAACAAAGATCCTTTTGTCTCCGCTGAACGATTGAAAACAAAGATCCTTTTGTGTCCAGTGAATGATTGAAAACAAGGTCCAGATCTTTCTCTGCCCGGTTAATGAATGAAAACAAAGATCTTTCTGTGCCCAGTGAATGATTGAAAACAAAGATTTTTCTGTGCCCGGTGAATGATTGAAAGCAAGGTTCAGATCTTTCTCTGCCAGGTGAATGATTGAAAAGAAAGATCTTTCTGTGCCCGGTGAATGATTGAAAACAAAGATCTTTCTGTGCCCGGTGAATGATTGAAAACAAAGATCTTTCTCTGTCCGGTGAATAATTGAAAACAAGGTCCAGATCTTTCTATGCCCGGTGAATGATTGAAAACAAGGTTCAAATCTTTCTATGACCGGTGAATGATTGAAAACAAAGATCTTTCTCTGTCCGGTGAATAATTGAAAACAAGGTTCAAATCTTTCTGTGCCCAGTGAATGATTGAAAACAAAGATCTTTCTGTGTCCAGTGAATGATTGAAAACAAGGTCCAAATCTTTCTGGGTCAAGGTGAATTATTGAAAACAAAGATCTTTCTGTGTCCAGTGAATGATTGAAAACAAGGTCCAAATCTTTCTGTGCCCGGTGAATGATTGAAAACAAGGTCCAGATCTTTCTCTGCCCAGTGAATGATTGCAAACAAGGTCCGGATCTTTCTCTGCCCGGTGAATGATTGAAAACAAAGATCCTTTTGTCTCCGCTGAACGATTGAAAACAAAGATCCTTTTGTGTCCAGTGAATGATTGAAAACAAGGTCCAGATCTTTCTCTGCCCGGTTAATGAATGAAAACAAAGATCTTTCTGTGCCCAGTGAATGATTGAAAACAAAGATTTTTCTGTGCCCGGTGAATGATTGAAAGCAAGGTTCAGATCTTTCTCTGCCAGGTGAATGATTGAAAAGAAAGATCTTTCTGTGCCCGGTGAATGATTGAAAACAAAGATCTTTCTGTGCCCGGTGAATGATTGAAAACAAAGATCTTTCTCTGTCCGGTGAATAATTGAAAACAAGGTCCAGATCTTTCTATGCCCGGTGAATGATTGAAAACAAGGTTCAAATCTTTCTATGACCGGTGAATGATTGAAAACAAAGATCTTTCTCTGTCCGGTGAATAATTGAAAACAAGGTTCAAATCTTTCTGTGCCCAGTGAATGATTGAAAACAAAGATCTTTCTGTGCCCGGTGAATGATTGAAAGCAAGGTTCAGATCTTTCTCTGCCAGGTGAATGATTGAAAAGAAAGAACTTTCTGTGCCAGGTGAATGATTGAAAACAAAGATCTTTCTGTGCCCGGTGAATGATTGAAAACAAAGATCTTTCTGTGCCCGGTGAATGATTGAAAACAAAGATCTTTCTCTGTCCGGTGAATAATTGAAAACAAGGTCCAGATCTTTCTGTGCCCGGTGAATGATTGAAAACAAAGATCCTTTTGTGTCCGGTGAACGATTGAAAACAAAGATCCTTTTGTGTCCAGTGAATGATTGAAAACAAGGTCCAGATCTTTCTCTGCCCGGTTAATGAATGAAAACAAAGATCTTTCTGTGCCTAGTGAATGATTGAAAACAAAGATCTTTCTGTGCCCGGTGAATGATTGAAAGCAAGGTTCAGATCTTTCTCTGCCAGGTGAATGATTGAAAAGAAAGATCTTTCTGTGCCCGGTGAATGATTGAAAACAAAGATCTTTCTGTGCCCGGTGAATGATTGAAAACAAAGATCTTTCTGTGCCCGGTGAATGATTGAAAACAAAGATCTTTCTCTGTCCGGTGAATAATTGAAAACAAGGTCCAGATCTTTCTGTGCCCGGTGAATGATTGAAAACAATGTTCAAATCCTTGGATCGGCATATAACCAGACAACAAGCATGACTTTGCAGCGAGTGAAACTGTCATGTTTGACTTCACTGAACTTATAATGCAGCGTTCCACTTATAAATATGTAATTTTTTTATAACAAATTTTGCTTCCATCAATTAGTAGGTCTGAGCATTTCAGTTGTTCAATGCAGGTAGGTTGGGCTACTTCATCGTGACAATCACATAACGCCACGCTAGCTGTAACACGCATGCTGCATATCTTAAAATGAATGCTGCGCTCGAATAACCGCAGGGTCGCGCCTATTTATGGCCGGAGAGCGGCGATTCGGCCCCTATCTCATTTTGCTGAGGTCCTCTTAAAACGCAACTTCCTGACCTACGCCGTCATGACTTTCAGTATGAGCTCTCTTCATCAAAACTCGTTGGATTTCTCCGAGTGGAAGATCGAAAGTATGGTCCATTTTAATTAAAAAACATTTCTTGGAGGTATGAATTGCGTCATTATTCGTAAACATATTGTATGACAATCGCACCTCTCGACGAAAAGTAGTGATGCCAGCAACAAAAAGGAGTGGTCCAAATATCGCACTTATAATCACATCGGACAGAAGAAGTTCGAAGTAGCGACTAGCCTCTCGAACAGGGAAGAGGTGACACAGAAGGCAGGTGGAAAAGTTTCAACAGAAAATAATAGAAGCAGTACATGGTCATCAGAGGCAGAGGCCCAAGAGGAGTTTTCGTTTTCCATGAAGATTCTTGTAAGCATTCTTTGTCAGTATCACAAGATTGCGGGATGGTGATGTCAATGTCGTCGAAAAAATGGCACGGAAAATGACACTGTCGCCGTTAAACGCGCAATTACTTGATCATGCCACGAAGTTTCATTAAGAGAAAAGATAACAAGCTACTGTAAATCAAGTTTAGATGTAGTCATAACTGAACAAGAAAATATGGAGCATCTATATTATGAAGAAAAGCTGATACACTAATGATTATGACGGCGCCAATCGAAAATTTTTGATAATAGGACGAAAAAGACGACTAGCACCACCCGATACTCTTGAATGTGTTCGCTTCGAGTAGACAATGCGGGTCTTTATTCGAAGAAATGCGAGCATGATACATGTACACATTACATAAGGTTTTACAATATAGGACCTAGCGAGTGCTTAAAAGGAGACATCTATTTCAGCAGATATCTACAAAAAAGAACGTGCGTATGTTTTTTGCATTGATTCTGAACGCATATTTCATTTGTATAAACTTTATATGCGCTCTGTATATCAGAAGAACAATTTCTACCAAAATTCATGATTAACTGGTAAACTGACAAGAAACTTATAACCGTTCCACTCCCTGCTCCAGGCACTAATATTTCGATATCAACAAACAACACAAGCTAATTAGAAGAAATGAACAAATATGATTTAATGACATTGATGAACTGATATCCACGTATTCTCTGATGAATTAATATTTACTGAATATTTAAACGACACAATTGTGTTTAAGTGAGTTAAATGATTTGAGAGTGAATTGTTGATTGCCAAATACCGCTCATAGGATAGAATTTGCTGAGTTTGAGACTTTAAAAGGATCACTAACAGGTCACCGATCTCTCCTAGCGATTCCAACTTACAATAGAAAACAATCAATCAAAAGAAAACAGAACTGAGAGCCGGAACTGATAAATAAAATGCGGATAGCACCTTTCAAAGCCTTTCAACACCATCAACCATGGCAAAAATTATAGATTTCCATTCTAAGTTACAGTAAAGATTCATAAGACAAAATTGCTTGCATAAAATCTCAAATTCATCAATGATGAAAAACTGAATTCTGCCATGAGGGGTTATTGAGCCGACTTTATTAGCAATTCTCCAAGATGAAGGAGATACAGTTGAATCTAATTGCATTCAATAAAATGATATTCATCTACACAGCTCCTGTCATATCCTAGAGATTGGAAAGGAATATTAAAAAGAATAAAACTTCTTCAAAATTGAAAAAGATAGATAAATTGAAGGAATAGGATGTCATATCTTTGTCAAGGAAGCGAAAACTTTCTTAGAATATCATATCAGCGCATGAGGTCACTGATGTTAGTATTTGCATCAGTTCATCAAATCTTCGCATGCATATTCAAAATAAATCAAATCAGATATCTACGCATCCTCTTAGTTAGTGGTTAATCGACGCAATAGATATTTGAGTTATGATTTATAGCTATAGGCATATGGCACAAAAACGAAGTAAAAGCTATTCAGATTTATCAGTTTCTCCGCATAACTTTAACATTAAGATAAAAGGAAATTCTCGAAATAACTTCGCTTCGAAGTGGTGAGATCATGTTTTGATCGCTTATCTTCTGAATTATTGAATAATTGATTGTAAGTTGAAGAATTCAAACCCAACAAAATTAGAATATTTCAGATATTTTGCTGAAAATCGCAATGATTAAAACACGTATATTAACACGTACACATTATGATTAAAGAAGCAGTTCTAAAATGTTTCCAGCTGCTTTTCTAATACTGGATTTCTACTTGTATGTTCATGTATTATAATGCGATAGAATGACAGCAAGTACACTTTTCGATTTTCATTATTTGTTCGCTTTAGATGATAAACATCATCAGTTATTCCGCTATGACGGCAATAAAAGATAGGCAAATTATGTTTGACAAATTATTCAATGTGTGAAATTGGCACTTGACAGATATGTGAAATTGGTCATGCGGATACACTGTCTCTAGAGAAGTAAAAGTATCTGTCTTGTATTTTTATCACCTACATAGTCATTCTAAGTCTCTGTAAATACAAAAATGTGTCAATACAGATTATTGAACAATCAGTAAGTGCGCGGTATTTAGGCGAACCCAATTACCATGAAGAGCGATGAAGTGGAAGCCTATCATACCTTGGTCTTGAAGACTAATATATACAGCAAGGTACATGTATAGGCACATAGTCTACCGATTCTTGTCCCTAATGAACACCCTGACGTCTTTCAAAAAATCCTGACAATGTAAAACGATTAAAACCGATTTTAATTTGGTAGTCCTACGTGATGGGCAAAGGCAGAGAACAGCGAATGACATTCTGAATACCGTTTCATGAAGCAACAACAAAATATGCAAAGAAAGTAAAAAGTAAGCCAAAGCTCCCATCAAACATACAGTGAATGATCAGGGATTATCCAAACATATAATTTGTTATTGGCAGATATTAGCATCAGATCAAAAATAGAAAAACATTACATAAGATTGTTTTATACGCCTTGTTTTACTACTGGTGTGGTGACCTGTCACGGATGGCAATCTGCACATGTCTCATGTGAGCATCTCAATGATCAAATGATGTTAATTGGATGCTTTGGCACCGGCGTGGGGTGAAATTGATAAATCTTTAATTGCTAGGTATTTTGCTGTTTTTCTGCTCGTTTACTTGTCATACTGCTTTCATTGATCATTTATGATTAAACGCTTACGTCGGCGACAAAAATATTTAATTTCTATTGTTTGAACATTGATTTGCTTACATCAGAAATGTACGGAATGCCATCCATGTAAAGCAGCCAGATAGGCACCGATATTGCTCAGGAGAAAAGTAATATCCCAATCACAACATCGAATGTGTGGAGATGCGAAAATAAAGAATATGATCACGCGGATGTGGATATTTACTTCTGACCTTTGGGAACAACCATGAAAACGAGCTTAGGTAATTCATAATACTTCAGTTCACTTGCTTGTCGAGGTGCCTTCTTTGATTATTTATCACATCAGAAATGATACTATTTTCTCCAATGACTCCATTAAACTGCATGAGATAAAGCTAATCAAAAGAAATGGGTTTTAAAAAACATCCTAGCATGGGAAATTCACTTGCTTGTCTTAAATAACGAAACTTACTTACTGATGGAGGTGTTGTCACGTGTATAAACAGCAGACACTTTTAATAAAGGACGTTTCTACGATTCAAAAAATCACGCAGCTAAGTAGTTAATGATGTGAAACAGTTATTATGCACAAGAGTCATCGAGAACAAAGGAACCGCAGATCCTCTGCGAAAGCATCACACATCAAAAAATCTATTTATCCCCCTGCTCCTGTCCCAAAGCTCGAATCAAACATGGCATCAAGTCTTAAATCACTTTCATTTAACAAGTCAATGCTTTGGGCCCTCACAACATCCATTGTAAAAATACAGCCACGAGCAGATCGATGACTTGAGCATATACATTCTGCACGTTCCTTTATTTCAAGTCTTAAAACTGACTTTAAACATAAATTCTACAGCATTTAAAGCAACCTGAAATCACATGAAAGGTTCAATGAATTTCACTGGTTCGAGGCTTCATTTAAGATAAAGAAGTTTGTGGTGTGAATTTGCAAACAAAATTTTTGGACAAGATTTCGATAATTTTGCACATTGTAATGTAATGCCTTCTCAGCAGAATGACGCAATCGGCTATCTTTATTATGTAGAGGATTTACACCGCAGCTTCAACACATTGAAACTTCATCGGATCTCAATTTAACTTTTTGTTTAATGATTCCATTGCTACATTAAATGCTTAACTACATTTGAGACCTTATTTTCCATCTCTAGTTTAACATGATCGAGATTTAATGGGATTATCTGACGCCATAGCCTGTACGCTAACTATTCACTTAGGAATTCATGCACTTATATCAATTCTAGACATCATCTATCCGATGTCCTTGGCTGATCAGAGGCTTGGTGCTGGACATGCTAGCGGATCTCTGAGTCACAATATTCAATTTTGATGTCAAAACACGGTTTTTACATATCAAACTCGACAAATTCCCATACATTAAATTTGTGTCAGACGAAAGAAGATGCATCCTTGGCATCCGCGTTTTCCAACGATAACTCGGGAAATGAAAATGCTCTCTCACGAATGAAATCATCTCTTTTCCCGGTTTTTGCACTCTCTGAAATTTTTCATCTCATTTATACAAAGATAAGGGATGCATAATTTCGTGATTAAGTCGGAAATAGGCGTGTAGCTAGATCTCTGGAATTATGAAAACTGCAAGTTCAGGAATGTCAGGATAAAATTGCCATCATTGCACAGCTAGACTCAGTATCTATTTTCACAGAAAATTGCGATTACCTGTTACATGCACGTACATCAATCAACACTGCGTTATATCGCAGCGAGGATAAGAATGATGAAACTATTCTGATTGACTTCAAGCGAAATTAAATATTCCTGCATGAATTTTGAATAATGTAAATACTCATAAGAAACATCTTTATCAGAAAGAGAACTTTTAAGGGTTGTCAACCTAGTCACATTTGAACTGTCACAGCGGTTCAACTTGGAGAAAAACATTAATTGGGTTTACAGGGCGCTGATTGTCCCTGCACATATGCCTTATGCTTATGGCTTACCATGTAGGCACCTTGAAGCAAATGAAAACATAAGCACTTTCATTTCAGAATAATAAATAGACCAATAGTATGGTGATATTCATGCTTATTCCGAATGTCAAAAATAACATTCGAGCATCGATACAACCAAAAATAAGTTATTCACTTTAAATAATTATATTCAGCTAATATGTAGTGGTTTGAAATATGCTTTAAAGTAATCCATGGCTGGTACTTTCAACCATAGAATTTCAGACATATCTGCATGAAAATACGTTTAAGGTATTTTAAGATTTGATTAAAGCAATAGAACTTGTTTCATGATTTTCAATCCTATGCGTCAATGTTTCTGTGACATAAGAAATATTTACTACAAAATGCGATAAAGACTTTGGATCAATGCACAATTGCCAAACGCCAATGCAAAATGACAAATTGGCAATGAAAAATGACAAATTGTCGATGTAAAATGACAAATTGGCAATGAAAAATGACAAATTGCCAATGCAAAATTGGCAAACGTCAATGCAAAATGACAAATTGTCGATGTAAATTGACAAACGCCAATGAAAAATGACAAATTGTCGATGTAAAATGACAATTGGCAATCCAAAATGCCAAATTGTCGATGTAAATTGACAAATTGCCAATGTAAAATTGGCAAACGTCAATGCAAAATGACAAATTGTCGATGTAAATTGACAAACGCCAATGAAAAATGACAAATTGTCGATGTAAAATGACAAATTGGCAATGCAAAATGAAAAATTGTCAAGCAGAATGGCTCAGTGTCAAGCAAAATTGCAAAATCGTCAATACACAGTATCTAAGCGTCATTGCAACTTGGCCAAACGTCAATGCAAAAGGCTCGGTGTCAATCTAAATTTGACAATTACATAATAGGCCGATGCAGCATTTACAACCAACTGTCAGCCAAAGTATATCTGTAGACAAAGATGCTTCTTCAAAATTATTCACACGTAACTGCGTACGTCCGACGTAACTAATATCAACAAAAAATACACAAAGATACAAAGGTTCTGCCAATTGTTCAATGGTTACATCAACAAGATCATAAAACATTTTTGCACAAATTGCTAAACAAAACTTATTGAGGCTAGGCTTAGGTAGGCTAAGGTAGGCTCTAATCTAGTAACCTCGAGGAAAGGAATGCACATTGCGGTTGAAGGAGAACTTATCCGATTAATATGTCTCTCTTTGGCAGAACATCACCCGGGGGATGATAGGGAAAGCTCAAATCCTCCTCCGACCTCAACAATGGAACGAAGATATGTTCATGTATCTAACTAGTCTTTCACACAAATGTTCCTTTCTCGCCATATTTCTACAAACAACAACACTTGAGCGATAAAAAATGCTAACTATCTGACAATATATGACTCCAACATTTACGTCAGGAAACGTAACTACGCCAAGAGAAGTGTCAAGATGTATCGAAAACGGCTTTTCATTTATTTGGCAATCTAGTTCAAACTTTCCAACTCAAACATCATTCGGCACGATTCCCTTCGAAGGATAAACTGAAATTCGCTAACTCCATAATTATCGTGTGCACAATTTCCTTAATAAACATGCCATGAAGTGTTGAAATTATCTCATAAGATTGTCACCACAGGAGCCGATCAGTCGGCCCAATAAAATCAAACGTCAAACAGAACTCATGGATTACCTAATGCTTCCAACCAAGGCAAGTAATGAACATTGTCTCCTCTTTAATAGCTTTGGAGGCTCGAGAATTCAAGACTGATTGTCTTTCACGCCATGTATTCTCCATTACGATTTACGAACTTAATCCAGGAAAGATAAGAGAATAACTTCATTACCAAAATCAAAAATTATGGAGCTTTCAAATGAGTATATTCACTACACAGACGACAGCGCTATAAAATGGAAGCTGTAACCAACACCCGGTAGCGAAGCTGATGAGTTCAATAAAAGATAAACGATTGACGTCGACGAGACTGGAGGACGAATTCAGCTTTTTGAATGACATTGAAGTCGCGAAATTTACTCTGGAACTCCGATCTGATGAGTTACAGTGAAGTAAATGCCAAACATGAAGCTTGTCATCAATTCCGGATACTTTGGGAGTTTCTCTGTCGAATTCCTACTCAATCCCCGTAATTGAAGAGCCTGCAGAACCAGAGTACATCGAGGTCCATAGACGTGAGAAGATTTTCAGGAAGGTGGGCAAAATGTGGAAATCAATTTGATTTTTTCGTGGGGCATAAAGAATATAAATTAGATGCTCACATTGTCACATTGTCGCATATTACACCAGGGCTTCATTTTGCTGCGAAGTCATTCCAAAGTCATGGGACCTATGAAATGCTATCTTTATAAAGTCTCTTCTAACTGGTAAAATATGTTGTCTGATAAAATGGCTACTAAGTCTATACGCTCCGCACTTCTACGAACTTTGTAGGCCTATGGATGAGAACAGAAATTAGATAGCAATTCCTTCATAGCCAATAACGTTGGTGTCAAAAACTGGTTGCAGACGATATGTTGCTTTTGCTATTCAATACAACGCGCCTCTCAGGATTTCTTTCGATCTGTCAGGAAGGCTTATGCAGGTGCAACTTGTTACAACTATTCCCCAAGTGAACTTGTCGCTGCAGTGAAATAAAATAGCAAACAACACCACGTTTCTAATGATTTCACAACTTAGGCTACCTTAAAACAACTTACATCGATTACAAGGTTGTAGGCTGCCATAAAAGCATCATGCGCGAAGGGCTAATACTGAACACAAGTTGGGATGCATCATTTGACAACATCAACTTGAAATACTGCCACTCAGTGCAAAATGCAGTTTCATTATTTCTCGGTTACATGCGAGTAATCAGAGATTGTGGCGCACATGCATTTCGCCCATGTAATCTTTCCGATTTTCTCTCACTGACTTAAATATTGTCTGTAAACAAAATTCTTCGATTATGCCGCTCGAAAAATGACTAGCTAACTTTTCATTAAAATGACATGATGTTTTATAATTTCTGACGTTGTAGCAACAGATTAGTAAATGTTCAATAAATACAGTACACCACCCTCATGTACAACAACCACAAGTGAAATAGTAGCTTCATTAAAAGAGAATTTCTCTAATCTTAACATTAGACTTTTCAAATTCCTACGTATTTGTTACAAAACTACAAAAGTCTCTGTATTTCAGAATATCATTCTATATATTCAGTTCTTGCGGCCGTCAAAATTCTTTGTTTTCGAAATGCAGCTCGTGCCGATACTCGCTTACTTATTTTTCACATGTAAGGACTCTCAGACTGTCATGAGTTGAGAAACCAGTCTTGCAAGTTTATCTTGTCTAATCTCATGTGGGTAGTGAGCTATTTAGAGTAATGAAGAATAAAATGATTTATGTAGTAGAAGTGAAGACAAGGGAAGTATCTATGTAAAACATCCATTCACTACTTTTTGGATTAGATAGAAGATTCAGCTCGAACAGTGCTGTAGACACGAAAGTAGCCGGTCTACTTTTCATTGAGTTGAAGCTCTTTTCTGTTCATTTAGATAGCAACTTTTAGAGAACGTCCTAAACTTTACACGTGTGATGCAGCATCATAATGAATCCATTAAGCGGCATTAATGATAAAACAATCAGCATTAAAGAAAGATAAATGAAGAAATAAGTAACATGAATCGTCTAAGATCGATGTAACTGAGATGCCTTGATAGTTTGTTGAAAATCACATCATACAGCTATATTCTTGACTTATTGAGAAACTGCGACACAGATCCGATTTAAAGTCTTTGAGATCCCATAAGTGCATCCAACTCTTTGCTCACCGATTCCCTGATGGAACACAATATTTCGAATGAGTACACGGATTCCCTGTCGGCATTTTCAAAGGATCATAAGAGACTTTCCTTACTTCTTAACTTTAACAATTTGTCAGTATCTTGGAAACGAAAAAAGTCGCAAAATCTCAGTCTATTTTCGTCTGATGACACAGTGTCTTGGAAGAATACTTCATAATCAAACATCGTCGAAAAGGAGAACGAAAGTTTTGTTACCAAGATCATTTCGCATGCATCATCTCGATGCTTGGCATCGTGAATGTCACGAAACTGACAAAAATAGTTGAATGTTGATTGGAAATCTTCAGATTTCTGTGAATCGTCATACATGAATCTCAACATATTTAACAACAGAATTAGATAAGTCGTCTCTTCTTCGTGTTTGACTAGAAAGGAAGCATTGGAACATGTAGCGCCAAATAAGTGGCACTATCTGCAGACATAATGCCATAGCAATCGAGCAATGAGCAGCCAGTTGAACATTAAACACGCTAAATTTTGCGAAGATTCAGAGACTGCCATCAACCGGATCACGCAGCAAAGAAACGCAGACGATGTCAAGTTCTACAGACAAGTTTGTGAACGTTTTTTTTCTTGCGCCTGTTATCTTATTTAATAAGGATCGGAAGGACCAACATTCTCGAGAAAACTATGGTGCAATGACCTGAATTCTTCGAATCTGAAGGAATCGTGGAATCTCGAAGATCGACACCGCATTATTCCTTATTAATCATGGATAATGATATCCGTCTATATGCAGTCGAGATGTTTGTGTTATTAAAGCATCACCGGTTTGGATCGACAACCACTATCGTGTGGATGAAACTGCCTGCTTCCTCCCACCACCATAAACAGTGAATGCGAATGGAAGGCAGGTCCAGCCACAATCCCGACACTTCTCGCCATTCTGCACCCCTTTACAATTCTCTGCAGCAGCTGTAGCATTATGAACAGACGTGCTCGCTCTAAGTGCATTTATGCAATTGAACGGATGCCGACTGTTACATCAACTGCCGCCGGCTGGGATAGGATCCATTCAGGAATCAAGATGTCTGCTGAGCGTGAGTCCGAGTCGGCACTCCTGTAGTGGCCGCTACACCACTACAGAGGAGTTTGAGTTTAAGTACATTTTTATATGCGTGCACGTCCGAGATGAAAAACGGCCTCGACATTTCAGGCCGGGTCAAGCAGACACATTTTGGAGTGTTTTATTTTTGAAGAAATTATCCGGACCGGCCGGATAATTATTATCCGGAGTAAGTATTCTTATGCTGAGCATCCTATATACTGCAGGTCTTTATTTGTAGATGTATCGGAAAGGCGTGAGCTATGGTTGTAAATTAATACGAACATAGCGTAAACCAGTCAATCCACCTGAATTAGTAATCAGCAACCAATCAGTAACCCTGAGTTGTGTTGTTACTTCCCGTGATGCATTACTTCTGTTGAACATGCAGATTCTAAGGTTTGAACTTCTCCCATAAGGCCGGATTTCATTCATGAGATAGTCTTGTGGTGATAACTCCATAAAGCATCTGCGGAGCTCCATCCATAGCACTGCTGGGTAGAATTACTGCTACTCCACTATAGCATGATTAAATTGTAATAATATGCAACCATGTGTGCTAGCAAATACAGAAACGTCTTAACAAAAGTTTCCATCCAAGTAATGTGGAAATCTGCAAGTGACATAGGCAACTGATGCAGAACACTGACCAACATGCCAATTTGATAGGCATTTTTGTGCATTAAATGATTTTGAAAATTCTTACTGAGTGTCCTGACATCGCCTTGGAATGATCTACTGGAGGACGGTCTTAAACCGGCCTGAAGTTGGACCTGTGCCAGGCTGAATGCTGCTGACCGCCGCCGGACCGGTCAGAAAATCTCAGGCGGTTTGAATCTCTGGTTTGCATGCTAACATACAGCTCCCTATATTGAGAACAGTCAGCTAAATATCTATGAACACAAACACGACTGTGAATTTAGGTCCACACAAAGTTGTTCACAGCCACGTCTAAATGAGATAGTTTCTGTGCGAACAATTCAAGTTGATTTTAAAAGGAATGTCTTTCAATGCTTCGTATAAAGTATTTCTACACCAACGATTAACTGGCAGTAGCGATGACATTTCTAGCACTATATTTTGAAGCAGCAGTTATTGCGATTAATGAACGTTATCTCAATGTGTTCATTTCCTTTTCTTTAATGTCATAAAATAACTGTCGAGCAAACTTGCGGCTACAAGATCGAGTTCCGCATGCAGATAACTTAATCAAATTTCAAAGAACTTTGAATCGCCTCCTTAGGATTCAAGTGGACATATTTTCCCAGATGTGTTTGAGAATGAAGATAACTTCACGGTAACTAAGAAGCTAACTACATCTATATATATCAAGATAAGCATAATTAGTGAGAATAATCCTCGACATTCACCTATTTCAGAAGTGTAGATAAATAGCGTTTTTCGATGATATAAATGAATTAATTCATTCACCATCTTCAGATAAATTTGTGATATTCTTACACTGTAGGTCAGACAATCAGTAATCCAAACTTCTTTCAGCGATGCACGGAAGATGACAGAGGCAAACTATAATTTGTCATCATCCCATCAACCCAAAAACAACAAAGCGCTGTAAACAATGGTGAAAGAACATTCTGTACTTTTTATCAATATCGTAGAATAAAGAAAACGCGATTATTTGAAGGATACAGATGAGTCTATTGCATTGAGATCTATCAACCTATGATAGCAGCAAATGACAGCAAAGATACGGCCACTCTATTAAAATGTCATCTGTGAGATAATTTTCAGAAAGTAGTTTGAATTCACTTCGAAGCACTCTAAATCAATCTAAGGAATCAAATGACTGGCATTTTTTGTGCTCTGGCGACGCTAATGCCTTTCAGAGACAAAGGAAGAAGTTATGTCAATACATGGTCATCATAGAATTCTACTGTTGTTGATAAATTGACATAACATTTGAGCCTGAAGCCTTCTATCACGTTTTTCAATTACAAATTGTAATGAATATTCTATTTATGAGAAAGATGATGTTAATACTCTTGAATTACGGGAACGTGAGAAGAGAAATTCGTTGCTCTTTAATAAGAACAAAGTATTCCATGTGATGTAATGCTATGAATATTATAGTTGTTGTTTAAACATTTTCATAACTACGGGTATTATTCATGCATAATGCAAGCGATCAGGTTTCTCAGGAGTTTATCCATATGTCTTTCCACGAGAAAATGAAAAACACCAACTTACCTGATCACTCGTCTTTAATTTTACGATCAAAATATTAATGAATTCATTACTTTATTAATCATAAAAGTAAAAAGGAGTGACCAAGAAAGTTGTCAATTTTTCCAGTCTCTAGGAAAAAAATTGTTCATGAGTAAGAAGGATAGTGGACAGGGAGGAAAGCTTCCTATGACATTAAGGGCTATGACCAGATGGCAGGAAAGTTGTAGTTGGAGTAATTTACAATATGGAAGAAATGAAAAATGCGAAATTGTACGCCTAGCACTGATTGGACCAACGATCACCCAATTTATCTTGTAGTTGCTCTGTCCGATATCACTTAAAGGGATCAATTCTCAACCAACACAATGAATGAATGAATGAATACTTCGTCTCAATAAGACTACCGGTAAAAAATAATAAAAGACACTTCACTGCCATATCGATCATGAATGTCGGAGTTTCCGTACAGATGACGGAGCTTATTGAATATTTGCCAGAAAATAGATTTTCCAATCACAAAGTTTTGTATCTTGCTCACATCATGTGTATATCGTATCAATGGCGCCTTGATGATAATAATAAATTTCCTATCAAATATAAGGAGTCAACGTCTGCTGACCAAGTTTGCAAGTCCTTGGAAAATAAGAACAATGAACAACAACAAATAAAAATGTTATGATTGAGTCTTTGCAGCTACTCCATGATTGTCAATGATCGTCCACAGCTTACAGTAGCAAGCGTTCGTGACTGTGCTTGTATGTATGAACAATATTGGAGTATTTTCACAGGTTGAATAAGCCAATTCAAAATTTGCAAAGCGTTTGACGATTTGGTCGAGGTTGTCAACAACTTGTTGAATAAGGATTTCAATATTTTGCCTGCATATCTTGATAATTTATTGCCGCATGAGAAGCAGGCCAAGACCATTCAATGTTCGCATTTAAGTAATCCAACTGTCAACGATTTATGGAGTCTAACCTATTACCGATGAAACACGTTTACGTCTGAGCAACATACAAATATGTTTTTTAAACATGAAAGCGTCGCAAAACTAAAGAAAATGAATAATTATTTAATATCCACCGGTTTTAGTTGGTAATACGATGACAAAATATTGACCAATCTGCATCAGGAGAAATTTCATAAAAGGGAAGCCCACAGTTTAAACCAGGACATCGATTCCATGCAATTTCAAATCACAAGTAGCTAAAAATAATAAAGTTCAAACATCATGCAGCTTGAAATTGCATGGACTTGATGTCCTCTCACTTCCTCTTTTCTATGATATTGCTACTGATAATGATTGGTCAATCCCTGTCATCTTGATGCCAATTAAAACCGGTGTAGATTAAATAATTCATTCATTTTCTGATTTTTGCAACGTTTTCATACTTTAAAAAACATTTATTGCGCCTCGTTTATCTAATCCGTCACCTGGAGTCGTTGGGAGAAAATCGTTTCTCAATTCACTAAATTTATTAGTGTGGCAAGCGGCTTTGATTTGTATTTGCTTGGTTATATTATAGGGTGACATACATGGGAAAAGCATGGAAATGCCTCTTTTTTCTCTTTTTTGAAATTCGTGACATAGAATCCTTCAAAAACCAGTAGGATATCCATGAAAAGCATGAAATAATCCTTAATATGATATCATTTTGCGATTTATTTTTGGTTGAAGGATTTCTATGTCCATGAACTTTTCCTAGTGAGGACATTGAATGTGCCGGAAAATGTGAATCAAACTGTTGCTTTGGTTATTTTTAGCCCGCATTATTTCTATAATAACACTCCTGTTTTCACCATAATACTCATTAATCACGGGATCAGGATCACACCTGAATAATACCGCTGATCCGATCAGGTTGATCTAGCAGGAAATCCAATACACAGCTGATGTCGTTTATCTGAGCAGTTTTCTTTTTACTATGATCAGATATCCATATTGAAGCCTAGTGGGACGAATGCAGTGCGAGTATCAGCATGATTCTTCGATGGAAAAGATCTCATGTCAAAAGTCCACAAGAAAACGAGAAGAAACTGCCCCATGCTAAATCAAGAAATTGCCGTGAGCCATAGATGCCTGTTTGACAGGATTAGAAGTAGTCATTCTAGCGATGAGCTCTAGATGTTCAACATGACACTAGGCGGCAGGATCAAGTCTTGCCGCTACACGTCAGTTGTCATGGTAATCATAATTTGATCATCAGAAATGTCGGTACAATGAATGTAGGAGATAGTCCATTTTATATCTCAAAACATACCGTGGATCAATTTAATGTGAGAGGAGAGAAGCGAATAAACTTCCAAATCAAATTGCTACACGAAAGATGCATGACTGGCGGAGCACTGATGACTCATGTGATTATTATTTAAAATGGCAAAGTAGACTAACGAAATTAACTGATGATTTTAAATCATATATGCCATAGTAATCGACGGCTGCGAATCGAAAAGGTGTAAAAGTGATTACAAATGTCTTTCATGAAGAAAATATCATTGCATTATTGATTGATCAGGACAGGCACATAATCTCTATGACTGAATTCATGGACATAAATGATTCCTCAAAATATGACTCATATAGTAAGTATATATAGGTAGAGTGTCGACTCAAAAAGTGTCTGCATACAGTGAAAATTTTCATATCAAAAGATTCAGCGGAGATAACGTTCCTGTGATCCAAGAAATTATTTGAGCAGTTTTTAAAAAGCTAAATTTTTACAAATTTATATACTACCGACATGAATCCCTTTCATAAGTAGTATGAATCAAGTTGGATATCAAAAGGAATGAACATTTTCTAACAAGTATCTTAATTAAGCGGAAATTATACTGATGATCTAGGAAATTTCATGAGCTGCATTATAATGCAAGTCCCTGCAAGTCTTTAGTGAAAAGTTGAGATCTCATTGTGCTTCTTAGCTGAGATGTCATGTCTTTAATTCAATTTTCAGCGGCATGATTTTATGATTCTCGAGGCGTCATTTCTTGAATCTGCATAGTAATGCGGACCCATTAACATCTTTTAAAGTTAATTGTGATAAGTTTCCTTGATTATGATGTTTTTCTCTTTCAGTGGCAGTTTGTGATAAGATCACGCTTCAGAAAATAATCTTATTATAATGAAGCTGAGCTTTAAGTGATGGTAGCCCATCTAATTGATAATTCAACAAATTTTATTGCCTAAATTGACGTGACATGGAGGATTTGTGGAATACCATTCCTTTTTCTGTATTGCTATCATTATCAGTCAAATTCGTTTACATTTCTCCAAACGTGTAAAACTGCATATCTCACAGGTGGTACTGGGTCTCGACCTGGTATCGACTCATGTTCATTTAATGAAATCGAAACTCTATACACATTGGGAATTTAATAAATGCTGAGTCACCACTCTACCTAATATACGTACTCTATGATATGACTACACCTCAAAAGAAAGTACACTGATCATCTAGCCTAAAATTCGAAAATTTGCGTTCTAAACACGCATAATTATAATAAATTCTGCCATTTGACTATTATTATATACGTCGGAAGAAAGGTGCCCTCCATTCCAGTAACTTCCTTGGCAGCCGTAGGCGCTGCATTTCGCCTTGCAAGAGCGCGTCCTCGCAGCTCGGTATGGCCCAAACTGGCTTGAATTATCTGGAATGGCTGAGCAAGCTAAAGGACTCCACAGCAGGCTGTCATGCGTTTAATAAGCACTCTGCAATCTTAGTCTTTCATTTATTTGAATAAAAACACATATTATTATCAGAGATTATCGGTTGCACGACAAATTCAGATAAATAGACGCAATGCAACCTTTTGTGCAGTCTTTGTGAGTACTTGTTTTTAATAACTAATCAAAATTGTTTGATCAATTAGCAATTTCTACATGTACTTAGCTTTCATTATTAACCAACTAGTTATTAATTCTTGGTGAACTATGTTACGCAAGTCAATCAATCGCCCGTTACGGAAAGATTGGAATACTTATATTCAAATTCTACCGCATTAGTAAGTAATGAGGACTTCATGTCTTTGATTATATGATGTCTTTTGCATATCAAAAGTGCAATGCAACAGGAAAACAGGATTACATTTGAATAAGTATAACGGCATTTTGAGACTTTCTCTCACAATATTCGAAACAAATCACATTAATCCATCCCTCCAACTTCATCCTAACAGTCAGAAAATCAATGGAATATGATTTATGTTACCTTTGCATAAATATTTTGATTGAGGTCCCTTTGTTCAGCCTAACGATCGATTCTAATTTCCGCTCACATCAACCAGTTTCAAGCCATCTCCACTTTCTTCAAACAACTCATCATCAACATCAATCCCACTTTTTTCACAGCGTTTCCATCTTCCGGTGCGAGCAAAGGAGCAAAAATGATACACTCAACAGCCGTTTTGAGATCACAGCGAATACAGAATACGACTCTCTATTTACTTGCCTCGAGAACTTCCGACTGTCGAGGCTGTATTGCTGAAACCGGGACCATTATTGATTCATCATCAGATGCTTATGAAACGCCATTTCCACCTGTTTCGTCGATATCAACACATTTGCAGCTTGTCCTCAGGAAGTTATAATTCCTTAGCCACACTAACTTCGGAGTTGACTTAACTGAGAGTGAAGCATCTTTTTCATAAGTTTCTCTCGTTCGAGGGATGTGACATCGACCTACTTCAAATCAACAATTGCTTTATAAATGTCGTCAAAGTACCTTAAAAATTTAGCGAGGTAATTGAATAAGTCAATTAAAGCATTTGAAATGAAGCACCCAAACTGCAATTATAGGAATGCCAGGGAAATGCATCCATGAAATGAAACAATAAAATTTCGACGTCACAGAACCACTTTGCAAAGATTGTGAGGAAAGTGCTGTATTGCAGTGATAGAAATGTCACTATCAAGATAGGAATTAAGATTCGGATTTTTTTTAGGACGGTGCTGACATAGTCAGACTTATGGAGCGTTGTAGTACTTTTAGTCCGGATGCCCTTCCTGCCGACTTCCAATGACACTTTTGGGGCTCGACCTCTGGACCAAAAGATCGCTAGGCCAAGCACTAATTATATTCAATTAACAGTAACATATAAATAACATTGTTTTATTACTGTATCATTAGTGTATTTGCCAAACTGGAACACCTCTCTAAGAGTAAGAGTGCATAAGCTGCAAATCAATAAACCGAATATAGACAAGCAAAAACAAGCCACCAAATGGAAAATGAGGCAATGGTAAGTTCTCTACTTTTCATTTTTATTAAGTTTTTTCAATCAGCGAATGTGTAAAGAAAATTACTTCATAGATATCTTCTAACCTATACGAAATTCTCACAGTATCGTCTGATTTCTATTCAAAATATGCAGGCCATATTTCTATGTTTCATGAATATGTAAAAGTAATTCATTTAAATTTTTTCAAATACCGTACCTATTAGTATGTATAGCTGACTCCCTTATGATGTCTTTATATGATGAGCACCTGAAGATTGGTAAAGAAATCACTTCTGCCTATATGTACGATCAAACTAAAGTCGAATACGTAGGCTTATTGACCAACTTAGATCTGTTTTCATATTCTTAGCAATGTGCTATTTCAAAGATCGCATGATACAGTGGTCGGTTAATGACATGCACCACATTCATACGATAATGTGTTCAATTCTAATTAGAAGCATGAGATTCATCGGGAGAGAAAGACCTGCCTAGTCCTCACCTCATAAACATCACAAATAATTGAATAGAGACATCTGCCTATTATGTATGTGTAGCATTCTACGAATGAGTACAATAGAATAACTCGATATAATGTTTATTAACAGATGATGGCCTGACAAGATTCACAAATTCTGTAATGTGTACATGTACAGCGCAATATCAGAATATCAGAACGTTTATTTCTCAATCGAGAACACGAATACAAAATATGGCGAACAATGTTAGAATTACGACTATGATAATGTTATGGGAATATTTACAAGATAGATGACAATATCATGAAGCAGACAACGATGGAGAAATTAGGATAGCTCTGGAAGGAGAGGACATTGACATTGCACAAACTGCATTTGAATACAGTACTATCTTATTATAGCAAGAAGTGGATGAATGATATTTAGAGGATAGGTTATAAACATTAATAAATATAAGCGGCCTGATATCACATCGTCAAGTTTTTAATTATTGAAAGTATCCCAAAGCATATTTTACATACCTATTTAGTAGGAGGTCCATAACAGAATTTTATTAAAGTATAAATATTCTCGCATATTTACTGAAATCATACATATAAATGATATTGAGCAGCTGCTTACCTGAAATGGAGCATTCAATGTTGAAGCACAATTGCATACAATTCAAACTCAATGTTCCGGACCTTGTTGGCTGATATAGACTTCAGTAAATTCGATTGAGAGCGTTATTGCGTGTCTTGGTTTTATGCAGTTGAATGATTTTCATGCAATCATTCGTTGCTGTAACAATGCTTTAGATCTGACTTCATTTGCTGCTTTTATGATTTTGCTTAACTTCACAATACCTCCTATATCAATTTTCTGAAGCATTCCATAGAAATCTCGGTTTGTGATGTTGACAAGAAATGGTGTTATTTGTGACCTTATTTTGTTGTACATCGAACATTCACAGATAACAGATAATTGCTGACGTTCATCTGCCTCTTAATTTCAAAAAGTGCTCTGTCATGGATATCATAACCAGGAAAAACATGCATTTGTTAGATGTGAGCTTGCCGGATGGTACATTTCTGAAACGTGTCTCATCCCTTCGTTTACTTGGTGTAACTTTCTCGAATAACATGTGTTGGGATGCTCATTTTGACAGTATTATTAAAAAAGCGAATAAGCGATTGTACATTATGTACAATTTACGGAGGTCTGGATGTCCTAAGTTTCTTATGTTTCGATCATACATTGCCTTTATTCGCTCCTTGCTTATGTTTGCATTTCCTGTTTTCTGTAATGCGCCTCAATTTCTGTTAAAAATGATTATTCGTTTAGAGCGCAGAGTTTTCAAAATTATTGGCTCTAGTGATTTTCCCACTTTTATGGATGTCGCTGAAAAAATGTGTGCAAAAATGATGCTTTCCATACAAAGGACAGATTCACACCCTTTACGTGAATTATTTAAGTCTCATCACAACCGTTTGAGCCGCTCAACTTTGCAATCGAATCTCCGTCCACCTTTTGCTAAAACTGTCCGCTTCAGCTCTTCATTCATAAAATATTGTAAATGACCTGTACATTGTATTTAATTTGTAAGTTTTATTTTGTTTTTATTTTTCATCTCATTCATTTCATGTCATGTCAATTGAAAATATGTCATGCGTTCACCGAATACTTACTGTGAAGCAATAAAGAGATTATTTATTTATTTATTTATAAAATGAAATACAGTTTCTATTATTCCATCATTGCAGATGCTACATATTCTGTCTTCATATTCTAATCTATTTCTATAAGCTCTTGTTCTTACCGCTAAATCATGATTTCCACACATCCTTTTCAGCAATGGTTCGATATCTTTCTGTCTTATGTTAAATGTCAAATAATGCTTTATTGTACAGTCAAATTAAGCTGATTCCAAGTAGCTAATACCTGTTTGACTTCTTTTAGCGTCATTTATCCATTCAGCTCTGAAATGTTCTACTAATCTAGTTTTAACAATATTCTTGTATTCTTTAATGTTGAAGCTTAAGCGTGCTGCTTTTTCCCATAGATATGATAAATTTAATTGTTTGAGTAGCTTTTCTATTCTCCAAGACCATGTATATGATTATTTTGAATTATTCAAATTACTAAAATATGATCAAAGCAGATTTTCATGACGCTGTTATTGCTACTCGAAATAATTTTGATCCAAAGATTGATTGCGGTTTTGTCAAAATAATATTCAAGTGGTAGCAATCCATATTCACCTATTAAGCAATAGTTTGCTGTTGTAGTTTGCAAATGATAGAAACGTTTGTAAAATTGAAACTGTATTTTATTCAATTCAGAGTTTGTTATAGAAGCAAAATTCTCCACCATATTGCATTTTAGATAAAGTCAGCATTTCGAACGTATTTTTTACTATTGTTCCGTTAATACTTCCAAGTTCTTTCAGTTTTTTGGATGTCAAATGGGAAGCTTGTTTGCCTTTGTTAGCAAGTGAAATTAGATGCTTCTTAGTGTTGTGAGAGATCCAAAATCCTAGGTATTTATATTCCTTAACTATTTCAATGTGTTTAATTTCATTATCATAATTAATTCTTATGTAGTCATCATCATACTTAACATCTTGAATCATGATTTTTGTTTTATCATAGTTTATTTCTAGACCATTATCGCTACAAAATTTGTGCACTATTTTTATTTGTTTCATTAATCCGTCTTCATCATTACTCATCAAGAGGATGTCATCTGCATATATTAAAGATGGTACATGAAAATTTCCGATTACTGCAGCATTTAGTAGTTCAGTATTAGAGTAAATTTCTTTGGCCAAGTCATTCATAAAAATTGAAAATAAGGTGGGAGATAAACTATCTAAACCTTGAGGCAATCCATTTTGCAAGTTAAATGCATCGGATTCTACGCCATTAAATAATATTTTATATGTCTTTTTAGTTATCAATTTCATTAGAAGGTGGAGAAAGTTGCTTTTTGGAAGTAGTGCATGCAGTTTATTTATCATTAATTTCTTAGGAATTGAATCAAAAGCCTTCGATAAGTCTATGAAACGTATATATAAAGGATGCTTATAATTCTTATAGATTTGCAATTCTTCTTTAATTACATAAACATTGTCCAATGTTGAGCTTCTTTTTCGAAATCCCGTTTGACAGTAATGAATGATATCATTCTCTTTGAGCATTTGTTTAATCTTTCATTTAGAATTTTTGTTAGTAATTTTTCCACATTAGAGCTTAAATTTATAGGTCTATAGCTAGTTGTAACATTTTTCCCGCCTTTTTTGTATGTAGGTACTATCCAACTTTCTGAAAATGGGAATTCTTCTTTGTTAATTACGAGTCGGTTGAACAGTATTTGTAGTACACGCAATATTTTGTCAGATGTTTTCAGCATTTCTGATACGAATTCATCCGGACCACTCGATTTACAACTTTTGGCATTATTTAAATTAGTTTTAATTTCATTTATCGTTATATCTTCATCCAAAGTTTCATTGAATATTGTATTTGAGGGTTGCGAAGGTTCTGTAACTATTATACTATGATGATAATGAAAATGTTTATCAGATTTTGTTAGTTCTATCAAGAAATCTGAAGGTTTCAAATTGCTTGTAACATTAGTTTTCTTCTTATTGTTAATCAAATGCCAGTATGTTTTGTGATCATTACTTTCTTTAGCAACTAATAGTTGCTTTAGATCATCGTCTTTCAATTTACGTTTTTCTCGTCTTATTTCCTTTTGTAAGTTTTTCCTCGATTGCATAACTTTATTCAAATTTTCATAAGATTTATTTTCTTTATATTTTCCAACTTCCGTTCTGTAAATTTTTCTTAGTCTTGGTATGTTCCGAGAATATTTAGACCTATGCACTTTGCTTTTACCGTAATATGCGTTACCTTTTATTTTCAATAGTTCTTGATATATTTCATTTGCATTCATAGTCTTAGCGTTCAATGTATTAGATAGCACTGAACAATTTATGTCAAATTTATTTCTGTCAAATTTTAGACAATTTTCTTGAGTCCATTTATAAGGAAATATTTTTTTACATGAAGGCTTTGGATTTAGAATTCGCAGTTCATTGTTGAAAGCCAATTTTAATGGCTTTTAATGAATATGATGTAATCAATGATATTCAAATTCAACTGCTAGAATACATGAATGTTCGAACGACTACAACATAAGTGCATCATAGATATGCTGCACTACAACACTATAAACATAGTTCAACATAAGTGAATCGCAGATAATTGATATGTTGCACTAAGATTATTAACATAGCTATACATCATTCCCCTCGACAGGACTCAGGAGTCGAACCTATACCGATTCACAGGTTGTATCTTCCTTTTAGAGGAATTATGGGGTCTGCTCACTGAAGACGCATTATGCTGTTTTGTCCTTCCATTAATCAAAGTATGCACACCTTTGTACATTTTCAAACTGTCTTCGTGCCGTCTGAATATTCGCCCATCTTTTTCAACAATATAAGATTTGCCATCTACCACTTTGATCACCTTTGCAGGACCTTCATAACGAGGTGCAGTTACTCCCAATTTCATTTTTGGCAGGCATTTGATCATAACTTAAGGTAATTTTCAGAAAAATATGTTCACTCTATTATGAATCTACTATATTCTATGTATCATAAAATGCATGAATGATAATCATGCCCAGGCATGAGGAAAGTAAATTGTAATCGACACTTATTGGTCATACTGACGATCTGTTAATAAACATTATATCGAGCTATTCTATTGTAGTATTCTACGAATGAGTACAATAGAATAACTCGATATAATGTTTATTAACAGATGATGGCCTGACAATATTCACAAATTCTGTAATGTGTACATGTACAGCGCAATATGATGTAATCAATGATATTCAAATTCAACTGCTAGGATACATGAATGTTCGAACGACTACAACATAAGTGCATCATAGATATGCTGCACTACAACAATATAAACATAGTTCAACGTAAGTGAATCGCAGATAATAGATATGTTGCACTAAGATTACTAACATAGCTATACATCAGTATGTACTCGAAGCTCAAATGCAGAGCTGCAAATAAAAACGAATTTCACGATTAATGATGTCTCATTATCCTTGGATGATGATATGATGATGAGATACACAAAATAAGAAGATCAACGAATACATCAAGGAAACTTTGAAAACATATTACGACAGAATGGAAGCAGTGAAGAGTTGATGCATCTGACAAAACATCGAGTCAAAGAAGCATCTTATTTCAAAATTGACTATATTCAGATAATATGACGCAACAATCAAACCAATTTTCAAAAAGAAGGAGTCCCAATTCGTTTAGACATCGTTTAGACATCGTCTAGACAACAAATAAAAACATTAATACTTGCTTTATCAGAGAAGTCTATGCTACAAAGTCATTCTTCGAGCGGAAGTTGTCCTATCTCAAATCCTGATATCTGCCTCCAGAACAACGCAATTTACGAATTCAATGTTAGCAATGTCATAATCACTATGTCGGTAGCACCATCTGCAAACTATACAACAAGAATTCATTTATCTATGTGCACTATCAATCAGAGAAATGCTTTCAATATCTAAATTATCAGCACAGCGACACAGCAAATGATGATTAAAAGAATCGATTCCAATTTGAAAACGACTACCTCAAATTGTCAAGTAAGGGAAGATAAAACATCAGTGAGGGTTAGCGAAGAATCCATGAGAATCTGAACGAAGCCATCTCTCTAAGAATTGCTTTTTAGTGCCATAAAACACTCAGCATGCTTGTACGCATCCTTCGTCGGGATGGTGTGATGTATCGATTAGATTTATAAGCATCCAAGGATTGGTACCTTGGATACTCAGTTAGAATACAAGGTACAGCTGTGATCATGAACTGCGTGTGATTGTTGTCTGCAGACAAATGACGAGCACCTGTCTAATTCTGAGGCTGTAAATGTTCTACAAGTCAGATAAGAGGAGTTTTGCACACTCAACGCTATGCGACGTTAGTGATAGCAAGTAGGAGCAAGAGAAGATCGTTGACGATGCAACACTTCTGGGTGTCAACAACAGAAATGTGGGGGGAATAATAGAAGTACCAAAGAGGTTATCAAAAACTTGATTCATCACACCATTGCCGTTGGTGGTCTCCGTGACACAGTGGTTAAGCGCTTGGCCTAGCGATCCTTTGGTCTGGAGGTTGAGCCCCGAAGGTGTCACTGGAAGTAGGCAGGAAGGACATCCCGTCTAAAAGTACCACAACGCTCCAGATAAGTCTAACTGTGTCAGCACCGTCCAAGCACCCAGTATGGGGGAGTGGTGAAGTTAAAGCATTCATCACTCATTTAAGTTTTTATAACAAATCCTTGCAGGTTTCTTCCAGCATTTATTGAATATGAACTTGGTTACTCATTAAGTGGTTGATGCTCAAAAGCCAGGTGAAGTCATGAAATAGCAGGAAAGCCACAGCACAGTGATGATTTTATGATGCACTTCTAAAATGTGGCCATTATTTTTCCAACATCAAGAACAAACTAATTATAAAAAGCAGATTCCCTCAAGACAACTGTCTCAAAGCCAACAATAACAGCTGAATGAAGACTTGAGAAAGCATCATTTGTTTAGCTTTCTTCGCTTCTTAATGAGCTTCGTTTACTTGAATGAGATATCATTGATTACGACGCTGTATTCAATAAAAACGCACAATGAGTACAACAAGTGTAAATCTGTCAAAGTACATAGGCGCTATACATCATGCTCCAGTTCAGTGAAGGTCTTTCAGAGCATATAGATTCATCGAAGCATAAAATTTGTAAACAAATCAGTCAATGAATGCCACATTGTCGGAAAGTTCCCGTAAAATGCATATGATATTGAACACATAAATGTACTTCTTAAATTTCTATCGCAATAATTCCCCAGAGGACAGCGATTCGATAAATCCGAAGTGTCAGTACAAAGAACATCGGTATTATTACTCAAATATTTCAAATATCATAGAAATTCTAAAATATTTGAGTAATAGTACCGATGTTCTTCGCATTTAGACTTCGATAACTTGCGATGAGCACAATCTGTATGTGCTTACAATAAAGAAGCGGCAAAGAAATAGAATTACCGGTGTTGCAGAGGTAGCTTTCCGGCAGTGGCCGCTTTATTTTTGCGAGAATTCGCGATTCAGTCATTTGAGTGAAACCTTTCATAAGGGAATGAATACATACACGCTCATCAAATAAATAATCTGGCTATCGATGGATTCATCGAACCTGAACAGATGTCACCACGTACGTGGTATGCTTCGGCATGATGGCCTCATCACTACAGCAGATTCGAACCAACGACGTTGGAACTAAAGGACATACATGTATACCTCTAACCTCAAGGCCACTGAACCATTTGTTGCTAGCGCAAATTAGTAAGACAATTAAAGGACACACAGCAAGGTTTATCACAGGCACGTGGAGGGCGGATTACTTACACATTCTGCTATCACTTAAGACCACACTCGAAATTGAGGTATTTCATGCTTGCACTAGTATTAGCACGCAATATATTCACTTTGTCTCACTAAATAAAATGTAAAATAGTATCCTAGCAATACATCTAATAATGAGCATTAATATAATCCAAGACACCTTCCCCATCCTATGAAATTTGTTTTACTACAACATGATGACTGGACTACGACTCCGTAGAGATTTTTTGCTAATAGTAAAATCCTACCGAAGTCTGTCAAAATAGTTTCCTCTTCATATAGGGAGTGATTATCATGAAATCGTAATGGGAACAAACAATGGTTTATCGATTCAAGAGATTACTTTGGTATTTGATGTCAGCATTGTTTGTGCTTTCATTTGAAATGAAGACAAAACAGTATGTGGAATGTCAGCTCCAAATCGTGGAAGACTGCGAATTGTAAATATTCACATGAATAATTTTCCCAGCGTTCTCTAAACATATGCTTATACGCATATTGCCTCCACCGTCAGCTGAATTACTTTCATTCTTGTGGCGTATTTAACACATCGGAAAACTCAGTTAAAATTATAAAGACTATTATTCAAAACCAATTATTCGGTGGTCTCCGTGGCACAGTGGTTAAGTGCTTGGCCTATCAATTTTTCGGTCAAGAGGTCGAGTGCCGAAAGTGTCATTGGAAGTTGGCAGGACGGGCATCCGGACTAAGAGAACCACAACGCTCCAGAAAATCTCGCTATGTCTATCAGCACCGTACAAGCCTCCAGTATATGGAGTAGCTGTGATCGCGATTTTATTTTTATAATGATATAAAATGATATCACTCTACGAATTTAATAAAATAATATAAACATTTCATTTTTTATAATGAAAATATACCATTTTTAGTGAAATATACATAGGCCTGCACTGCAAGCAGATCTAGTCATACGAATATTTCGATTTACATTGCTACCATGATACTTTTACTGCTCTTAGCAATGAAATTAAAATTAGATTGCATGCAGCATCGATATGTTCCAAATAACGGAAGACCGAAGAAAGCAGTTTAATCATATAAAGCTTCTTGTATATCAAAACGTAGGTAGGGCATCTCATTTTTTGATTTAAGCTTTATACACTCGGATTACAAATATGCCTACAATATGCAGTTGGTTAGGCCAACAGAATCTAAAGTACGAAAAAAGTCTAAAAATATTTAGATTACAGTCAAGACTTCAAAAACATTAAGGCAGTTATTGATGAGTTGTTTGACAATTTGTGTGATAGACAGACTGACAGGCCGGTTGCTTTTCGCTACATGAAATCAACCAGTAGGGAAAGACATTGGTAAAACAAACGAAAAATACGAAATTTGCTTCAATGCAAAATGCGAAGAATCAATGATTAGAAAACATAATTGAGACAAAAATTTTTGATGATATCATTTTATCATTGCCGAGCTTTGGGGGGGGGGTACTGATGCTTCAGTTTCATTTTCTCTAAAGAGAAAACCCTATCCACATCGGTGAGGGGGGAATTCGGCCCTCCTGCTGTAATTTTGTTATGGTCCCCGTGAAATCAAGCCGATCGACCTACACTTTTGGGACTTTCAGTTTCATTGCATTTTCAAAATTGTGATGAGAAATCGTTGAACTTGGATCACTGAAAGTTCAAATTTATGACCTGTTTTCTGCGATAACTTTTCAATATTTTTCAATGACAACTTTCAATCGATATTCAACATGAGTGCAGCATCACACCATAGATATTTAATAGAGCATTTGAAATTCAAATATCATGTAAACACTACTTATTAAAATGTTTAGTAGTGATGACAAATATAAATAGTCAATTTTGTGATTCTTATCATTTGAGTTCGTTGGGTTTCTGAAAGTCATTTTCATTGTTCAAAGCAATCATAAAGTTGATTTACAGGCAAAAATTCTGTAAGACATTAAAATTTCAAAAATCTGAAAATTGATCTTGAAGAAGTTGAGGAGGTGTACCAAACCCCCCCCCCCCCACGGGATATCAATGCGCTTCAGAGATGGATATGAAATGTTCCACAGAAAACGTCAAAAGACTTTAGCGGCTGAGGCAGAAATGGAAACTTTCAGTTGGACAGGCGCGGGTTGACTTCGATTCCCTTTGGCATCACGCCTTGACCAGCAATTATGATTGGACCCAGGCACAACTCTCTTCAAGGCTGCCTATTCGATCACAGTAAACGAGTCCATTGGTCTCCAGAAGGGATGCGAACAAGGACGATGTTTTTCTACCTTCACGGCACTTGAGTAAAACTGTATCTTTGGATGCTACAGTCAGCAAACCGCTGAATCCTCATTACTGAAAGCGAACAGTGAGGGTTGCCGTATGATCTGTAGCCGCCTCTGTCAATCGCAGCCAACACCCGTGGTTTTTGGGGAAATGAGGCGAAAATTGCATTCAGGCCTATCTAATTTCGTCTATGATTTCATGCCTGAAAAGGAGGGATGTGGTGTTGAAAACGGCATTTCAGTTTCACCATATATAGTTCGCAGGGACTCTTGGTAGTGAGATTCAAAAGACACGATCGGAGCCGACGAACTCTGGGAGATTCGCAGAGGTCGCAAAAAATCGACAGAAAGTGTCCCGACAACGGGCACGCTTTTCCTTGTTGTTTTGTAATCGCTTAAAATTTTACTTTTATGCGTTATTACCATCAGCATTCCTTGCAGCTCTAGAAACGTGTATTGCTTGATATTTGTAAAAATGTCTTGAAATTACCTTGAGAACTTGAACAGTGGTTGGATAATGAAATATATTCAACAATCGAACAATGCGACCAATCGTAGCACCAATCAAAACATTGATTACATTAATTATGTTATGCATCGATCAATTTGCATAGCTCTCTTCACGAAATGAAAAGGTATTCTGTCAAATGAAACCTTTTAGTCCGGCAACCAGAACGAGTTTCTGCAGGGAACGAAGCCGAAAATGAGACTTTCACAGAATGATGTACACTCTATACCTACTACGAACCTGTGCGTCTACCGAGTTCTACCTGATTCATCTTCTTGTCAGACACTATCAAAGTAAAACACATAATCCAATGGAACTCAGATTGACGCTCTTCGCAAAAATGAAATTTCCTATGTTTTCTCTGATCAACTGAAAAGCATTGAGCTGAGAGCCATAATTCTTGCCATGGAATGTCTTCATGTCATTTCCTATGATGTGTATATGCTATTATCATGCATCTGATCGGCAATGTATGTGAGAATGTGGTTCAATGTGGATGAAGGGGCCAACATGTTGGTGTTTGCCGATGCTAAGAGGCTCGCCAAATCTAAATGTTTTTAGCTTTATAGACAGGGGGTGCATGAACATGAAAGGAAATGACCTGAAGACATTCCATGCCAAAAATTATGGCTCTATGCATAGTACTTTTCGCTTAATCAGAGAAAACATAAAAAGAATTCATTTTAGCCAAAAACTACAATCTGCGTCCCATTGCATTTACATGTGTTTTTCTTTGATCCTGTCTGACAAGAACAGGAACTCATTAGAACTCGGCAGACGTGCAGATTCGTAGTAAGCATAAGGTGCACATCATTCTCTAAAAGTCTCATTGTCGGCCTCGTTCCCTGCAGAAAGTCGTTCTGGTTGCCGGACTATTTGGTACTCTGCGCACCAACTTCATTGCATATGCGGAATGACCAATCACTCAGATGATAAAGAATCCGCCAAACCGAAATCGTCTGAAAATCTGGCTGAGCAGCGGCTAAACCCTAAGATTGATAAAAGCATTAAATTTCAACTCAGAAAGGGCGTTTACCAGAGCATTGATAGGTGGGAAACTGACATAATAAGACAAAATCCGAGTGAGTTTTCACAGACTCGTCAAGTAATTAACACAATACATCTCTAAATAGAACCATTATACTCGAATCGACGGAAGGAACTGAAAAATAACCAAATTGTGTTTGCGGTGATAGCTCATTTTCGCATCTTAACAAGGGCTCCTGAATATATCAATTTCACGGGAGCAAGATTTCTGATTAACTTGAGTGCGCATGACTAGTTTTGTCGAATATACAGTTAACCTGCGAACAAAATCCTTGTCTCATTTCCAGACTCCCAATGTCATCATCTAAAATCTACGGAAATCATTGAGAACCCACTCTGAAGCTATCCATCTTGACAGGAGAATGAAGTGAACACAAGATCAACTTACCGTTTGCAACAAACTGAAGAAATTGATTTCTAGTTGCGGCCAGAATCGAGCAAGTTTCTACAAGAGAAAGGAGAACTTTGCGTTGTTTGCAATAAAAATTGAGAACTTTAAATCAGTGAGGAAAAGAAAAATTGAGGCCGGTAACCTCAGTTCTTGTAAAATGTCAAGCTAGAAAGAGAGATTGTTATTACAAATGATCGATCAGTCCAAAAAGCACGACATGCACCGCACGCCTACGTCAAACTTTCCAACATTTGATAACGTAGGAGAGGCTTTGTTTCATTTATCAAAATCCGTACATTGAGCTTATGAGAACAACATTTGTCGCACAGTCCCCACATCAAATTTGTATTTCCACTGTCAAATTCATGAGAATTCAATACGTTTTGAAACGCTTCACTCAAAGTATCCGGGGATTCATCGCATCCTAATTTTAAGATAAAATGTTGCGGAGGTGTATGAGGAATAAGACTTATAGTGATACGCTGATGATATATTTTGCGAACTCAATTAGTGATGTTTGCAACAAATTGAACTTCATATTGTTCTGATTAAAAGTTCAGTGTTAATCAAACTTCAGCTATCTTCGTACCATGGACAGTGTGAAAGTTAGCTTAGCTTTTTCATGCGCGCATCCTAAGCTCCGTGACCACAGCATATATTCTCCCAAATTTATGACTGATAAATCAACGATAGTACATGTTATTGATGGTCATCACCGTGATTGTCGTGGCTAAAAGTCATTTACGGCAGAAGCTCCCACGGTTAAGATCGGTTACAGTGAAGGTTGCCACGGTTAGGGTCAGTTGCGGGCAAAGTTCCCATGGTTTAGATCAGTGACAGTAAAAATTCCTACGGTTCAGGTCAGGTGCGGCTAAAGTTCCCACGTTTCAGGTCAGATACGGTTAAACCAACCTGAAGTGTTAGCCCAACGTGTGTGACACGAAGCGTCGTTGTGATTTATATAATTTTATGTATTGTACCTCGGAAGGAATACAAGGTGAGACGAAGCATTACTTGTTCTGAAAGCGCCATTAACCTTCCTCCTGCAC